>JAMPIV010014117.1:349144-877902 GCA_024509875.1 Oreohelix idahoensis
GGTTCTAATAGTTCTGCTGCTAGCTCAGGGTCTGTCTTAAATAGCTCTGCATTTAAGTTATCATGGCCCGGAGCTTTGCCGTTCTTTAACCCTTTGATTGCTGTGATGATTTCTTCTTTTCGTGGAATGTCTGTATTCACATCTAGATCGTTTCCAGCTTCAGGAACATTCAGTTGTGTCTCTGGTGGTTCCTTGTTCAGAGTTTCTCTGAAGTGCTCTGCCCATCTTGTTTCCTGTCCCTCTGCTGTCGTGATGAGATTACCTTGCTTATCTCTTACTAATGTAATATTGTTTGCACCTCGTTTTCCGCTGATGAATTTAGTTATTTTGTATACTGTGCTTTGTTCATTTCTCAGTGCTGCCTCCTCTGCCTGTCTTGCAAGATCGTCTAGGAAATTCCTTTTGTTGGCTCGGGTTTGGCGTTTAACTTCCTTGTCCAGCTGACTGTACTGTTCGCTATATAGTTGCTTTAACCTGGGGGACTTCGCTTCTGTTTTCTTTCTTTTCATTTCCTTTCTCATCGTTATGGTGTTTAATGTTTCTGGTGTTATCCAGTCTTGCTTCTTCCTTTGCTGGAATCCCAAGCATGATTTGCTGCTTTCTTTGTATATTGTTGAAATGGTGTTGAAATTCTGGTCTATATCATCAGTCAATGTCTTTTCCTGACTTTTGGCAAATTGATATCGTTTTTTTTATGTCGGCCGCAAAAGCTTTTCTGGTAAGGGAGTCCTTCAATTTGCTGATGTCAAACCTTTTCTGTGTAGTTACAGTTGATGCAGCCCTTCTTAGTTTCACTTTCAGTTTTGCTACTACTAAATGGTGATCACTTCCCACATCTGCACCTCTTCTTACCTTCACATCTTGTAATGCATGTCTCCATCTACCGTTAACCATGATGTGGTCTATCTGGTTTCTGTCCTGATCATTTGGTGATTCCCATGTTAATTTGTGAATTTCTTTATGTGGGAAGAGTGTTCCTCCAATGACCAGGTTGTTAATGCTACAGAAACTTATTAGTTTATCCCCATTTTCATTTGCTCTTCCGCTGCCGCATTTCCCCATTGTTCTTTCATTATATGTATTGTGTGTACCAACTTTCGCATTGAGGTCTCCCATTACTATAACAAGATCATATCTAGGTGTGTCTTCCATTTCTTTCTGCAGTTGTTGATAGAATTCATCCTTGACCTCCTCATCGCTATCATTCGTTGGTGCGTAGCATTGTATTATTGTAGTGTTGGTGAATCTCCCTCTCAATCTTAATCTTATCAGTCTGTTGTTGATGGGTTTCCATTCCAGTAATGTCCTTTCTATTCCTTTCTGTAGAATAATGGCTACGCCTTCATTGGGCTGTCCATCCTCTCTTCCAGAGTAAAGTACTGTTTCTCCTGTTGCTGTTTTAACTTTTCCTGCCCCTGTCCATCTGCTTTCGCTTATCCCTAGAATGTGTAACCTATAGTTTCTCATTTCTGCCGTGACCTGTCTTAGTTTACCTGTCTCGTACATTGTCCTGACATTCCAAAAACCTATTCTTGTATCCTGTTTTGCGGTCGGGACATCCGTTTTCATGTCAGTGGCTTCCTTTCGGCTTTCACCACTGACAGTCATACGAGCCACAGACTCCGAATGTCCATCCCGCAGCAAAGTTTTTCCATTTATTGTTGTTTCCGTAACGTGCGATTTTTTTTACATAGACAGGGGTGTCAGCCCTATGCTAAAACCCCCAACCTGGAGGACCAGGGTACCAGCTTTTGTCTGACCCCTACCCACACAGACCAGTCCAGCTTGGTTGAACCTACCAGGAGTAAAACTCCCACTGGCATAGCTGTGGGGATTGTCAGGGTACGCAAGCTGCCATACCGCTACAAGGTATAGGTACCATTGATGGCAGATTTTTTTTTTCGTTTAGGTTAGCTAATAATTTGAAGTAAAATTAGATGGAAATACAGTAGCACATAATTGTACTATTATTAGTATTTCAAGAAACAAAACAAAAAGAAGAAAAAAACTAGTTTACTTACCGGTTTATTGAAAAGAATCAGTAGCGTGGATTTTTAACACATACTCCGTTGAATTTTATATTCCGTTAGAATTCCACTATTTAGCAAAAAAGATTTTATTATATTTTTATTATATATATATATATATATATATATATATATATATATATATATATATATATATATATATATATATATATATATATATATATATATATATATATATATATATATATATATATATAAATATATATATATCTATATATATATATATATATATATATATATATATATATATACGAGGGGCGTTCAGAAAGTAATGCACTACATCGTTTTTTCTCAGCTAATAATGAAGACTGAATCATGAAATTTTGCACACTTCAAATATGACATGTGCCAATTGTGTGCACCAAATTGCACCGCAACCGGCCAAATAATACAACTACCCTAAACCGTTGAAATGGAGCGTGTTAGCAACTTGCGTTATAAACAGCGAATTGTGATAGAATTTCTCGTTGCAGAGGAGGAAACTGTTGTGAACATTCACATGTGATGTGTATGGAAGTTTTGCAGTCGGCAGGAGTACAGTCAGTCGCTGGGTTCAGAGAATCAAAGAATCAGGAAGTGGAGATACGGAGCTGCTTGATCGGCCGCGCTGTGGACGTCCTGCCACAGCCACCAACGCAGAAATGTTGAAATGCGCTGAGGGCATTATTCTTACTGATAGGCGAATCACTACTCAACAATTGGCTTTACAGCTGTCAGTCAGCATTGGTAGTGGAAATGCAGTTATAAAAACTCTCGGATTTTCTAAGGTTTGCGCAAGATGGGTTCCTCGAAGCCTCACAAATGACCACCGATTGCAACGGAAAGCAATTTCTTCTGAATTGTTGGAGCGTTTCAATGCTGATGGAGAGAACTTTTTGGCTAAGATCGTTGCAGGTGACGAAACCTGGGCACATCATTTTGAACCTGAGACAAAAAGACAGTCAATGGAGTGGCATCATCCGCAATCACCACGAAGAGAGAAATTCAAGACAATTCCTTCAGCTGGAAAGGTCATGATCACTGTCTTTTTGGACATTGAAGGTGTGATTCTTGTGGATGTTATGCCAAGAGGAGAGACAATCAATTCGCAAGCTTACATTAAGACATTGAAAAAACTCAATCAACGTTTTCGCAGAGTTCGGCCGCACAAAAATCCAGCAGACCTGCTTCTCCTTCACGACAATGCGCGACCTCACACAAGTCTGGCAACACGGGAAGCAATCACCAAATAGGGTTGGACGGTACTACCCCATCCACCCTATAGTCCCGATTTGGCACCTTCTGATTTTCATCTATTTGGTCCACTTAAAGATGCACTCCGTGGGACAAGGTTTGAAGATGATGAAGGAGTGATTCATGCAGCGAAGAAATGGCTACATGATCAAGACAAAATCTGGTACGGGCTAGGAATACATGCACTTGTTTCGCGCTGGCATAAAGCCGTACAAGTTGATGGGGATTATGTTGAATAATACCGATGTTTACATGGCATATCCATGTATATTGTGTATAAATTTCATGCTTTTTGAATAAACAGCTCCTGAGAAAAACGATGTGGTGCATTACTTTCTGAACGCCCCTCGTATATATATATATATATATATATATATATATATATATATATATATATATATATAATATATATATATATATATATATATATATATATATATATAATATATATATATATATATATATATATATATATATATATATATATATATATATATATATATATATATATAAGAGGTGTTAAGAATAGACAGACCTAGGGAACTGCATAATATAGTCAAACAATATTTAACACGAACAAATGTTAATATTAGTTTCTGGGAATGTGAAGGTCTGATGCTGTTCTTATAATACATATGACTTTTATTAGATGAAAGTCAATTAAATATCTGTTAAAGTCACGTCCATGTCGTTCAGCCTCGTTTTCGATTCTGACTCAGTTGACGTCACTCTATATAGAAATACAGGGCACTAGTTAGACCTTACCGTAAAGCATTTTCAACGGACCTTGGAGTATCAAATTAGTCCCAGTGTAGCTCTAAAACATGGAAAATAGCCGCAAAGAAGTTACAGACTTTCATAAATGTGTGCTTGCGTAGAACAGACGGATTGAGATGGTAGTTCACCAATGTGGAATTGATGACAAAGAATCGGGCAAGTACCAGTGGAACAAGAGATGGTAAGAAGACGTTGGAGATGGATAGAGCACATATTGAGGAATAACTCTGGTTTCTCGTCACAGCGAATAATTCTTAGACATATTGAGGAAACCTGTTGATAATATTATCAGGCAATCCTTGGTGAGGAATCCATTGTAAGAGAAGCTGGGATACACGGAGAAGGGAACTGGGGAGAGAAATGAAGATGAGGATTACAGGGAAAGCACTTTAGCTCATGACACGTGACAAGAGGACTTGGCATGCGTTTGTTGCAGGCTTATGCTCCTTAGGGGAGCTGAATGAAACGGGCCTTGACGCTAGAATAACATGGACAGAGTTGGAGGGGCAGATAATGATATTTAATGTTAATCAGAATCGACGGCACTGCACTCCGGACAAACCCATAGGGATATATAAAGAAAGGATGTGGACGCAAGAGCAGCTTTCACTGCACTGGGAAATGTATAAAAATCAAGTCTAACACAAAAATAACTCTTCAGTTTTTTTTGGTTTTTTTCCTAACCAGCGGCACTTGGGCTTTCAGCCCTTCGGCCCAATGACATGAAACAAATTTCATGACATTGCTAGGCTGGGGAGCCTATGGACTTTCCTTCCAACCCGGTGAGGAGCTTCGCTCCTTCCCATCCTCAGAGGGTTTGTGCTCAGGGGCCGCTCGGGTTATTCCAGTCCCCTGGCCGAATGCACTGCTTCAAATGTATTCGCCAGGGCGCGAATTAATCCAGTCCAAGTCCCGGTCGAAGACACTTTTTCAAATGTCCTCGCCAGGGCGCGAACCTGGATCACCCGATCGCCAGCGCAGTGTGGTAACCATCACGCCAGCGTGGCTCCCCAACTGTTCAGTTCAAACGTCGATTCGGTCCTGTAGAGTGAGAGAAGCATGGAGACCAAGATAAACAACGGTCAAGAAGTTAGAGACTTTCTTTTTTTTTTTTAAACCAGCGGCACTTGGGCTTTCAGCCCTTCGGCCCAATGACATGTCATTGCGAGGCTGGGGAACCTGAGGACTTTCCTTCCAACCCGGTCAGGAGCTTCGCTCCTTCCCATCCACAGAGGGTTTATCACAGGAGCCGTTCAGGCTATTCAGTCAAATTTCCGGCCGTAAACATTTCTTCAAACGCTGACGCCCGGGTTTGAACCATGAACACCTGGTTGCCAGTACAACGCCGAAGCCATTACACCAGCGCGGCTCCCATAGAGACTTTCAAAACAGGAAATCATACGGGAGCTTCGACAGATGGCAGGAAAACATTTTATTTTTAAAAGATCGCCATCAATAGATTCACAATATTGGCCAAGGATAAAGTGGGAGTGGGGAGATTTCGTGACACGTGTGGATACGGGGAAAACCCCTACTGAAATTCTGGACCTTACATCGAAGGATGAATAGGCAGAATAATAAACCAACCCATCTAACATAGCCAAAGAATACTTACTTACTTAGTCGTTCCCCTTCTACCGTGAGGTGTAGAGGTTTGGAAGAGAGAGCGCCAGACTATCCTATCGGCTGTCTTCCTCCTGGCCTGGTTCCATTCTAGTCCTCGGTCCTTCAAAGATTGTCTAATGTTGTCCTCCCAGCGGACTTTGGGTCGTCCTGTGGGTCTGGATCCCTGGCTCTTTGTTTCCCATGCTTGTCGTGGTAGCCGATCTTCTCCCATTCTGCAGACATGGCCAAACCATCTTAGTTGGGACTGTTCTACCTGGGTCTGCAGGGGGTGGGATTTTAGGCCTTGACGTATCGTCTGGTTAAGGACCATGTCTCTTCTTGTTACTTCAACCACCTTCCTCAGATACCTCATTTCTGAGGTTTGGATCTGGCTTTTGTGGGTTGTAGTCATTGCCCATGACTCGCATCCATATGTCAAGACTGGGATATAGGTGGAGCGGTATACAGCCATCTTCGTTTTCTTACCAACCTCTCTCTTGCTGAGGAATCCTCGATTTATGGCCTGAAAAAGTCTCCCAGCTCCTGCTTTTCGAGAGGCCAACTCTTCTTTGATGCCAACCTTTCGGTCTATAATAGCTCCGAGATATTTAAAGTGGTCGACCTGCTCCGTGACCTGTTCTCCCAGCTTAATCTGATGTATTCTTTCTTCTCGTGATATCGCTGTCGTAAATTTATTTGAGAGGAAGAGTCTTGGAAATAGTGGTCCTGTTTAGAGTGGAGAATGATGGAAAAGGCTATGTGATAGTAAGGGTTTTAGAAGTAAATAGTTGATTCACAGAGTGCTGGGAAGAGTAAGGACAGACTGTTTTACGACAATTTGCCTCTCAATTCTACTCCAAAAAAACTCTTCTGGACAAACAATTATTTGCCAGTTTCCAGACTCACAACTGCGCTCACACCGATTTGGTGCTTCAGACACACAGACGCACGTGAATAAAAACTACGATAACGAATATGGGAAAGTTTGGGTTTGGGCCTGCCAACACAAAAGCTAAAAGTTTTATTCCTTTTATTTAGCATTTAAAAAAATCAAGTCACACACAATTATCACTGTACATGCAGAAATCGAAGTTTCAAAATACAAAAAAAAACCAAGGAGGGTGGGGGGTTGTTGAAGAGTAGTGTTCAATATGCCCTTCCCTCTTGTACAGAAAAATGGAAAAAGGAACCCGGTCCAAATGACAGGTAGTTAACAGAAGTAGATAAGTTAACCCAACAGTCAATTAATCTATCCTGAAAAGAGGGATTAGGAAACTAGTCCTATTATCTTTAACTGTTTTCCCTTCTACTAAGCAGACTAGGAAGGGGAAATAACAGAGATTAAGAAATCCCACTTATAAAGTGAACCATGTATGGAATAACTAACAAAGTGTCTACCAGGTACAGCAATTAAAATAGTTGCACATAAATCTCCTTTTAGTCATGCACGCACGTGCTGGCCAACACACAAACTCACACACTGACTTACCGATCTTGGAAGCAGGCAATTCATAGAATTATACCCCAAAAAAACTCATCAATTAACACTTGACATATTGAGAGTGTCTGTTACTTCAATGTTCGGCCCCAGAATTAGCGAGGTTTGGCTGATAGCAAATATTCCCGCTTATCGCCGGTCGTGAAGACTAAATGTTCTTGTGGTTTATTTTTCTGATATAAAAAAAGTCTATGGGATGGCACCGTCGCAGTTAGATACTGGTGAGAATGGGGTGTGGCTTCTTAGATTTCACCGCTGGTAGTGAACCTTCTGCTTTAAAAATACCGAGGTGACTACAACTGTCCAGTGAGGTAGGTTTTAAATCCGGTGAGGAAAAACTAGGTACCGTCACAGTTCAGGTAAATATGTACACTCTCTCTCTCTCTCTCTCTCTCTCTCTCTCTGTAGCAGTAATTTTAATTTAAAAAACTCTGGCGATTGTTCTTCTTCCAGTTACAACTGAATATACTTGGTGAGGTGTTTAAATTTGTCAATGTGGGTTCTTTCTTTCTATTAATTGAGATAGCTGGATCCCAAACATAGGATCGTAATAGTTAAAACATACGTAAAAACTAGAACTAAACTCAATTAAATTTAGTTATAAATTCCCTTGCGTCTTTAAATGTTACTTTAAGCATTTAAGTATCTATGATTTTGAGAAATAATATAATAGATATTTCATTACCTATTCCACTGGAACTATTTGAGATAAGTTTAATTTAATAGCTTTAAGTTAATCACAAAATCCAGTGAAATAAAATGAATGAATGAGCTAGACCACTGATCACTTTAAAACAAATATATTTTACCGTTTAGCACAGAATAGAATTCACTGCAAATAAGTTGAGTATCCAGAGTGAATCAAACAGGATTTCACTATGCTAGTGCTTCTGTCAAGGTCTGGCGAAACGAGTGATAAAGTTGCATTCTTCAGGGTCTGTATAAATCTAAATGGAATTCAAGATGAGTGGGACCTGTTAGATTCTAGCGCCTCTTTAGAACCCAGGAAAAGTCGAGGTTTCTAGCCGTCGTGTTAACCGCGATTGCCCCCTGGCTTCCGATCTCCGTCTCTCCTGTTTCTCAGTCTTTCGGGCAAGTCTGCCGGTTGCCACAGAAGTGCGAGGTCTGCAAGAAGCTTTCTTCGTCTACTCTGGTTCGCACTGCCGTGTCATCTTCCTGCGAGACGTTACTCTGTTCGCTGCCTCCGCTTTCTTCTGACCGCTCTGGTCCATCTTGCGAGCGGTTCAGTGTTTGCACGGAGATGAGAAATTCCTGCGAGAACTAGCTTCTCTGTTCTGGGGATCGTCTCAGTGTCTTTAGATCTCATGCCGCATACTTAATTAGCCCCGGTGGAATCGGTTCGCTCTGGCGAAACAACAAAGTTACAACAAATGTTCAGGGGTTCTAATGTTATGAAAAGCTAAAAGTCCCTTTAATCATCCATCAATTCAGGGAAAATTCACTTGTCGAACTAGACGTACGTCACAATCACAATGGATTTTGTTTTAGAGCTGCTTATGACCATCACTCTCTTCTCCAGCTCTTCCTTACAGACTTGCAGGTTGGATTGGAGATGTGCCTCTGATTTAGCAATCAGGGCAACATCATCAGCAAATGCCAGCTCTGAAATACATACCTGTCTCATCTTCCAGTACCCCACTGAATACTTTCTCGTTTTCTCCTTACATGCCTTGATGACATCGTCCATGAGGAGTATGAAAAGATAAGGTGACAGGATATCACCTTGTCTTACACCAGTGATGGTCCTGAACTCTTCTGGCTTATGGTTTGCTGTCCTCAGATAATTTCTGCAAGACTTGTAGAAACTCTGGATAGCATGAATCAGAGGTGCTGGAATGTTCTTCCTTGCCAAACAGTCCCAAAGTTTGCTCCAGGGGATCCTGTCAAACGCCTTTTCCAGATCTATGAAACAAAGATGCATCTCACTCTTATACTCGAGAGCTTTTTCACTCAGCTGCCTGAGTGTGAAGATTAGGTCTTGAGTACTTCGGTTTGCTCGGAATCCGCACTGGATCTCATCCAATTGTGGCTCAGCTAGGCGTCGGAGTCTCTGCTCTAGGATTCTAGAGTAGATTTTACCAGGGACACTGAGAAGGGATATGCCCCTGTGGTTTCCACATTGTCGATTGTCACCTTTTTTAAAAATTGGTGTTATGATGGGTATCTCCCAATCCTTTGGTATGGTCTTGTTGCACCACGCTGCCTTTAGGACCCTTAAGAGTAATAGGTCACCTGATGCTCCCATGTACTTAACCATTTCTGGTGTTATACAATGGTCGTAATTTTTATTTGAGATAGGTCTTAGAAATAGTGGTCCCGTCTGAGTGGAGGATGATAGTGAAGGCTCTGTGATAGTAAGGGTTTAGAAATAGATAGTTGATTCACAAAGGTGCTGGAAAGAGGAAGGGCAGTCTCTGAATCGTGTAATTCATCCGATTCGCCTAAAAGGTTTAGGGTGTTTATTGTCATTTAAACCAAAATCACAACATTGAGCACGTTACATTAAAAAAAAGACATAGTTACAGAAATAAAACAGGAAAAGGGGGGGGGGGGGGGTTTAAGAATAGTAGTATCCCAATATGCCTTTCCCTCTTGAATAGGCAAAACCCCAGTCCAAAGACAAGTGGTTATCAGAAAGATACAATTTACCCGAAGATAGATGATTTTATTCTGATAGGGGTATACAACAATCAGTATGGGGTGTAGGAACAGATTCCTAATATTTCTCAAAGTTATCCCTTGACTAAGCAGATTATGGGATGGGAAATAAGAAAAATGTAAACAACCCCACTTAGAGAAAAAAAAATACAAGGAATTTGTGTATTGATATTTATAAAGTAAAGAAGTTACAAAAAATTGTCTAATATCTCATTCATTCAAATGCACGCTCGCGATGGCCATCACACACGTTCTCACTTACCGATCGTTGAATCTGGCAATCCATAGAATAACATAAACAGCTATTAAGTACTCAACTAATATGAGTCTCTTTCTTCTTTTTCCAGCCCCAGATTAGCGGGGTTTGCGTTCAGCTAATTTTCCGTAGTCGCTGAAATTTGAAGCTTTTAGTGTTTTTTTTTTTTGGTTCTATCTAAAGTTTCTATGGGATGGCACTGTCACAGGTATCTATGAGAAGGTAGTGGTCTCCTGGATCTCTCCGCTGGTAGTTGAGACTTCTTTAGCGTGATGAACACAGAGTGTTGGCAAAGGCTGATCAGTGAGTTTTTTTTTTCCTTCAGGGGTTTTTAATCCAGTGGAAATAACGTGACTGTCTGGGTACTGTGGTGGATTTAGATGTTATTACTTGTTGTTGTTAGGTATTTCTATTGTACTGAATGAGGTCAGCTGTGAAGGCCCCTGAATCTAACAATTATTAGGGTGAGTTTTCAGAGTGCCTTTCTGTTACCACCTTATGATCTCATTCAGACTTATTCTTGACTAGTATGTCTGATAGCTACGTATAATGTCTAGGGTAATGTAAAATGTGGTGTAATAATGTGACAACAAATACACCTAAGAACTCTATGAAAAGTATTTAACAACACCCAGAGTTAAGTTTAAATGTGAATTAATTTTTTACAATTTATTGTTCCAGTATCACAATTTTGTGTATACTGGAATTGAAATTCAAAATGATCAATCAAAATATTTACCTCAAAATGATTCAATTTATAACTGTATATATATTATTGTTCACAAATTTAATTACATGTGTCAATCTGGGACAATGTCACTGTACTATAGCTCCTATGAAGGGGTACTGTTAGGAGGAACGTCTAAGTTCATCACAATCTGAATATTTATTAAACACTTGGGAAATGAGAGTAATTTTTGGGTTGATATATCAAATGCCTGCAGACACTGGCTTAACTTTGTGGCTTCTGGTGTGCAGGATGAAGTATAGTCACCCCACCAGCTTCCAATAATAAATCAGGCCTCTGATCTTGAAATACAGGGAGGCACACAGTTGATTCTGTCTCACTTCTTTATAATGCAGAAGAATATTCAGATCTCTGTTGACCTGGGCTCACTTCGATTCAATGATCTTCTTCTTCTTCTTGCGATCGCATCTTTGATGATTACGGTGAAGCAGACAATCGTAGCTTGTGCATGTGTTTATTCAGTTTGTTATGCCCTGTCCTGAGTCGAAAAATTGTTATCTGTCCCTGCCGGTCGAGAGTGTGATAGTCGTCTTTGGGTTGGTTCTGTTCTCTTCTGATAGTCTGGATAGCTCTCTTTTTCTCAAAGTATGTGACTTCATTATCTTCTTGTTCACATTCTCCTCCCTTTTTTGCAAGTTTATCTGCCTTTTCATTTCCGGGTACACCACAATGAGATGGTACCCACTGAAGTATGGTTCTCTTTTTGGCAGCTACCTTGTTTAGTTCATTTCTCAGATGCGGGAGTTTACCACCCTTGAGAGCTTGCAGGACAGACAGTGCATCTGTGAGGATGACTACCTGGTGGCAGTCAGAGTTGGTGTTATAAATCATATTTGCAGCTTGCTCTAGAGCTTGAACCTCAGCTGTATAGTTGGAACAGAATTTACCAGTGGGAATGTGCCTAGTCTCATAGTGGTTGTCAGGATATGAGATAAAGATACCGGCACCTCCATTCCTAACAGCATTAGTTGCTGATCCATCTGTATAGGCATGTATCCATGATTGATCGGGATAGCTTTCTTGATCATACTCAATGTAGCAGTTCGTTTTTGCAGATCATTATACTCACATCCACTTGTGAGACCACTGACTGTTGTATTAATTTGGAGGGCACTGCTGGCCTGCTCCCATGGTACAGGGTATAGGGTGGGCTTCAGTGGTGTTGTCTTCATGGATAGGTCTTCTTGATGCTGTCTTATAAGTCTTTTCCCCCGATGCACAAAGCTGCTACGCTTTAGACGTCCCAATGCCAGATCATCTAGTCTTGCCTTCATTGGGTGCATTGGCATACTGTTGTACTTTTCCATCTGGATCATGGTTTTTGTGTCTCTTCTATGGGACAATGTCTGTAATCCAGCAACCTTCTGCATCTCTGTTATTGGTGTAGTTTTCATGGCTCCTGTAATGAGCCTGAGAGCTTGATTTTGCACCTTGTCCAAAGACTGCAGATGTGAGTTAGCAGCTGATGACCATGCTGCTGAGCTAAACTCTAAGTGTGGTCTTATTACTCCATTATAAATCTTCTTTAGATTTCGTTCATTTTTGCTCCCCAGTTGGTACCTGCTAATTTTCTGAGTATGCCTAGTCGTCTTCGGGCCTTTCCTTCTGCATTTTCAATATGCTTATTCCATGTAAGCCTTTGGTCAAATGTCACCCCAAGATAGGTGGGGTAGCTTTCTTCCTTGATTACGGTTGTCCCTAGGTGTATTATAGCTGATTTGTCCTTGGGGGCGAGGGAGAACAATGTTGTGGAGGTTTTGTCTGTGTTTATTGTGATAAGCCATTTCTCTGCCCATGACACTAGCATGTCTGCTGCCCGCTGCATTCTATAATTTGCTGTGGTGACATTTTCATCAGCGCACCAGAGTACTAGGTCATCTGCATATAAGGCAGCTTTAACTCCTGCAGGGAGATCTTTCACCAGGTCATTGATGTAAACAAGGAAGAGTGTTGGGGAAATTACTGCTCCTTGAGGTACCCCCTGATGGAGCAACACTTTTCTGCTCTGCAGACCGTCAAGAGTGACTCTAGTTCTCCTGTTATGCAAGTATGACTGGATCCATTTCATCATGTTGCCTTGGATTCCACTTCTCCTAAGTTTTGCGATGAGGCCATCTTTCCACACCTTGTCAAAGGCCTGCTTGAAGTCGACCCAGATCGTTAGGACCTTTTTCTTCTCCTGGAAGGCATCTTCTATTGCTTGAGACAAGTAAGTAACTTGGTCTTCTATACTGTAGCATTCTCTAAATCCAGCTTGTTCCGGCACCAGGATCTGCTCAGACTCTAAATACCATTTCAATCTGTGGTTGACTATTCGCTCCATAGTCTTCCCAACACCGCTTGTGAGACTGATTGGCCGGTAACTTGCAGCCTCGGTCTTACATTTCCCTTTCTTTAGTATGGGTATTGTGACGGCTTCTCTCCATACTTGGGGTACCGTTCCTTTCAACCAGCTGTGGTTGAATATCTCAAGCAGTTTTGTCATTGCTGCTGAGCTCAGATTTACTAGCATTTCGTTGCTGATTTTGTCTGGGCCGGGTGACTTTTGAAACTTAAGCTTGGAAATAGCCTTCTGTAGTTCTCCTAGTGTGATGGGTTCCCTCATTGGGGCAGGAGTATCTGTCTGTCCCATGGTTGCCAGTATTTCTTTTCTTATCTCTCTCTGATGATCTATGTTAATGGGTAAGTTGCTTTCTGAACTGTATCTTCTAGCAAACAAGTCTGCAGCTTGTTTTCCTCTGAAAAGTTTGCCACCTTCATCCAATGTGATAGTCTGCCTAGGTGAGGAACGCTCTTCATTTAGAGACTTGACTAATCTCCAAAGTTTCCTGCCGTCTTTCTCAAGGTTCAGCGATGCCGTTTTAGTTCTCCAGCTTTTCCGTTTTTCTTCTAGCTTTGTTCTCTGAAACTCTGCTACAGCCTTTTTCCATTTGTTGTGAGTTTCAAGTGAAGGCTGAGACTCTGCGTCCTTTCTAGCCCTGTCCATAGCTTCCTGACGTTCTTGGAGTGTGCTGGACCAGTATGGTATGTAGTTAGGCCGGCATCCTTTGGGAATGGTTTCTTTTGCAGCTTGTAGTATGCATCTGTTGAAGTCTTTTACCACTTCATTAATGTCTCTGTTCTGTACCTTGAGGGTAGACAGCAGTGTGTTCACCTGATGCCTGAATAAACCCCAGTTGGCTTTTTTGTAGTTCCATCTTGTAATGGTTGGGCCTGTACTGAGAGTTGCACTCTGGACAGTAAGAAAGATTGGGCGATGGTCGCTTCCCCCTAGTTGGTCTCCTACTTCTCTACTAATAGATCCAGCTATATCTGGTGTGGAGAAGGCAAGATCTGGTGTTGAAGTTGTGTGCCATCCTCTGGAGTAGAAGGTAGGAGTATCTGTGGCATTATTGACTAGGATTAGGGAGTGATCTTCTTGCCAAGTTTCAACCTCTTCACCTCTGTGATCCAGATGGTTATAGCCCCAGCTCTGGGAGTGGCTATTAAAGTCTCCAACTGCTATAAAGTTGGTGGCTGGTACCTGTATAGAGCTGAGACTCAGGGGTTTGTTGTTCGGACAGTAATAGTTCAGGAGTTCTATTTCCATCTTGTCTACCTTTATCTGCAACAGCTGATATTCTGCTCCATCCATGAAGGTTTTCCTTTCGTGTGCAGGAATGTTATTCCTTACAAGAGTAAGTACTCCTCCTTTTCGTCTATCTTTTCTATCGGATCTGAAGCATTGATATCCCCTTATTTTAAAGGTTTGATCTGCTTTCAAGTGAGTCTCTTGGATACAGCAAACACTGACTTGCTTCTCATACAAGATGTTTTCCAGCTCTGTCTTTTTGCTGTATCCAGCCTGCTTGCTGTTCACTCCCTCTGCATTCCAGTGCATCATGACAAGTGGCACTCTGGGTTTCTCTTTTTCTGTTTTGTTTTGGTCAGTAGTTCTCCTCCGCCGTCTGCTGATTCCACAAGACGGTCTAGAGGGTCCTCCAGTAGCTGAGGGTGGGCTCTGTCGAGGCTCAGAGCCCGGCACTGCACCTGCCTGGTGGAGCTCCACAGGGCGAGCACCAGTACGAGATTTATTTGACGGTGTACTCTCCATAGAAAAAAAAAGAAAAAAAAAGCGAGTTGCGTGATACTGTGGTTTCCGGTGCGCCTTCTGGCCCAGTATCTATGACTTTAGCACCTGTTCAACGGGAGAGTGGGCTCATCCCTAATCTGTTTATGTTCCCAGTAGTAGACTATTCGCAAGCAGCCTGGGGGTGTCACTGCTCTGCACGGACCTTGTTTACCGAGGCGGCGTCCGAGCTCGTTTGGTGAAAATATGGTTGCGTTATCTTCAAATTAGCCCTGTCTTTCCCGTGGCTTTTCTGCCATCCTGCAACTTTGAGTTAGGGAGTTCTGAGCTCCAGTCTCTTTCCCAGGCATTTTATCCTGGCCTGGCACGCATACAGAGGACCCCACTTCTGGTTCTAAGTTAGCAGTTGGGGATAGGTGGGGTAGCACACTGTGCATTCCCCGTCATCCAGGGGGGCTCTCCAACTATGCAGAACTTGCACAATGCTGTGCTCTGGTTCTGGGCTCTCCCAAGGAATCCTCACGTCCTGCACAGAGCCACTTCCAGATACCCACCACCTGCCAACCCTCCATTGTAGAAATCTCCTGCATGCGGCCATCCAGTCAAGAGACAGTATTAAGTCTGGTGTCCAAGTGATCCCCCCAAGCTCAGTGTGCAATGCTGGGTTCTCATCATGCTGCAACACAGGGGGGATTGTGATGCTCAGCCATCTCTCTCAACTCTGCACCGATAAGTGACATCGGGGACTTAACTGTGCCTCAGTACTGGGAGGCCCCGTTTCCGGGTACACCACACACAGCCAATTGAGGCAACGGTCGCCGTGGGCGTGATTCAATGATGAAACCCTGGAACAATATAAATGCGGCCTACATCACCCTCTGATATACTCTCTCTTTCCCTAACTAAACATTTTAATTCATTCAGATTCAGCATGGTAACTACACAATTAGTTAACGTTCTTAATTGGTTTGTTACCCCATTAATGGTCAAATAAACTTCAAACTACAGTTTGACACTTTCCTTGACAAAGGAAACATTTTAAGTTAATAATATCAAGTCATATACAAAGACGGTGACTTGCTGAAGAACACGGCCAGTGGTTTGCCTGGTCTTATGTCACAATACTGTTCAATAATTTCCCCATTACTCTTTAATTTTATTTTCTCCCAAAGTGTCAGAAAACCTGTCGGGCTTTTCTACAACCTATTACTATATTTCTTAACAACTCTGTGAAACAACACAAAGTTTGATGTTGGCTTCACTCTAGATAATCTTTTCCCCACATAATTTACATACAAATTCAATAATATATACATAATGATAATAATAATGATAATGTAAAGGTTTTCTTTCTTACCGCATCAGAGAAATATTAAACACTAATAGTTTGAATTGAGATAATATGGTCAACTCCAGATCTCTTGCTGGTGCAGAACAGCTAAGCTAAGACAGTACTTTTATCTTGCTTGTAACCAACTTTAGTGTCGAAAATCTCTATCACAAGTGGCCCCGAATACTACTATCCATTAGTTTTATTCTTCCCTTAGTATATTAGGCTACAGCCAATCAGGTACCATTTGGCTTTGAGCGTCCTTATATTCAAACTCGAACTAAATTTTCAAATCTAGGACTAACTTCCCCCTTATCCCCACCACAGCGCAAACTGAGAAAGATTCAAGTCTGTTCGTCCATCTGTCTTCGTCAATATCTCGGTTAGTTCCTAACAGTTTATAATTCTGACCAATAATTAGTGATCCTGTTGTTACCTGTCACACAGTGATTAAATTTTTATTCTTGTATTACTTATATTCAATATTATCGTTTTTATTCTTCATTTCCTCAACTAACATATTTTTCTATCTTGCCAATTCAAATTTATAAACACTAACTCGTAGTACCACCAACTATGCTCCTTCCCTTCCCCGTTCCATACTGTATTTTTTCAAAATATTCCACGTTAATCGTAATTTTTTTTCTTTTCTTTAAACTGCCGTTCTCATTCATTACGAGACAACGATTGTAGTAATACGTCACAAAAGCAACAAAGTGCTGTCTGTACGCTACATTAGCCCTACTTTTACGCTAGAGATACGTGTGAGTACGGGTTTTGGGCTGTCTCGCATCCGATCATTGTGGTAATATACATTCGCATCCGCGTTACAGAAAAAGGGGTTTTTCTATCGTATTTTTGGAACAAGCTACGATATCGGCTTGCACCATCGTCTGCTCGGCTCGCGACGACCAAGCAGAACCAAACGCGTGTCGAAGTGTAGCATTTTCTCTCTCCCTCTTATGCTTCCTTTTATTCTTTCACCGTTTCTGTCTTACTATCGTCTCGGAACAACTAGGCTTGGGTTTGTGTCAAAATATGTTACGTTAGTGTCCCAAGGTCGAGGCATAAAATCTTAGCACTGACTTGCGGCGTAAGAGATAACGTTCTCCATAACTTCGCTATTTTATTTCTAGGTTATTTTTTTTAATTTATAAAAGTGGTTACTAGTCTTACAATTTGGGGGAAATTTGGCGAGATATATGTGAGCGTGTTGTACATACAGATTGTATTTTACGACAGGTACATAAATAATAATTTCTTTTCCACATCAGAACAGTAAAAATTATATGTATCGCTTCTGGCAATTGTTCTTCTCCAGTTATCTTTACAGAATTTATTGATTTATAAATTTAAATGTTCTTGGTTGAATTACTCTCATGAAATTTGAGAGCGGGACCGCATAGGGGCCACAACACGAAGATTATATTTAAATGTTCATAAAATCTCTGGATGTTATAAGAACCGAGTCTGGAGGACTCTATGGAATTGCTGGGACGCAAAGGTATTTTTGTTCAGCCTATGTGAAAAAAATATAAATCATGTAATCAAAATTCCAATACAAATCATATTCTGACGCGCGAAAATTGACAGTTAAGGCTACTTTAACCACTCGCGTATTCAATTATATATATTTAAAAAACTCACCGCAAGTCTCTAGTAGTTAGAAAAACACTCATATATAAAGAACTAAACTGTATTACTCGATTATCAATCGCTTAGCGGCTTATAAATTATTTTAAGCATCTTTCACTGAGGAACAAACGGGTAATTAAATTTACGTTATATCTAGAGACATTTTCTTAGATGTTTATTTAATACGTTTTAAATACACACAGATCCCAGTGAAATAAATGAAACATCATACGATTAAAATCACTAGATGCTAATAACTATATTTTTACCGCAAACCACAGAAACTTAGAATTTAATTCTCCGCGAATTTCCTGCAGAAATCTGATAAATTTAGACTCCGAAAACTGCGCGCTAGACCATTCTAGAAATCGAGATTTGTAGACTGACACAGAATTAAATGGTCCGGACATTATATTCAAAATGGCTATTCTTTCATCTCTCGTTCGGAGTTTTAGCACCTCTGTTCGATTTAGGGTAGTTTCCCTGGTCGGTTTGCTAATCCGCGTCCATCATTACGTCTTTTCCCCACCTGGCTGGCGCTGTCTCCTTTAATGTTCGTTGTTCGATGGTCCTTTCGTCCCTGTGCTTCGCGATCAAAGAAAGTCTTCGTTCGGTGGGTAAATCCCCGCCTCTTCTACGCAATACACAGTCCGTTGCCTCTCTAAGCACAGAACCTCTAATGCTCCGCCCTTCCCGTGTTGCCGTTGACGTGCTGACGTACCTGACAGCAGGAAAACCCTTTTTACAATGAAAGCCGGATTATGCATCTACATATCTGAGTTCTTAGTGCCTGAAATAATGACGGGAGGCGTGTCTAGACTAAGAATCGGACCCTGGCAATAAAGTCGCTAGGCTTCCACGTGTATGACTGCTCATACTAATTAGCCCGCGATGGAAATCCAACGTGTTAGCTGCTTGCGTCCAAATAATGAGGGCGCGCGATGGTATGAAAGAGAAAGCGATAGGGGTTAGCCATGTTGTGGTGAGCTTCTAAATACAATATCTAAATTAGATTATAACAGTATAGTGCATAAAGTAAAAGATAATAATAATAATAATAAATTCTTTAAGCACCAAACACGGCGCATAAGGCAGAAACCAGTGCTCTCCAGGTTGTTCGTTGTGACGCCACTCCTCTTAGCTCTTGCACATTATTTAGGCCCAACGTTCTTCCTTCTCTTATTATTGTTCTTCTGAGTGTTTCTTTTGGTCTTCCTTTTTTCCTCTTACCCTCAGGAACCCAAAGTGAGCGCCTGTAGTGGTATTCTGTTGTTTTGCATTCGTAGGACATGACCGATATATGACCATCGTCTTTTCCTTATATAGATAGTACTAAAAATTTTCGGCGAGAATCGTAAGTTGTCGCCTACGCCTTCAGCTTATTATTTGCTAACGCATAAGCCGAACAAAACGGTACCCAAATTTTCAAATTCGTCCTTGACATAAACGCCCCACTTTTCCTAGTTCTAAGAAATATTTGCCTAACTGCATTTGGGGAAAGGAGGGGCAAGGCTAGATAACACACGCAAATCACGTCTCAAATCGGTTCTAACTCTACAACCGACTTGCACTCTTTGCCCTAGGCGGGTTTCCCCAATACGATGAAAAAGTTAGAAATGTGGACACTACGGTCATGGAAACACGCTTAGCTCTTATTGCAAATGACATAAGCTCTCGTAGGTAGTTTAAAAATAAACAACTAACATAGAAAAAAAAGATAGAATTTTGAACCAAGCCACATAGCCCCATAAAAATCGTATATTCGTGTACCTGAAGACTTGCTGACCAAGAAAATGTTGTTAGTTATCTAAATAGTCCATTAAATAATCAAATATTGATAAAACAATACATAGAGAATCAGAGATACTGTCAGGTCAAGTCATATCTGCTTAGAATGGATCGCATATTTTTTGGGAAAAAATTAGGTGAAAGCTAGGCTAAGATGGTACGATGCAGGGGATTGGGTGGAATTTGAAGTGAGACGAAATATTATTGGCCGACCTCGTACTAAACATATATCACCCGAGTAACGTAGTAGAAAATTGAATTGTATTTTTGAAAGACTTTGTTTACAAGTGAAATAAGGATAATCATTGGCCAGAGTAGTTGATATTGGGGAAAAAGCATTAGTTGGGGACGCCATTTTCTAACAAAATTTTGACTAGAGCGATGAGATCAGGCTTGTGCAGTGAAAACCATATTTCTCAAAAGCCTGGACAGAACGGCAGATCGAAAGTGTGCCAGTCATCGTTCACTGTGTATTTCATTGAATAAATGTGGTAAGATTGACTTTATTAACATGTATCTAAAATAAAAATTGAATGTGAAATAATAATATATGTCTGCAAGGGAGTGGGTCTGTAGCAACCATTAGGCAAAGCCTAGCGATTGATCCACCATGTGATAGACTGTCAGAGAGGTGTAAAACTACAAGAAAATATGTATGATTGTCATCAAGGAGCATAACATATATCCTATTATATGGAAAAGATGACAGCTGGAATTGCAGTGGCGTTGTAACTATTAGGGGAGAGGAATACTGGTGTACATTGTCACATCAAAAGATAATGGTGGCATAGGTTGGTAAAAAGCTATGACCCTTTTCGTTTGTTTGTAATGTACCTGTACTTAAATGTGGAATAGTATAGTATACTAGGTATAAAGAAGGATGCATAACCTTCACATTTCAGAGTCCTGGGTACTGACGTTAATGTAGTACCAAACGCCTGAGAATTGCTCGATTCAGGACTCTGTCTGTATACTTCGAGCCCATGCTAGTGGCCATTGCCTATCAAAAAGGTGGAAAAGATTGTCAAGCGAGCAGAGGAAACGTTCTACCTATATTCTCCTGCCAAGATAAGTTCTTGTTCGGCACCTGGCAGCTCAACTTAAAAGACTAGAAAGTGATAGTAAAGAAAACTGTGCATAGTATTACTATTTCCACAAGTGACAGACAAAAACAGACATAACTTAAAGGGAGTGATTATAACCAACAACCTATGATTTAATACCAGTATTACCTCAAAGTAGAAGAATACAACTACACACTTATATTAGAATAATATTGTATGTATGGACAGAAGATCCACTGTGTTATTGGAATGTTGTAAATTATTCTTTTGATTTCACTTTTGATTGTCAGTCCTGGTTCAAAATAAATTAGAATCAGGATAATAAATTGTACAAAATTTATTTACACAAATTTCAACCACTGTCTTAAATAAGATAGCCTTCTAAAGTGTCGTTTGTATGTTATTGTTGTAATACTGTTGGTGGTTGTGGATAATAAACTATTTGTTTGTATATTTGTTGGTTATTGCACATTACACTCCACATTCATAACCCTAGACACTACACGAAGTCATTTTATATAATAATATAGATTAATTTTGAATGAGATCAAAAGGGTGGTAGCGGAAAGGTACTCTGGAAAGTTTGAAATACTATTTGTTAAATTCAGGGACCTTCATAGCTGATCTCATTTAATACAATAATAATACATAACAACAATTCATAACATCAAAACCCACCACACATGTCCATCCATCCGTCACACTCGTCCCCGCTTAAGACGTGAAATCATTTTTCATGTTTCTTTGATGACAATGGAGCTGCCCTGATCGGTGGCCTCTGGATGGTTGATGTGTTCAGTTTCCTCCTCTTCTTCCGTAGTCCAGTTTCTACTCAAAAAATCTGCTCCGACATTCTGTTTTCCCGGAATATATTCCAATTTAAGAGTACACGCTTAGTAGCAACGCCCACCGCATGATTCTTGCGTTAAATTCCTTTTTTGCGCCAAGAAAGGCTAAGGGAGCGTGGTCTGTCTGCACCGTGAAAGATACTCCATAAAGAAATTCATGATGTCTTTTTATCCCCTGAATTAGTGCCAGACATTCTCTTTCAACTGTGGAATAGTTACGTTCAGCCGTGTTCAGTTTACGGCTGCCATACGCAACTGGGAATAGCAGATTCGGATCGGTGTCATCTGCTTGAAGCAGGGTTGACCCGATGCCCTGACCTGAAGCGTCGACCCGTAATATAAAATGTTTCTTGAGGTCAGGTAGCCTCAAAATGGGGTATCCGGACAGTTGTTCTTTTATAGTGACGTATGCTTGTTCGCACTTGGAATCCCAAATAACCCGGTCAGGTCGCCCTTTTTTGTAAGGTCAGTAAGGGGTGCCGTTAATCCGTTGAAATTTTTGATGAATTTTTGATAATATGCACATAGTGATAGGAAAGAGCGGGTGTCATTTTTCGTTCGGGGCCTCTTTGCTGCAACTACTTTCTCAATATTCTTGGTGACAGGCCACATGCAGCCTTGAGAAATGGTATGCCCCAGGAAGTCTAGCTTTTCAAACCCGATGAGACATTTGCTAGGTCTAGCTGTGAGACCAGTTTTCTGTAGTCTCCTGAGGAGCATGGCAACCGTAGCAATATGTTCGTCATAGTTATCCGATGCAATTAGTATGTCATCCATGAAATTATGGATATGGGGACTTTGCAAGGGTTCTAAAAGTTTCCTCATCATTCTGGTGAAGACTCCTGGTGCGTTGTGCAATCGAAACGGCATCACATTAAATGTGTAATGTCCTTCACTAGTGCTGAAAAGCTAACAAGGGTTTAACTTCCTCCTTGACTGGTATTTGGTAAAAACCTTTACTCGGGTCAATCTTGGAGAAAATTCTTGCGTTGCTAAGCTTGGTGAACAGCTCAGAAGCGCTCTGTAAAGGTTCAGGCTGGAATTGCGTTACTGTGTTAAGTAAACGGTAATCGATGCACAGCCTAACTTCCTTATTGAGCTTCTGCAACAGTACTACATTCGAACTGTAAGGAACTCGCTAATAATTCCTGCCTGACGCAGCTTGTCTATTTCTCCGCGTAGTGCATCAGCTTTAGCGTACGGAATGGGTAAACTCTGGTTCGAACAGGGGTCTCGTTCGTTAATTTCATATCAAATTCTATGAGATTTGTTCGACCAGGTACATCCGTTAAGACTGCAGTGTACTGTTTCAGTAGCGCCCTGGTTTCTGTCTGTTGAGCTTCCGAGAGAATGTCGCCGAATTTGACACCTTTGAAAGATTCCGTCTGTTGCAATGGATACTCCATGCAGCTCTCGTCATCTTCCTCATCTTCCGTTGCTATGGCGACCGCCAGGAGATGTTCGGAGGACGGCACTGATCTTTCCAAGTATTTCTTAAGCAGATTGACGTGAAAGACCTTCTCCTTTCCTTTAATGGAGATCTTGTAATTAGTGCGGGAGATCTTTTTAAGGACGGTAAACGGCCCTTGCCATCCGATGCGAGGTTTGTTGTTTCCGGTTGGAAGTAGCAACAAAACTTTCTCCCCTGGTTGTAGTTCTCTCTCTTTGGCTGTTTTATTGTATCGTTGAGCGTGTTTTGCGCGTGCTTTCTTAAGGTTGGTTGTTGCTAGGTCCCATCCTAGTTGTAACCTTTCCTTGAGCTCTGATACATATTTGCTTGCTGAGACAACTATCTCATCAGCCTTCTGGTCTGTCAGGGACCGAAGTAAGGCTTCTAGCGGTCCCTTTATAGGTCTGCCGAATAAAAGTGTAGCGGGCGGAAATCCTGTAGATGCCTGGGGAACTTCTCTGTAGGCGAATAAAGCTGCAGATATATAAAGGTTCCAATCTTCAGGTTTCTCTTGAGCCAGCTTACGTAACATCATGGTGAGGCTTCCGTAGACACGTTCTACTAACCCACTTCCGGCCGGATTATAAGGGCTTGTGTAGATGTGCTGGTTCCTCAAGATCTTAACGATCTCGTCCATCAACAGGCTACGGTATGGGGATTTGTTGTCTGTCAAAACGTTTTGAGGGAAACCCAACCGTGTAATTATCTGCACGAGGGCTTCTGCGACATGCTTGGAATTCGTGCATGTTAGCGGTATAGCTTCGGCCCACAAAGTGCAAGTGTCGACTAAGGTCAGGATAATCCTGTGCCTTCTTTTAGTCCTTTCTAAGAGTCCTAAAAGGTCGATCACAACCCGTTTAAATGGTGTCCCCACTACTGGTGCATCCCCCATGGGAAAAAAGGGTGTCCGTTGCTTGGGTGCCACACGTTGGCACTGGTTGCAGGATTTCACGTACCTGATAATCTCAGAGTTAATTCCTGGCCACCAATAGTGAGTTTTTATTCGCTGAATAGTGGCATTTTGTCCCATATGTCCGTTAAAGGGAAGAGAGTGCCCCATTTCTAAGATCTGGCTTCTGTACTGCGCGGTACTAGGAGCTGGTTATTCCCTGTATCAGGGTCGCCCGTTCTACAATACAATACGCCATCCATCGAAAAGATGTCTCCGTGGTGTCTGGGGTCCTTAGCCATGGGCAGTTTTCTAAAGCAGGGCTCCAGAGTAGGGTCCTTTTGTTACACCTCCTTCAGTTCGTTCGGCAACAAATTTGGCGCAGGCTCCCTCTCCTTCTTGGTTTGCCCTCTTGTGGTTACCGCTGCTACAATCGGCTCTTTTGGTCTCCCAACAAACACATATCTACATCCCAGGATAACTGGGTAGATAGGATCATCCATAATGGCCGCTTCAATAACACCTCTGACAAAATCAGAGTGTATTTCTACCAGTGCGATAGGCAGCGTCCTGGGTGCGTCACTCTTAAAAACTCCACATAGTTTGACGGTGTCCTCTGTCTCCTGACCGGGTTTGACTAGGTGCCTGGCGACAACACAGTCAAAAGATAATCCAGTGTCAAAAAGACAAGTTGTTGAGGTACCGTTCAAAATTACAGTTCCTCGCGTTGAGGGTCTGTCCCCCTCAGGTTGAGAATCACTGACATTGTCTCTTCCTTGCGAGGCTGTATGCAAGCATCCGATGCGATTTGGTCCGGTGTGCTTGCCCTGATCAGACGTCCCTGCTGTAGGGGTCTTTCCCTTGCCTTGTCCTTGGTGGTTGCGCTGCCATGCAGGCTTTGCAGGTTGATCAGGATTGTTGTTGTTGGTGGGATATCGGGTCTTGTAGAATTTCGATTTTTCTTGGGGAGGTCTCTGGGTATTAGTTTCTCGTTGGTTAGAGTGCTGGGCGGAATTAGAAGAATAGGATGACTGTTCTAGATTTTGTTTTCGAGATGGCTCATCTGTTGGTTTGCGTTTTGTGCTGGGAAGTTCGGCCATTGCATTTGCATAACGTTCAGCCTTAATGAGGATGTCCTCAAGCTTGACTGCGCCCTGCTCAGCCAGAAATCTACAAGTTTCGTTCGACAAAGTGGATTTTATCTGTTCCACAAGAACAAGTTCAAGAATTCCCTCTTATGTAAGAGGTAGTTCTGATAATTCCAGGCACTTTGTCAAATAGCCCGTCAAACGTGAAGAGAACTGGGGAAATTCTCCATGCTCTCTTTTCGGCTGTTTCTGAACATTTGCAGAAATTTGCGAGCTGTCATCTCAAAACGCTCAAGCAAGGCCTTCTTTAACATGTCGTAATCATCTTGGCTGCTTCCCAGCTTGACGTACACGTCATAAGCGTTACCTTTTAGTGCCTGAGAAAGTTTTAGGCACCACCTGGAACTCTCTAACCCATACAGATTCCCCATTTTCTCGAATTTCTCTAGGAAAGTGTCAATTTTCTCATTGGGGCTAGGGGTAGACTCTAAGACAGAAGACATCGCCTTTAGTTGGGAAGATTGGCTACTGGAGAGATCAGTTGATTGAGACTGGGGTAAAGACGGCTCTCCATTATTGGAAGTAGAAGCACCCCGACTTTGGACTTCTAGAGTTTTAAGTGCCAATTCGTGCTGTCTCTCCTTCTCTCTCTCCTCACGTTGTCTCTCCTCTCTTTTCCTGCGAGATTCCATCTCTGCCTCAATTTTCTTGTGTTCCAATTGGCGATCTTCCGCTTCTTTCACCCTAGCTTCTGCTCTCTCTCTCTCTCTCTATTCCTTCCTCTCTGCTTTCTCTTGTGCTTCCTTCCTCTCTGCTCTCTCTTTCTCTTCCTTCCTCTCTGCTTTCTCTTGTGCTTCCTTCCTCTCTGTTCTCTCTTTCTCTTCCTTCCTCTCTGCTTTCTCTTGTGCTTCCTTCGCGTCATATCTGTCAAGTTCCCTGTTGACAAACGCGGTCGCTGCATCTCCTTGTAATCCTGTCTCCTTAGCCTCATCTCTCAACATGGATCTAAGCTAAGCTCTTTCTGCCATGTTGAAGAACTGAATGCTACTAAGCCGACAGAATAAGAAGAAGAAAAGAAGGGGAAAAAACTCTAAGCCGCTTTCGAGAAAATCACAAAATATAAATTACCTGAGATACCTCCTACCGTTATTAATTTGCTAACCTATCGCTGCTATTATCTGTCAATTAAGACTCTTAATGCAGGCGACTATGCCATATTAAATGGTAGGTGAAACAACTAGAAAGAATCTACTATTACTATCAGTAGAGAAATTTTATATATATATATATATATATATATATATATATATATATATATATATATATATATATATATATATATATATATATATATATATATATATATATATATATATATATATATATATATATATATATATATATATATATATATATATATATTTAATTAAAATTTAAGGAGAAAAAAATTTTTTCCTTAAAAAATATTCTCCACCACAAAACTCGCCCGCCGAAGTCAGTTAGAGAAGGAACGTTATTAACTAGTGTCAGAACTAGACACATGAGAATACTTGTGCTGTCAGAGCCAACTCTCTACTGGTACTATGGGTTTAAGGCACTCTCACACTAGACTCTTAGCTCGCTGTCTCAAAGGTCCAACCATAGCACACAGTAGCTGACATAAATAACATGATAACACCTATAACATGTAATATCCCTTTTAATGAATATTACACACAGAGGAGCCGCACCCGGCTGACGATACACAAGAACATGCAATGCACAATGCACTGAAAAAACTGCCACATACTTGCCACACACTATAGCTCAACAAGATATCCAAATAATAGTCGCAGAGACAATCTACTCAGCAACCGCCATGACTATCACTCACATAGGCGGAATACACTACTGACAAAACGCAATACATAATTGCAATCAGCTTATCAGAAATACAATCCAGGAGGAAATCACTAGCATGCACAATATCAAACTAGCAACAAATCACTTCTCCTGATCTCATGAAAATAACGGCAAGAAGTAATGAACAATAGTGGCATCCATATAACTTTCCCCAGCAAAAGCTGCTGACAACGGCCATCAACGACTTCTCAGTCGAGCGGACATATCTAGACTCTATTTGCCGCCAAACCGTTTCTTCCGGTTTGCCTTCTAGCCAAAACCGGCTGGACAGGTATTCAAAGATGAATACTAGTGTTGTCACACTACAGTGTGACCACTATAAAATTTAGTGAATAATTATGCTGTGACAACTAGACTTTAAAAAATCAGAATAGCCATCCTTAGCTTAGCTCAACTCTGCTAACTTCAAAAACCTTTGTGACTGTTTACACAATCACGCGATCCCAGCAATCTTTATAAAAAAATTTTTTTTACCAAACATCTGCCAGAGAATGTTTAAAATACCGAATCTTTTCATAACGCTCTGCTGCTGTGGAAAGAAAACAATCCTATATGTTTGTGTGGTCGACACCAAGTACTAAAAGCGTTGTCTAGGGGTAAAATTATTTTTATTCCCTATCTTCACAAAGACAACTCACTCACACTCTATCAAGAGTTAGACTCAGACTTTAAGATCAAATCCGAATGGGGCTACCCGTTAAGTGGTACTAATTTCTAGATCAGGCTCAAAATCCCGGCGAGCAACCCATTTATTGTCGTAATTTTTATTTGAGATAGGTTTAGAAATAGTGGTCCCGTCTGAGTGGAGGATGATAGTGAAGGCTCTGTGATAGTAAGGGTTTAGAAATAGATAGTTGATTCACAAAGGTGCTGGAAAGAGGAAGGGCAGTCTCTGAATCGTGTAATTCATCCGATTCGCCTATCTTACGACAATTTTATTTATCTGTAGACTCCTTACTCTCCTGGCTAAACAATTTTTGCCAGTTTCTCAACACACATGTACGCACACCAATTTGGTGATACAACTCGCACAGACGTGAATACAAACTACATATAACAGATATGGGTTATGGGTCGGTGTTGCTGTTGTTTTTGACGGAGTCATGACAGGTAAATCTATTTAATACTTTTGTCATTTTGACGGAGTCATATAGGTAAATCTATTTAATACTTTTGTTGTGAAACTTTGTTGGTCAAAGTTGGATAATTGGGTATTAACTTCTATGACAGGTTGTTTAAAGGGTTATCTTCTCTTTCTTTCAATCGCTGTCGTTGATCTGTCTGAGCGATGCTCATTGTTATGCTGTCTAGGCATGCGCAGAGTTCTGAGCGCGAACTGTGACTTCCGTCATCTAGATTGTGATCTGGGCTGTCGGACGACGATGTCCGTTGTGTTTTCCTCTAGATCATCATGGGGATTGGAAAGTTTCGATATGACTGAAATGTCAATGTTTTCCCCAGTGATTGTTTGTTAAAGGTGTATCCGGAAGATTCTGTATGAAGGTAAATGATATTCTTATTACTATGCCTTTGGCTGCAGAACATTTGAAATTACCTATCTGTCGAGTGAAGCTCACAGATCGTGAGAGACAGAATTTCTTCTTGGCTTCTAGTTCTAGCCAAATGAGACTATATGTTTTCAAGTGAACAGAAGCCTAATGATGATGATAAATTATTGTGGACGCCACAGGTTGGCGGTATATATATATATATATATATATATATATATATATATATATATATATATATATATATATATATATATATATATATATATATATATATATATATATATATATGTTTAGCATGGTTTGATCGTGCCTGTTAAAAAAGGATACACAGCTGTCTACATATTGAGGCCCTGTATTACGGCCAATATTTTCAGCAAGAGGAAATATACCTGGCGAGCTATTCCAGTTGAATAACAGCCTTATGTATTATTGCTACGAAATTTAGGAGCTCGTTTGTTGGACGACAGAGCTAATTAAGTACCTGACGCGCTGAGTCAATGGTACGGAAGTTACATTACATATTGTAACATTAGGACAGATGATGTTTGATGTATGATGCAAGCCTTTGATTACCAGACATTTAACAGTCATTTATTATCTATGTGAAGTCCTTGATCTCGCCGATTCGACTGTCCTGTTGATGCTACTGTCAGTTTCGTAAATAAATGTTTGAAACGTGCCACCAGTCTTCTATTCATCATTGACTACTGCATGTGAGTGTATGGGTGCATTATCGACTTTATTAAGAGCCTCAAGCATTCGTGTTTTCGTCTAGACATGTAAAACACTGTTAGGTCACTTGGAGACACGGTTCAGATTTATTTAGGGGATGGGGGGATAGGGGTTGAGGGGCGGGGGGGGCGGGGAAGTCCGTAGAGAGGGGAGGGGGGGGGGGGCGTTGAGCGGGGGGGGGGGGTAGGGGCACCTGAGGCGGAGGGGCGGGGGGGGGCGATTAGGACGGGGAGGGGTCCGGAGTGGGGGGGGGGGGGTGATGCAGGGTGGGGGGCGAGGTGGCGGGGGGGGCGGGGGGGGGGTTTGGGAGGACGGGGGGGGCCAGCTCTGGAGGTTAGTGTGAAGGGGGGGGGGGGCGGGGGGGGGTTGGCAAGGGGGAGGTGGGGGGGGGCGGATTGAGGGTGGTGCGAGGGCGGGGGCCGCGGGCATTAGGTACGGGGTCCGGGGTGGGAGGAGGGGGGGGGGGGTTTTTTGGTGGAGTAAGGGTTAAGTTGGAAGAAGGGGAGGGGGGAGATTGTATACGAGGGGTGGGAGGAGACTGCGGGGTGGGTGAGTTTAGGGTGGGGGCGGTGAGGCCGGTAGAGGTGGGAGTGGAAATGGGCCCGGGCGGGGGAGCAGGGCGGACGAGGCAGGGGGGGGGGGCGTGGTGGGATTAAGCAGGGCGCGGGTAGGCGAGAAGACAGGGGCGGGGTGGGGGGGGGGGCGTGGGGTGGATAAACGAGGGGTGTTGAGCAATAAGGTAAGGCCGGGGGGGGTCGGAAAGGTGGGGGCGCGATAGGTGAGGGGCTGCGGGGCTGTCGGTGGAGGGGCGCGAGGAGGGGGGTGGGGTGGGTGGTGGGGAGGTGGGGGAAGGGGTGGGCGGGTGGGAGGGGAGGGGGCGGGAAGAGAGGGGGGGGGGTGGGGGCGCAAGAGGGAGGGGCACGGGGTCACGGAAATGGTACGGTGCGGGGAGGGGCAGGGACGGGGGAATGATTGGAGGGTAGGGCGAGGGGGAGGACGGTGGGGGGCCGATAGGGGGGGGTTATGGGGAAGGTGGGGGGTGGGTTGGGGGACAAGGTGAATGGCGAGGGGAGGGGGGGAGAGGCGGTAAGTCAGGGGGTACGGAGGGTCGGAAGGAGGGGGGGGGGGGGGCGGAGGGGGGGTATGGGCGGGGGGGCCCGGTGGGGGGGCTGGGGTGGGGGAGGGACAGTTGGGCGGCGGATGGGGGGGGGGCGGGGGTGGGGGGGGGGCGAGGTCCGGTGGGTAGGGGTGTGTCGTAGTACACGGGAGTAATGGCAGTGGCCGGGGAGCAAGGCGGAGGGGGGAGGGCGGGTGTTGGCGGGGGGGGGAAGGGGTGAGGTGGCGTGGATGGGCGGGGGACGGTCGGCGGGGGCGGGAGACGGGGGAGGCGGATGCGGGGAGGGCGGGCAAGGACGGAGGGGTGCGGAGATGTTGCGAGGGGGCGGGAAGATAAGGGGAGGGAGACAGGTGGGCATATCCGTAAACAACTTAACTTCCTAAGGGGGGAGGTGCGCGGTGGTGTGCTGTTGGGGGAGTGGGGACGCAGGTGGGTGGGAGGGCTGGGGGTGTGGGGGGGATGGGTCGGGGGGGCAGGCCATGGCCGTGACACGGGTAGGAGGGGGGCGGGGGGAGAGTCGGGCGGGGGTGGGCAGGGGTTGGTGCGCGAGTGTGGAGAAACGACAGGTGGGGTGGGTCTAGGGCGGGGTGGGCGTGGGGGAACGTTAGTGGGGGCGTGGTGTGGGTGGGAGAGAGGGAGGGGGGGGAGGAGCCGGGGAAGGGGGTGACAGGACACCCGGTGTCTTGAAGAAAAGCGAGGGGGGGGGTGAACGCGGTGACAGCGCTGGTGGTTTCGAGCGGGGGTGTACCGCGATGCTGGGGCGAGGTGAGCGAGGAAGGGCGGCGGGAAGATTACACGTTAGAGAGGATGGGGGTGTGTTGGCGACGGAGGGGGGGGCAAGTGGAGCTGGGTGTTAGCGGTGGGGGGAGGGGGGTAGAGGGAGGGTGGCGGCGCGCGGGGGCTGGAGGGGACGGGGGTTGGGGTAAGGGCGTGGAGAGCCGGGGGTGGGAGGGGTGACAGGGTGTTGGATGCTAGTTTTTTGTTTGGCCAAGCGGTTAGAGCGGGGCGGAGGGGGTGACGGGGGGAAGGGCGGGGGGGAGTAGGGCAGGAATGGGCGGTGTGGGAGCGGGGTGGGGGGCGGGGGCATGGGCGGGGTAATTAGCTGACGCGGACTGGGGGGCAAGAGAAGGTTATGAGGGAGAGGGGATGGCGGGAGCGTGGGGGGGTGGGGTTTTATGGTTGGGGGGCGGCGGGGGAGAGGGAGGGGTGCGGGCAGGAGGGTGGGGTTGTCAGGGGGGAAAGACAGGTGGGCAAGTGGGGGGGGAAGTGTGGAGGCGATGGGGGGGGAGTGGGAGGGAGAGTAAGGAGGGAGGTGGGAGGTGGTAGAGGGGGGGAAACATGGGGGCGCGGGGGGAGGGCGGGGCGCGGGTCGCGACAGGGAGGGGAGGTGCGGGAAGGTGGGTGCGGCCCGGGCGGTGGTAGGGATGGGAGGGGGGGGGGGGAGGGGCGAGGGCTAGGGCGGGACGGTAGTGGGACGGGAGAGGTTGGGTGAGGCGGTGCGAGAGGGGTGCGTGGGCTGAGGGGGGGTTAAGGCGGGGGAGCCGGGTGGAGTGAAAGGCTGGATGTTGGCGGGGGGGGGAGTGGTAGAGTGGGGTAGGGAGAGGAGGGGGAAGGGGGGGGGGGTAGCGTAGGGGGGGGGAAACGGGGGGGTGGAGTGAGCGGGGGCGATGAGGGTTGGGGCTGGGTCGGCAGGAAGGGGGAAGGTGGGGTCAAGGTCGCACGGCGTCAGGGAGGAAATGGGGGAGGCGAGTGGGGGGGAGGGTGCCGAGCGGGGGGCGTGCGGGGAAACGGAAGGGGTAAGGGGGCGGGTGGGGGGGGGGGTAGGAGGGGGAGGGCGGAGGTAGAAGGTGAGTTCGACGAAGGACGGGGGGGAACGGGGAGGAGGGTGTGGGTGTGGTGAGGGGAGGTGAGGGGGGGGGGAGGGACGGGGGTGGCGTCTATGGGGCCGGATGGAGGGGCGGGGGGCCAAGGGGGGAGCGGGTGGGGGTAGAGGGGGGAGGGGAAGCAACGGGAAGGAGGGAGGTTCGGGGGGCTGGGTTGAGTGGGCGGCGGCTGAGACGGTGTGGTGCGGGACGTGGAGCGGAGGGCGTGGGAGGGAAATAGGGGGGGAGCGATAAGGGTGGGGTGAAGGGAGGGGGCGGGTGGGAAAAGGGTGGGGGTGGGGGGGTCGAGGGGATGCGGGGGGGGGAGTGACAGGGTAGGGGTACGGAAAAAGAATAGTGCGTGGGGGTGGGGGGAGGTGGAGGGGTAGAGTGCGGGGTAGCGTGAAGAAGGCGGGCGCGGGACGGCGTGGCGTGGGAGGCGAGTAGGGGCGAGCGAGGTAGTGGGGGGGGGTCAGGGGCGGGGCGATCTGGCGGGGGGTGAGGGGGGGCAGGGAGAGACGGGGGGGGGAGTAGAGCGGTTTGGCGTGGTAGGGTGAGGGTTCGGCGGGTGTGGGTCGCGTGAGGGTGGACCTGGCGGTTGGGGGGGGGGCGGGAGGGGGGGGGGTGGTGGAGCGTGGGGTGGGGCGTGGGGGGGGTGGGGGGGGGGGAGGGGGGCGGGGGGGGGGGAGGGGGGGGGGGGGGGGGGGGGGGGGGGGGGGGGGGAGGGGGGGGGAGGGGGGAGGGGTAGCTGGGGGGGCGGGAGGGTTGGGGGTCGGGGGGAAACAGGATGGTGTGGTGAGGGGGGAGGGGCAAGGAGGGGGGGGGTAGTGTATGCGGGGGTTGGTTGGAGAGCGGGGTGCTAGGGGAGGGGGGAGGGAGTAAGGTGATCCTGCAGGGAGGGGCAGGGGGAGGGGTGGCGCGGGGAGAGGAGAGGGGGGGCGGGGAGGGGGCGGAGGGGCGTAAGGGGGGTGTTCGGGGGGGGGGAGGAGGGGAGGGAGGGGTGGGGGGGGGGTGGTTGGTATATGATAGGGCAATAAAAATAGCTCGTTGATTAGGGGGCGCGAGTGGTAGGGGGGGGTCGGGAGGGGGGGGGGAAAGTGGTGGGCTCAGATGGAGAGTGCAAGGGGGAGGTGAGCGGGCCAGGGGGGGGAGGTTTATGGGGGGGGGGGTGGGGGAGCGGAGAGGGTGGGTGGGGCTTGGCGGGTGGGGCGGGGGGGCGATCCGGGGGTTATATTTCTTTTCTGTTATTCTCGTTGTGGGGGGGGGGGGGAGTCGGTTGGCTAGTACTGGGGCGGTGGGGGGGGCTGTTGCGTGAGAGGGGGGGATGGGGGGGCGGGGGGGGAGTTGGGGGTGGGGGGGGGGGGGGTGGGCTCGTGGGGGGGGGCGGAGGAGAGTGGGAGAGGGGGTGCAGGGATGGGGGTGGAGGGAGAGTGGGTGGGGGGGCGGAGGGGGTGGGGGGCGGTGAGGAGGCGGAGGTGTGGGGGGGGCGGTTGACGAGACGGCGGGGAGGGGGAGGGCAGGTGGCCGGGGGGGGGGGCGGGGTGGGGTGCGGGGAGGCTTGCGTGGGGGCAAACGAACTGGGGGTGGGTGGGGACGGCTACGAGTGGGCGTGGGTGGGGGGGGCGTGAGCGGGAGGGTGAGGGGGTGGGCGTGGGGGTGGGGGGGGCGGGGCCAGGGTGGAAGGGGGAGGGGGGAGAGAGGCGGGTGGGGGGCGGTGGGGGAGAGACGGGCGGGGGAGGGCGGGGCCGAGAGTGGGGGTTAGGGGGGGGGGGGGGGGTGAGGGGGATGGGTAGCGGGGGGGGAGGAGGTGGGGGAGAGTTATTAGCGAAAAAGTAGGGAGGGGGATGTTGCTGGGGGGAGTCCGGGGGGCATGGAGCGGGGGCGGGCGGGGTGCAGAGGGGGGGAAGAGGGCGGGGTGGCGGGGGGGGGGCGCGGAGGGGGAATTGGGCGGGGGAAGCGGCCGGTGAGGGGGTGCGGGGGGGCGGGGGCGGGCGGGGAGGAGGGGGGGCAGGGGCTCGCGATGGCAGGGGGGGGCGGGTGGGGGGGAGGGGGGGGGGGGGTGGCGTCGTGGAGAGGGGTCGGGGGCTGGTGGGGGGGGGGGGGGGTGTAGGGGATGGGAGGGCTGGGGAGGGGATGTGGGGGGGTGGGGTGGAGGCATAGGTGGTCGGGTAGGGGCAGGGTGGTAGGTGGCGAGGGGGGGGAGAGAGGTGGAGGGGTAGTGGGGGGGGGGGGAGGGTGGGGGGGCGGGGGGGGAAAGTTACAATAACACACTCATACGGGCAGGGTGGGGGGGGTCGGGCGGGGGAGGGGGGGGGTAACGGGGGAGGGGGGGGGTGGAGTGGGGGGTGGGGGGGGGGGGGTTGGGGAGTTGCGAGGCCCGAAGGGGGGGGTGAGAAAGTGAGGGAGGGGAGGGGTGGGGGGGGGGAATGCGGGGGGTGGGGCCGCGGGGGGGGGGGGGCGACGCTCGCGATGCGGAGCCATCACGGGGGTGGGGGGGAGCGGCGGGTGGGAGAGGGGGGGGTGAGGCGTCGCGGGGGGCGGGGTGGGGGGGGGGGGGGGGTTTGGGAGTGGGTGGAAGACGGGAGGGGGGCGGAGGGAGGGGGGGGGGGGTGGGGTTCCAGGGGGGCGGGGGTGGCGGGCGGGGGGGGGGAGTGGGGGGGAGTGGGGGGGTGGGGGGGGGGGGGGGGAGGCGGGCAGGGGGCGGGTGGGGGGATTAGGGGCGGGGGGGGGGGCGGGGGGGTGGCGTGGGGGCGGCGTTGAGGGGGGGGGGGGAGGCCGGGAGGGGTGGGCGGGGGGGGGGAGGGGGGTGCGGGGGGGGCATCACACACCACAAACAACAATGGGGGGGGGTGGGCGGATCCGTCGGGGGTTCGGCGGCGAAGGCTTTTTTTTTTATTTCCTTTTTTTTTTTTCATTTTTTTTATTTTCCCTTTTTTTTAATTTTTTTTTTTTTTTTTTGTTTTTTTTTTTACAGTTTTTTTTTTCTCTTTTCTTTTTTTTTTTTTTATATTTTTTTTTTTTTGTTTATATTTTTTTTTTTTTTTTGTTTTGTTTTTTTTTTTTTATGTTTTTTTTTCTATTTTTTTTTTTTCTTTTTTTTTTTTTTTTTTTTTTTTTTTTTTTTTTTTTTTTTATTTTTTTTTTTCTTTCTTTCTTTTCTAATTATTCCCCTTTCCTCCTTTTTTATGTTTTTATACAGGTATCTAACTAAAGGTTTAGGGGTGTTTATTCTATTTAAAAAACCAAAATCCACAACTTGAGCACGTTACATTAAAAAAAGACATAGTTACAGAAAATAAAAACAAGGAAAAGGGGGGGGCGGGGGGGTTTAAGAATAGTAGTATCCCAATATGCCTTTCCCTCTTGAATAGGCAAAAACCCCATCTCCAAAGTCAAGTGGTTATCAGAAAGATACAATTTACCCGAAGATAGATGATTTTATTCTGATTAGGGGTATACAACAATCAGTATGGGGTGTAGGAACAGATTCCTAATATTTCTCAAAGTTATCCTTGCAATAAGCTGAGATTATGGGGATGGGGAAATAAGAAAAATGTAAACAACCCCACTCTTTAGAGAAAAAAAAAATACAAGGAATTGTGTATTGATATTTATATAAGTAAAGAAAGTTACAAAAATTGTCTAATTTCATTCATTCAAATGCACGCTCGCGATGGCATTCATGCACTCACGTTCTCACTTACCGATCGTTGAATCTGGCAATCCATAGAATAACATAAACAGCTATTAAGTACTCAACTAATATGAGTCTCTTTCTTCTTTTTCCAGCCCCAGATTAGCGGGGTTTGCGTTCAGCTAATTTTCCGTAGTCGCTGAAATTTGAAGCTTTTAGTGTTTTTTTTTTTTGGTTCTATCTAAAGTTTCTATGGGATGGCACTGTCACAGGTATCTATGAGAAGGTAGTGGTCTCCTGGATCTCTCCGCTGGTGGTTGAGACTTCTTTAGCGTGATGAACACAGAGTGATGGCAAAGGCTGATCAGTGAGTTTTGTTTTTCTTCAGGGGTTTTTAATCCAGTGGAAATAACGTGACTGTCAGGGTACATAAATGATATATTCTTTTCCACACCAGAACAGTAAAAATTATATGTATCGCTTCTGGCAATTGTTCTTCTCCAGTTATCTTTACATAATTTATTGATTTGTGAATTTAAATGTTCTTGGTTGAATTACTCTCATGAAATTTGAGAGCGGGACCGCATAGGGGCCACAACACGAAGATTATATTTAAATGTTCATAAAATCTCTGGATGTTATAAGAACCGAGTCTGGAGGACTCTATGAAATTGCTGGGACGCAAAGATATTTTTGTTCAGCCTATGCAAAAAAAAAAAAAAATAGAAAACATGTAATCAAAATTTCAATACAAATCATATTCTGACGCGCGAAAATTGACAATTAAGGCTACTTTAACCACTCGCGTATTCAATTATATTTATTTAAAAAACTCAATGCAAGTCTCTAGTAGTTAGAAAAACACTCATATATACAGAATTAAACTGTATTACTCGATTATCAATCGCTTAGCGGCTTATAAATTATTTTAAGCATCTTTCACTGGGGAACAAACGGGTAATTAAATTTACGTTATATCTAGAGACATTTTCTTAGATGTTTATTTAATACATTTTAAATACACACAGATCCCAGTGAAATAAATGAAACATCATACGATTAAAATCCCTAGATGCTAATAACTATATTTTTACCGCAAACCACAGAAACTTAGAATTTAATTCTCCGCGAATTTCCTACAGAAATCTGATAAGTTTAGACTCCGAAAACTGCGCGCTAGACCATTCTAGAAATCGAGAAGACTGACACAGAATTAAATGGTCCGGACATTATATTCAAAATGGCTATTCTTTCATCTCTCGTTCGGAGTTTTAGCACCTCTGTTCGATTTAAGGTAGTTTCCCTGGTCGGTTTGCTAATCCGCGTCCATCATTACGTCTTTTTCCCACCTGGCTGGCGCTGTCTCCTTTAATGTTCGTTGTTCGATGGTCCTTTCGTCCCTGTGCTTCGCGATCAAAGAAAGTCTTCGTTCGGTGGGTAAATCCCCGCCTCTTCTACTCAATACACAGACTGTTGCCTCTCTAAGCACAGAACCTCTTATGATCCGCCCTTCCCGTGTTACCGTTGACGTGCTGACGTACCTGACAGCAGAAAAACCCTTTTTACAATGAAAGCCGGATTATGCATCTACATATCTGAGTTCTTAGTGCCTGGAACAATGATGGGAGGCGTGTCTAGACTAAGAATCGGACCCTGGCAATAAAGTCACTAGGCTTCCACGTGTATGACAGCACATACTAATTAGCCCGCGATGGAAATCCAACGTGTTAGCTGCTTGCGTCCAAATAATGATGGCTCGCGATGGTATGAAAGAGAAAGCAATAAGGGTTAGCCATGTCCATCCATCCGTCACAACCATCATGCCCTGCTGCTTTGCCCATCTTGATTTTCTCCAGTGCTGCCTTCAGTTCTTCCATCTTTATGTCATCTTCATCACCATTGGTTTCCTCTTCTGTGCTAGTGGTTATCATTTCTGATGCTTGACCTTGCTCACCATCAAGGAGTTCTGAGAAATATTCTTTCCATCTTTCCATTACTTCCTTCGGGGCAGTAAGCAATTTGCCTTGCTTGTCCTTTATAAATTTGAGAGGGCATTGTTTTTCCTTCCTCATGTTCTTTAGGGTCTTATAGAACAATTTCTGGTTTTCTTGCGCATCTTTTTCTAGCTTTTCTCCAAATTCTTCCCAGAACTTCTGTTTTGCTGCTAGCACCTTGTTCTTTGCTTCTGTTCTGAGTATCACATATTCTCCATATTTCTCTATCTGGCTTCTGCATCAGCTGTCTTTATGATGTCCTTGAATTTAAGCCACAGGGTTTCCAAGTCATCAGGTTGTTCTTCTGTGTTTCTCACCGCTGTAGCAATAAGCCCCTGATATCTGGTCTTAATTTCTGGCTCTTTCAGCTTGTAGGTCTTAATGCTCATTTCTTCCGTTCGTTTACTTGGTTTCTTGCGTGGTGCTGGGCAGTTCCTAGGCTGAGCAACTCTTTCAGTTGTTCTTTTAATTGTAAGCAGGTAGTGATCACTTCCAATCTCTGGCCCCCTCCATACTCTAGCATCCCGGACATATTTGAATGAGCTCCTTCTAACAATGGCATATTCGATCACTGACTTCTCATTCTTTGTTGGTTCACACCTAGTGTATGCATGTATGCGCTTATGGGGGAACATTGTGTTTGTAATAATCAGATTCTGCTCACTGCAGAATCTAAGGAGTCGCTTTCCATTGTCATTGAGAGTATCTTCTCCATATCTTCCGATAACTCCACCCCATCTAGCATGGTCATTTCCAACTCTGGCATTGAAATCTCCGAGCATGATAATTTCATCTAGGCAGTCATCCACTGTTCTTTGAAGCAGCTCGAAGAATTCCTCCTTGACCTCTGCTCTCTCATCCTCATTTGGCCCATACACTATGACCAGGTTGACTATGGTTTCTCCTTCTTTTACAACCATAATGCGCTCCGAGACAAAGTTCCATCCCTTGATACTATCTTTCTGGTTTTTGGCCACAATGCAACCCACGCCCCCTTTAGCTCTTTCAGATGTGGGTACACCACTGTATAGCAGAGTGTTGCCATCGAGATCCATGACTCCTTGTCCCTTTTTCTTTGTTTCGGTAATAGCCAGGATTTCTAGTTTTGCTTTCCTCATCTCTTCCACCAGCTCCTCTTCTTTCCCATTTATACTTCTTGTGTTCCAAGTTCCATAAGTCGTAGTCCGTAGTCCGTTCCAGTTCGTCGCCTTTAGAATCAGTCCGGTTTTCTCTCTTATATTGCTTGTAATTATAGTTTAAGACAAACAGGTGATTGGCCTGTTGTGCCTTTGCATGGTGGAGGGGCTGCCTCTTTACGGCCTCCATGCAGGCCGCCCTCCTCCTTTCTCATCCGGGCTTGGGACCGGCATAGTCCAAATAATACAACTGCCCTAAACCGTTGAAATGGAGCGTGTTAGCAACATGCGTTATAAGCAGCGAATTGTGATAGAATTTCTCGTTGCAGAGAAGGAAACTGTTGTGAACATTCACAGGCGTCTATGTGATGTGTATGGAAGTTTTGCAGTCGATAGGAGTACAGTCAGTCGCTGGGTTCAGAGAATCAAAGAATCAGGAAGTGGAGTTACGGAGCTGCTTGATCGGCCGCGCTGTGGACGTCCTGCCACAGCCACCAACGCAGAAATGTTGAAATGCGCTGAGGGCATTATTCTTACTGATAGGCGGAATCACTACTCAACAATTGGCCTTACAGCTGTCAGTCAGCATTGGTAGTGGAAATGCAGTTATAAAAACTCTCGGATTTTCTAAGGTTTGTGCAAGATGGGTTCCTCGAAGTTTCACAAATGACCATCGATTGCAAAGGAAAGCAATTTCTTCTGAATTGTTGGAGCGTTTCAATGCTGATGGAGATAACTTTTTGGCTAAGATCGTTACAGGTGACGAAACCTGGGCACATCATTTTGAACCTGAGACAAAAAGACAGTCAATGGAGTGGCATCATCCGCAATCACCAAGAAGAAAGAAATTCAAGACAATTCCTTCAGCTGGAAAGGTCATGATCACTGTCTTTTTGGACATTAAAGGTGTGATTCTTGTGGAAATTATGCCAAGAGGAGAGACAATCAATTCGCAAGCTTACATTAGGACATTAAAAAAACTAAATCAACGTTTTCGCAGAGTTCGGCCGCACAAGAATCCAGCAGATCTGCTTCTCCTTCATGACAGTGCGCGACCTCACACAAGTCTGGCAACATTGGAAGCAACCACCAAATTGGGTTGGACTGTACTACCCCATGCACTCTATAGTCCCGATTTGGCACCCTCTGATTTTCATCTATTTGGTCCACTTAAAGATGCACTCAGGCAGCGAAGAAATGGCTACATGATCAAGACAAAATCTGGTACATGCTAGGAATACATGCACTTGTTTCGCGCTGGCATAAAGCCGTACAAGTTGATGGGGATTATGTTGAAAAATACCGATGTTTACATGACATATCCATGTATATTGTATATAAATTTCATGCTTTTTGAATAAACAGCTCCTGAGAAAAACGATGTGGTGCATTAATTTCTGAACGCCCCTCGTATCAGACTCACAACCCATGCCTCGGGAGGTCCAAAGTGGATGGCTCCGACATGAATGGAAAACCTCCATAGAATCCTCGAGTCTTTAGGAACTGGTGTGGATCCACTGTCCTGGTCATGCAGGGTTACGCGGCAATGAAAGAGCTGACAGACTAGCTTCAAGGGCACACATAGAAGGTGCATTGGATACGGATAAGGGAGAGATACTGAGGGCAATTAATGATCACCTATTAGAGAATGACACTGCAATCGATGAATCATCAAGAAGAAGATTCTTGGAATTTGGCATCAAACGTAAGACCAGTAGAGATGGACGTATGAGAGGATGCATCCGGTATGTATACAACCAGCGGGCAACAGGAACAATTAGCATTCATACCCTTCGACATCTGCTAAGGGAGACTGAGCAGCTACGGATGTGCTCGGAGTGCAATAACGTAGATCCTGATCAACAATAACATATGTTGAACGGGATATTTTTCTTCATAAATTAAATAAATGAGAGTAAAAAGTTGAATCAACGAATCTGTGTTTACAGTATCAGCTAAAGCTTCTGATAAATGCAAGAAAGATTAAAGAAATACAATTATAATTTGTTTATTAATTACAAATATGTTTTTGTTCATGCAAAAACTAAACATTATTTTGATTAATATTTGAATGTTTGTTTTAAAATGTCCAATTGTACCTCTCGCAACATCGGCGTGAACGCACGAGATTGCAAACGCCATTCGTTTCATATTGAGAAACCCTGCACGTTTTGTGCAAAACGACACTCGATCAAACTGGATGTGTTCTGCATTCGTGGTAATTATTTAATATCATTGTATGAGTTTCTTGAACACTAGACTAGATCGCTATGATTGGCAAATGTTTGTGTGAGAAAGAGGGGCTACGAATGGATGACCACCGTTTTCTAGTTAGGCCTAGTGTCTTGTTGGTGATTGGCGGTCTTTCTTTGATCCTATTTTGCCGTTTAACAGTTCCAGTATTTTCTGTCTGTGCCTCAACCAGTTTGAGAGAATTTAGGTGCTAGTCTTCATTCCCTCATACGTTCTATTTGTTTTTCTTGCTGATGGATCAATATACACTGCCTAGGAAAGTTGGGTATAGGCCTAGGGTAAAACCATGTTGCTTATTATTTTTCCTATTTATGCCTACTGTTAACTGTGCATGAGGAAATAACAGAGACGGAAAAAAGTTCACGTGAACTTAGAAGAGTATTAGGGTTGAAATGAAGAATAACGGGATGTGTTCTTTGAAGGCATCTAAATAATTTTCTCACATCGTTAAGATAAGGTTATAATAATAATATCCCCATCAGTCATAACTGACTATGGGAATGCGCCCCTGAGGTGACAACCCTCAGCTGCTTATTTTCCATGGGTGTTTCTTTCGGCGTTATCTCCTCTCTTCTGCTTGCTGTGAGAGCTTCTGTTCGCCTAATCTAAGGTGGTGCTGTAGACAGCATCGCCACTTGGTGCGATCGGGTGCTTCATCCTCCCAGGTTGCTGGATTTATGTCCAGTGATAGGCTACTTTTTGTTCATTTTGGTTGGATTTGGGTTAGTGTTAATAGTGGATATTTTACAATGTGTCGGAGCGATACTGTTACTTAAGGTTGGGGTTAGGTTTAAGATTCATAACCCATTCCTTAGGCCTGTTACCACATCTCTCTCTTTATTAAGGCGGTATCCAACACCCATCCCACTGTTAATTTCAACAAAGCAGCTGTCATTTTTTTTAAAAACCAGAAGAATTTGTTACGTTGTTGCCATTATTTGTCTGGCTTGATTCAGCATTACCACCAAACAGTTAATTTGCAAAGAAAGATAAATAAAGAGCATACAGCCAATTTAGCTGCTAGTTGAATCACGTAAACAGGGGGTATGCACTGGATCTCACCACAATAGCAGTTAAGAAATCAATTTTGAGCATGCATGCTGTTTTTCGTCTGCAGTTATAACTCGTGAGAAATGGCGTCTTACGGTTAGAAGGTTACCGTTAGGATCGGCAGTTACGCTTATTCTTATGCTATGGATACAGTAAAATTGTGGAACAAGGCCCGCAATTTTGCCCAAATGCTATTTATACGGGCAAGTAACAGTATCACTTTGACACATTGTAAAATACCCACTATTAACACTAATCAAAATCCAAACAAAATGGAACAAAAAGTATCCCGTTCAACCTCTGATAGATTACAGTTATGATATATAGCTTAATGCATATAGTTTCTAATTTCATAATAAATCATGCTTACGACAATTAATGTTATGTGCAAACACAGCACACGGAGACACATAACCTATTTTATCGACCGGTGACCCATGACTACACTCTACACTTAAAATTTAATTTTTTTCCAGCAAAACTCCCCGCTCCGGACCTGTGCCGCCACCACCCCCAAACCCTAACCGGCACCCTCCCCCCACCACCACCACCTTCACCCACAATGCAGTCAAAGATTATACCTTTGCTTTTACATAAATCATGTTGTTCCTAACCGTGTAAACACAGCATTTTATATAGATTATTCGTAATCATAGCTACTTGCCAAATATAGACCAATATGGGCAGCCTCCAGTTTGATTTCCTTCCCATCAGCCAATATTTCCTAATGCTAACCCTAATTCTAACTTTAATCCTATTTCAATCATTTTCACAGATAATGTGTGACAAACATTGAGTCCGTACATTCATAAAACAACAGTAAGCGTAAACCAACTTAAGGTTGAAATAAATAACAGTTAGCTGTGTGTTTGATATGACCTCAAAAAAGAATTAAGAGACCCAGTAGTACGGTTTAGGAATCCTAAACCTTAATCTTAACTTTAACATGTCCCACCTTTCTTCATTTAAGCCTCAACTTAATACCGCTTCTCTGAATCCTTAGTTAAGGACAAGTCGGAAAAAGGGATACTCACGTAACATCAATGTCAGGTTAGAAATTAATAATAACCTGAGATTTCGCCTCAAGTATTAGCAGGCGTACGAAAAAAAAAAAAGGACAAGTATACTTGTTAAAAATCTGAATTATAAAACACTCTAGAATGAAGACTTGCATAATACATACGAGCAAAAATAATGGCACACTTGAAGGCAAAAATAATAAACTGAAACATGAACATGCGCAAAACTGTATCGGTCTAATGGTTATTACGTATTCTCCAGTTTAATCGGCTTAGGATGCAAATATTTGCTAATGCTAACCCTTTTGAACTTTATTCAAAAATAAGCATGTGCGACAAAACATTGAGGGCGTATACTACAGTTTACCGCTTATTACCGCATCTTCTGATTATCATTTAACAGCGTAATAACATAGGTGACATAAATTGGCTGCCATATCGATAACTATGTGGGAAAAATTATGTTTATGTCTCTCTGTTCAGTAATTCAAAATATTCCTTTACCAAGAAAAATATATTTTAAAAATCTTCATGGTGTCGGATGCTTACAGCGTTTTTTTATCTTTGTTAAGCTTATATGTTCAGTTTTGTTGTATTAGTTCTGTTTGTTGGTGTCAGTAGTAAGTGCCATGCCAGCTAGCAGATGCAGTCATGTACCCCATAGCCGTCTGCCCCTTTTGCAGTGTATCAGTTATGTTTTTGACTATTTTCCCAATACTATGATCTTAAACTGTTCAGTATCATCTTTTGTCTTTAGTATTAACTGTTGTCATCATAGATATATGATAATGGCCCTGTAAAAGTCATGGGTTATAACAAGTATAAGAAAAGTCAAGACATTTTTGGGTTGTTGAGGTCTCAAAAATAAATTATTGCTAATTTATAAAGCTGTGACTACGGAAAGAAAAGTTCTGTGTCACCATTTATGATCTAGGATTTCACATTCTAAATTTAAACACTAATCGTGGTGTTTCAAATAAGCTCCCTTAAAAACTAGTGATCTCTGATTATTTCCCTTTGTTCACTCCATTTAACTCTTTGACTCCATAATTATTTTCTACCCTGTGACATTTATTTTTAGGAGAATTCTAAACGGTGAAGTGTACTGACTTTTAGTGTAAATTTTATGTTAATCTTTTTCTGTGAACATGCACTTATTATATACCAAACTGTAGGGAAATGGATAGAGAATTGTAATATATAACGTCTTTGGTGGTATTAACACTAGTGTGTTCGTTATACTTAAAACATTTTGCATGTAAAATTGAAAAACACTAAAAAGTTAACTGTAGAATACAATCTTACCAAAGACAAATTACTATTATAGACAATAAAACTTTCTTTTTAGTCTTCAAACTAATCCATATACAAAGTAAAAAAAAAACATGCTTATGGCCACAATTAGTACATTTAGTGTTATTCACACCAGTTTTTCTGTGGTCCCTTGTAAGGAAAAAATTAATTATGCAATCGTGCATTACGTAATTTTCAAACAAATAAAGAAGAATGTCATATAAAAACTTTTTTACTCTTGTTTAATGTTTTAATAGTATCCCTAGCTTCATCTTCTACCAAGAACTAGTGATTATATGTCACGGTAGGTCTAGTTTTGTTGCTTTTTGATCGGCCAGAATATGACTACGCCCACTCATCAACTAAATTTAGTGTGTCTAGCTTTTCTGCACAGATTCCGTATTTTGACAACAAACTGTGACTACCAAACAATCATCATCAATGTCAGCAATGTTTCAAAGTAGTTTGACACAATTATTTGCTTAGGAGACTTAGAAAATGTAAATATAAAGCGTGACATATTTCTCTAGTAATAACAACGAAAAAGGCAATCATGCGAATCGTCACAAAAATTGTGATAATAACATCAAAACACGCTCATGTGCTGCTTAACTACTGTCAGATTAGTTGTTTAAATAGTAGCGGAAGTCATTCTACAAGTTTTAAAATATGAACTGCATTAAACGGAATACCCCCTTTGCAGGGTAGAGAGCTATCAAACCTCGGGTCAGTACACACACGCCAAAGTGGGCCTGGTGTAACCTGGTCTGAGTCTAGGATGCTCCCTGGGGTGAAAAAAAGCCCAAACCACTCCCCAAACAGTGCGTAGACGCGCGGCGGGTTGCTTACTCATCGCTTGGGGGCACGATGGGTGGCTTTCCGGCCGTGTGGCAACACGGACCGTATGCAGAGGCGTGGCGGTGGCTGCGCCACCGCCATACCAAGCTGCCTGTGTGCCAAGGGTATAAGAGTCTAGCTACTCGCACCCTCATCGGGGATAAAAGCAAGCAAGCAAGCAAGCATTAAACGGATGATTGTTAGGGTTTATTCGTGATAAACTAAAAACCACACTCTGAGCGTTGCTCTGGCACGGCGCGTTGAATTTTGCAACGCTCAGAACGTTGGTCTGGAGTCAAAGAGTTAAAGTTCAGATTAGTGGATATGGAAATATATAAATCTGCACAAGCATTTGTTTGTTATGTTACGCAAGAGCCCCACTTCTAATTATAAGTATTAAATCCTGCGTTTTTAGTGACTGGTTTAAGTATAATTACGCTTTAGCACTGAATTGTAGCTCTTTAAACAAAAGATATATACACAACACCATTTAGTTCTTTGAAATCAAATTAATTTCTTTTACCGCCATTTGTTTTAATAACCAGGAAGCAGTGTATCTATAGTTTCAGATCATCAGCACATTAAAGTAATTTATTTTCCAAGATTCTAGAATATTGTTAATAACTTTTGGCCAAAAATTTCTTAACTCTTCAAATGGTTAGGAAAGAATCTCTGAGATTCTAGATCTACAAAATGAAATGCACACATAAAATTATCAATATAGCATATACATAATTGCAAAATTGTGGCTACATGTCAGAGGGGTCCAATTACAGATTTCGGTTCTTGTGTCTTTGTTCACCCATTCTGAAATGAAATGACCACACCGTATTCCATACATTTGCCTGCGCGGGGTTAGTCTAATTGCAATTCGCAGGTAGGGGTGACAGGAAGAGCGCGGGGTTAGTCTATTATGCTTTCTGCAGGTAGGGGTGGCAGCATGGCACATGAATGTATTAAGCATAGCTGTATTATACAGGGGAATGAAGAGTTAGAGGCTTCCCTACAGTAAGACCATCTTTATGATGCATTGGAGTGAAGTGTTAGAGACTTCACTACAGTAAGACCAGCTGTATGATACAGGGGAGTGAAGTGTTAGAGACTTCACTACAGTAGACCAGCTTTATGATACAGGGGAGTGAAGTGTTAGAGACTTCACTACAGTAAGATCAGCTTTATGATGCATTGGAGTGAAGTGTTAGATACTTCACTACAGTAAGACCAGCTTTATGATACAGGGGAGTGAAGTGTTAGAGACTTCACTGCAGTAAGACCAGCTTTATGATGCATTGGAGTGAAGGGTTAGAGACTTCACTACAGTAAGACCAGCTTTATGATACAGGGGAGTGAAGTGTTAGAGACTTCACTACAGTAAGACCAGCTTTATGATGCATTAGAGTGAAGTGTTAGAGACTTCACTACAGTAAGACCAGCTTTGTGATGCATTGGAGTGAAGTGTTAGAGACTTCACTACAGTAAGACCAGCTGTATGATACAGGGGAGTGAAGTGTTAGAGACTTCACTACAGTAAGACCAGCTTTATGATGCATTGGAGTGAAGTGTTAGAGACTTCACTACATATTGGAATAAAGTTCTTCAGTCAGACCCGTTTGACAGTATCCTGCATGACATTACAGAATTTTGGCCTCCTCTTTAAATTGTGCTGCTACGAACGAACATGTGTATGTCCTGATATGTGCATAGCTTCAGCGATCCTTGGGGATCTGTTCCCCTCACGGTCCCTTTTAGGGCCTAGAAAACCCACAAAACTGCACCCACCATGGTCCTTTTTAGGGCCCACAAAACTGCACCACGGTCCTTTTTAGGGCCCAGAAAACTGCACCACGGTCCTTTTTTTGTAGGGCCCTCAAAACTGCACCACGGTCCTGTTTAGGGCCAACAAAACTGTACCCTGGCAAGAAATCAACCGCATAGCTTGAATATACCCCTGCAGGGATTCATAGAGTGCACAAGCTGTATTCAAATCTTGGTCAGAAGATTGCAAAGAAGCACTGGTCATTTGAAAACGCTGTAATACTTGATCCCACAGTATGATCATTTTTCCTGTTTCTAACTTCATCATGGTTGAAAGTAGACCACGAGCCTGTTGACGATACTCTGCCTTCTGATCATTGTTATCTGAAATATCATCCAAGACTTGTTTTATTGCAGAAAAGCTGTGTAAAAGTGCTTTTGTTGCATCTGCCCGAGCGGACCACCTGGTATCTGACAGTCTTTTCACAAAGGGCAAATGGGACTTATTATGAGTACCGCCAGCACATAATGCAGTAGAAAGGAGACCCCACCGGTAGGTAGAAGCAGAAAAGAAGGTGTATAGGCTTTCAACAAATCCAAAGAAAATGACTGCTTCTGTCCGCAAACAGTTAAGATAAAAATAATGAAGAGTCACACTAAGTCACCCTCTTATGCTTTTTCTCTCACAATTTCGTTGGTTTAACGCTCGTATTAGAAGATGATCAAAAAATTATGTACATATTTATTGGCGTGGGGCCCCTAAAAGCGCTGGGCTCGTAGCATTTGCTACTATGTTAATCCGGCTCTGATTGAGTCAATATTTGACAAGGATCAGTGCGTAGCGAGGGACCCCCTCTCCACCCAGCCCTCCCCACCCAGCGGCGAAAACAGATTAAGGATCAGTGCATAGCGATTTCTTGCCAGGATACAGTTTTGTTGGTTTTGTGGGCCCTAAACAGGACCGTGGTGCAGTTTTGACGGCCCTAAAAAAGGACCGAAACAGATTAAGGATCAGTGCGTAGCGATTTCTTGCCGTGGTGCAGTTTTGTGGGCCCTAAAGAGGATCGTGGTGGGTACATTTTGGTGGGTTTTCTGGGCCCTAAAAAGGACAGTGAGGGGAACAGATCACCAAGGATCGCTGAAGCTATGCACATATCAGGACATACACGTGTTCGTTCGTAGCAGCACAATTTAAAGAGGCCAAAATTCTGTAATGTCATGCAGGATACTGTCAAACGGGTTTGACTGAAGAACTTTATTCCGATATGTCGCCACAAAAAGTCACACATGTAGTGAAGTCTCTAACACTTCACTCCAGTACATCATAAAGCTGGTCTTACTGTAGTGAAGTCTCTAACACTTCACTCCAATGCATCATAAAGCTGGTCTTACTGTAGTGAAGTCTCTAACACTTCACTCCAATGCATCATAAAGCTGGTCTTACTGTAGTGAAGTCTCTAACACTTCACTCCCCTGCATCATAAAACTGGTCTTAGAGGAAAACAAACGGAGGTTAACATTAGACAGTAAAAAATAAGAGATTCATCTTCCATGGCCTTGACAGATACTTCTCCTGAACACTGTGAAAGAGTATACCCCCTTCTCTGAAAAGAGTAAGGGTGTATGGATATCAAAGGTAGGGTCAAGCTGTATAAGTTTCCAGGTATGATGTTAGTGTATTATCCTGGATCTCTTGTCTCCCTCTCAAGATCCTCCCTTGATTATTGTATTATTATTATTATTATTATTATTATTGTTGACGACAGCAAACCATAAGTCAGAAGAGTTCAGGACCACCACTGGTGTAAGACAAGGTGATATCCTATCACCTTACCTCTTCATACTCCTTATGGACGATGTCATCAAGGCATGTAAGGAGAGAACAAGAAAGTATTCAGTGGGGTACTGGAAGATGAGACAGGTCTATATTTCAGAGCTGGCATTTGCTGATGATGTTGCCCTGATTGCTAAATCAGAGGCACATCTCCAATCCAACCTGCAAGTCTGGAAGGAAGAGCTGGAGAAGAGAGGGATGGTCATAAGCAGCTCTAAAACAAAATCCATGGTGATATCACGAGAAGAAAGAAGACATCAGATTAAGCTGGGAGAACAGGTCCTGGAGCAGGTCAACCACTTTAAATACCTCGGAGCTATTATAGACCGAAAGGGAGGCATCAAAGAAGAGTTGGCCACTCGAAAAGCAGCAGCTGGGAGACTTTTTCAGGCCATAAATCGAGGATTCCTCAGCAAGAGAGAGGTTGGTAAGAAAACGAAGATGGCTGTATACCGCTCCACCTATGTCCCAGTCTTGACATATGGATGCGAGTCATGGGAAATGACTACAACCCATAAAAGCCAGATCCAAACCTCAGAAATGAGGTATCTGAGGAAGGTGGTTGAAGTAACAAGAAGAGACATGGTACGCAACCAGACGATACGTCAAGGCCTAAAATGCCACCCCCTACAGACCCAGGTAGAACAGTCCCAACTAAGATGGTTTGGCCATGTCTGCAGAATGGGAGAAGATCGGCTACCACGACAAGCATGGGAAACAAAGAGCCAAGGATCCAGACCCTGAGGACGACCCAGAGTCCGCTGGGAGGACAACATTAGACAATCTTTGAAGGACCGAGGACTAGAATGGAACCAGGCCAGGAGGAAGACAGCCGATAGAATAGTCTGGCGCTCTCTCTTCCAAACCTCTACACCTCACGGTAGAAGGGGAACGACTAAGTAAGTAAGTATTATTGTTGACTCTGCTAGGGGATATTAACAAAATTATTTCCAACAAGAACATGAACTCAACTTTAATAAGTAAGTAAGTCTGTTGGTAAATATTTACAAGTTATTCAGCCTATACCGTTTCTCTTTTCGATCTGGAAAGTTTGAAATGAAATCAAATTTATTTACAACAATAAATCAATAAACATTTAAAATATTAACAATATCAAAAGTCATTCATTTGTTGAAGGTTATCAACTGGATTAATTATCTCCTTTTAAAGAACATTGATATGATACTAATGAGTTTTGTCACTATTTCTTGACTGTGAAGCTAGTAATGGGTAAATTTATGTCCACACTTTTCATCATTCACTGTATGTTTATTTGCATCTTGTCTTTTAGTATAGGGTTATAATCTGGTTACGCTGATCAGTGGCTTTGTTTTGCCACTTATGTTTAGAGATCTGACGCTCTCCTGCCATGGACGAACCCGTATTTTGAATTTCTCCAGGCAGTGGAAGATAGCTATCTGGCCCTGTTAACCACAAGGGCACTTACACCACAGAGTCTAGCAGAGGTGGATGACTCTATAAAGTTTTTGTTTTGTAGTTGTCAGGATAGAACCTGAAACAAAAATAAACGTAACCCCTATATGGTCCATCACTATTCCATTATTACACAAGATGGGGACAATAGACAGTGTCAGATAATGTGCTAGCAAATGCACAGGACAATATATACCAGCACTACCCACATCCAGTTCACCGTGACTACACTTTCCTTTTAAAACCTTAGTTAGATCCATCTGTCCATGATCCGCCTCCATACAATGATTTGGTCTAGTATAAAATACTAAGTAATACCTTGATCCATACATTAAAACAATTTCTGTCCTTCTTTCTTATATTCCAGGCATGTGTCCCATTTCCTCAAGAAATATTTCTTTAAAAGCTTTTCCAAACCTACAGATACAATTCTGCTATCATTCTCAATTTAATTTGGATGTACACAGGCGGTTAAGTCCTTCAGAAATTACACAATGGTTGCAGAAACACGTCTACACACTTACCAACACACTGTAGTGAATCAATAGCAAATCATATAATTATATATATATATATATACATATATATATATATATATATATATATATATATATATATATATATATATATATATATATATATATATATATATATATATATATATATATATATCTTACCCTCAGGCACACACAGACGAGCTGTTAATGGCAAACTTGATCTGCTCTCAGGTACAACTGGCAAAGGCAGTCTTCATTTACAAGTTACCGCTTCTTTCTGCTCGCTGTGTTTTTCAAATCTAATGGCCCCAATTTAGCAAGGGCAAGGTCTATTTATACTATCACATCCGGCGTATCGGAAAGCAGGGGGCTAACGGAGTATTGCGAATCCCAAAATGAGGCATATTTTGTCTCTGTTCAGTTATGAAAAACTAGTTTCCCCCTTACCTTTCTTATTTCTGGAGCGATTTTATTCATCTAAGGCTTAAATTATACCCTGAATTAATCTTTATCTTCCTAGCTAAAAATATTTTAGTCTCTTAAGTGCATTTTATTCTATGCATATTTTAAATACCTAAATTAGGGACTAACCCGATGTGTCGAAGCCTTTCCACTCAATATATCTCTCTTAATAAACTACTTTTCCTGGAAGTCTTTACACATACCTCTAAAGTAACATTCCTGTTGTAGAATTAGAGACCTTTTCCAAGTGGTACTTCTTTCCTACTTATGTAATTAATTTGCATCCTTCACGCAGTTGCACAAATGAGGACTGGCCATTTTGCCTGTCCAAGGCTGTAGTAAACACACGAATACGGAAGTCTTTCCATTGGCTAGTGTATCATACAATTTTTACAATGTATGGCGCACGGTTTTCGTCAGAGTTACTCAGGATTATACAGAAGCTGTGTTGTGAAGCAGACTAACTCACGACAGGGTAGATGTTGAGAGTGGGTTTTCTGTCCATAAAGAAGTCATCAGATAACCAGAGACAGATCTGTCTTTCAAGACACATTGTTATTGATAGTGTAAGAAGTGTTGGAGGTACTAGCAGTCTCAACATCAACAAAGAAATTCTGTGCTATGCAGAAAATGCTATACATACATACATACGTACATACATATGTGTTAAACCTGGAAGAGAAGAGTAAGTTGAAGAAAAAAAAATGATGGGATGAGATAGGAATGAGCAAACAATCCAGTTTAGTTGATGACATTCAGCAGCTGATCAAGTTATTTAAGTCTGCTAACTGCATCCAGTTCTGTCAGAAAGTCAGCAAAAGCTAAAGAAGATGATCTGAAGAAGCTGGAAAAAGTAGTAGAACAAAAGATGTCTGCTCATTAATGTAGTTGAAAGCAGTTTTTGGAGACCTTGATTGTAAATGGGATTAAAATAAATTGTATGGTGTACACATTTCTGCTTATAAATTTCTAAAATGCAATTTTATTGGGATCACAACAGTAAATAGGATTGCTGGTAAGGACAGGTTTCTTGAGTGGTCCGCTAAATTTCTGGAATGCATGTTTGGAAATAGAATAGTAGCATGAACTGAGACTACATGTTTGTTTCTTGTTGTTGTGGTTTTTGGTTTGAATGTTAAACCCCAGAGTAATTGGGTAGGCCTTCAAGAAATGAAATGAGTGAGTTCTGATACATTATGACGTTCTACATTTTTAGCTTCTTACAATATATGGTTTTGGAATTGTATAAATACAAATACGTTTTGGAAAATTCATGAAATTTGGTTTTGTTAACTCTATGTTCAACATAGTCTATTAATGTATCTGTTTGAACTTACTTCTCATAATGTGTCTGAAAAACGTGAATTGTTTCCTTTGTCTAATAAGCTTCCTTTGTGCGCAAACATATAATGACACATAGTCAGAGAATGACATTTCTGATAGCTTGGTTGCTGTCGTCCTTGTGTTACTGAGGCCCAAAAGGTGAGCAAAGTAAAGTAACACTGTAACCTGCCGGGCATGGCGTAACAGGCAACTGAGGAGGATTGGGTGTGGTCAGCCACCCCACCATGTAGACACATTAAGCCACAGAAACGTCGACAACAATGTGGGTGCTGGCATTGGATAAGACACATTAAGTCAACCCGTGGATAGAATTACAAGGTAGTTTTTGTTCTGGAATCCAAGGTCAAGAGAAACAGGAAGGGAAAAAATGCATGGGAAGAGAACTGGAGACAGAAATTGAAGGGACACAGAAGTATGGAAAGACCTTGAACTTATGGCACAGGTCAGGACAGGCTTGGTGTGTATTTGTTGATGACCTTTGTTCCATGTGGAGCCAAACGGTATTGATGATGTCACTTGGCAGTCATAAATTTAAGACTTGCTACCAAAAGTCAATCTACAGATTTTATTGTTTTATTATAATGGAGACCCAAAAAAATTATTTAAATGTAGCTAGTGCCTGAAGATGTTAATAAGAAACTTTGTACCCTGACATTTTGCTGAATTATTTTACAAATAATTTATGTAGAATATACAGTCTGTTACTGCCTGAGCTTCATTCTGTAGCCTTCTGCTTGGAGTGGGGTCAGTTGTTTTGTCAGTGAGGGTTAAATTTACTTTCTAGATATCATCATGATGATGTTCCCTGTCAACATGTTTAGATAACCAGATCAGTGTCTTTACTCACTTCTGCATTATCAGTTCACTCTTGCTGTGAAGCATCATGGAGTTGTCAAGTTTTTGCTCTTGAGCCAAATGTGTGACATTAGCTGATGTGACGTAAGCCCTTATTGTTGTAGGATTTCTGTAATAGTATCTATCCATTTATGTCACTTTATCACTAACATCATAATAATGCAAATTACAGGTGAAGACCATAACATCATTATGAATACCGGCTAACATCAGAATATTTAGACTCATCCATGGTGTACAGACAGTGAAGAGTTTAAAGCTTCTGTTAAACCTGTAAGTGAATACACTTGTAAGTGACATTACCTATATGATAGTTCCTTATCTGCCACCCCGCTCCCCCTGTTATTTCCAAGAATTAATTTAAATAACAGTTGTACTATGTGACCCCGTAAGTCTCGTCTCCTTTTTGCTTAATATATGTAGCTTTAATATGTAACCTATCAATCAATGCAATGCCCTTTAGCTCCCCACAGAGCATAGGCCTCCAACAAACACATGCCAAGTCTTCCTATCACGTGTCAACATAGGCCTTCAACAATCACATGCCAAGTCTTCCTATCACGTGTCAACATAGGCCTTCAACAAACACATGCCAAGTCCCTCCTGTCACGTGTCAACATAGGCCTTCAACAAACACATGCCAAGTCCCTCCTATCACGTGTCAACATAGGCCTTCAACAAACACATGCCTAAGTGCTCCTATCATGTGCCAACATAGGCCTTCAACAAACACATGCCAAGTCATCCTATCACGTGCCAACATAGGCCTTCAACAAACACATGCCAAGTCTTCCTATCACGTGCCAACATAGGCCTTCAACAAACACATGCCAAGTCTTCTTATCACGTGCCAACATAGGCCTTCAACAAACACATGCCAAGTTCTCCTATCACGTGTTAACATAGGCCTTCAACCAACACATGCCAAGTCCGTCCTATCACACACCAAGTCCGTCCTATCACACACCAAGTCCGTCCTGTCACGTGCCAAGTCCGTCCTGTCACGTGCCATCAGCTCTAATTCTTTCCATGTCTTCATCATTTTCTTTTCTGTCTCCAGTTCTCGTCTCCGTGAGTTTTTTGGTCTACTTCTGCCTCTCATGCCGTGGGGCATTCCAGAACAAGGACTGCCTTGTAATGCTGTCAGCAGGTTTCCTCAATGTGTGTCCTATCCAACGCCAGTATCTTCTTCTCATCTTTTGTTCCTCTGGTTCTTGTCATCAGTTCCACATTGGTGACCTTGTCATACCATTTCAAACCTTCTATACTACACAAGCTCTCATTTATGAAAGTCTGTAGTTTTTTGGTATTTGTTTGTGTTCTCCATGTTACAGAGAGCTATTTAATATGTCATGGTGTGTAGACATTCTTCTTTTTTGCTCTCAAATAACATCTATCTGTCTTATAAAGCTGGAAGTCCATCTCAGGCTTCTCTCATCACCATACAGCTTCTCCCTCAACAACTGGGTTGGAGAAGGCCACGCTGCAACTCTGCTCCAGTCATGTTCAGCTGTTTGTTTTCCTCCACACATGGACAAATGTCCGTCCATCTGATTTTCAGTTTTTTTAACAGATTAACTTTTGAGTCTGCAATGGCTGTTTCTCTTCCTGATGTCTCTTCTTGGTTTTATGGTTGCGTAAGTCTTTCTTGTTCCAGAGCTAAGTGTTTCCTCTCTGCGTGTATTTGACTGCCTCTTTTTCATCACTTTTGGTATGCTAGCGATCAGCTCTGGAACTTTATTCTCTTCCATGATGGAAACATACTGCTAGTCGTTACGGGCTGTTGTCTTTGTCATGTGTGTAAATGAAATACACCATAGCAGTGGCGGAACACTTAAATTATTTATTGATAATTATAAAAGTTATTTATCGTTCAAAATTGTGTCCATGAACATTCATACATAAAGTTAACCTTTTCAGAAAATGTCTACAAACTCATTGACAAGTCTTAGTCACTACTTAGAAACTCCTCTGTTAGAGCTGTTTTGACGTCCCCTAAGGTTGTGAGTGTCTGACCATATACCTTGTCCTTTAAATACCCACATAACAAAATAATCTGATGGAGTTAAATCAGGATATCTGGCAGGCCATTCGATTGGACCCCTTCTTCCAATCCTCCTGTTAGGAAATTTTTCATGAAAAAAGTTTCTGACACAAAGGAAATAATAGCCTGCAAAAAAAGAAAAAAAAAATTAAGTGGATGAGGAGAGGTAGACATGGTGTACTTAACATTTCAGGGTATCCTACAGGGGGGGGGGAGGAGGATTAGTTATAATAATTTGCTACACACTTCTTCATACATAATATTTTGAAATTGTTGGTACTTATGGGTCACCCTGTATTTAGCATAAAAAGACCACCATTATTACAGATGTTTCGTTCATTTTCCCCCCTGCATTTAGCACTGTGCCAGTCATCAAGGTCACCACTGAGGACGCTAGCCACTTTTTAAGCTATAGTTCAAGAGACAGGATTGTAGTTGTCCTTTCTTATGCAGACGGCTCCCAAAAAGGCTAGATTGGAGCCTAACACAAGTATGTTCCACTGTGTCTGTAAAGTTTGGATTTGGACAGTTTTATGTCATATTTTTTTTTCAATGTTCAGGATGTTTTAGTAATCAATATTTCACAGATTGTGTGATAGATTTGTCCATTTTAAATGATTTGAGGGGTTTTAATTGTCAGTTTCACAGTTTGGTTGATACATTTTTTATTTTAAATTGTTTTAGCTTTAATTGTTTCATAGTTTGTATGATGTATAATCGGTAAATTATTTGTTTTAGCTATAATTGTTCTATTGTGTGACATATTTGTCATTTTAAATGATTTACGCTTTAACTGCAAGTGCTTTACAGTTTAAAAGATTTTGAAATGTTTTAATTGTCACTGTTTTACAATTTGTGATACATTTTGTCATTGTAAAGTATTTGTTTCAGTGGTCATTGCTTTATTCTGTGATATATTTTTCACTTTAAATGATTTAAATTTTATTTGTCGCTGTTTTACAGTTTGTGTAATATATTTTTCATTGTAATTCGTTTAATTTGTTTTAGTTGTCATTGCTTTACAGTTAATGTGTGAATTCTTCTTCATGCGTCCTGAAAAGGACGTTGGTTGCGTTATGTCTGTGATAAGGGTGGATTTAACCAAAATAATAATGGTGCGCCAAAAAATGCCAGGTACGTTAGCTCCGTTATAAAATTGACGACCACTTGCCACCCCTATCGACACCTGGTATTAAAGTGCAAGATGTAGGTGTCTTCTCTGATTTAGGATGTTGCTGTGTGTGTTGCAGTAGAACAGTTCACAGGGTACAACACAGGCAACATGACGTGTAGAGTCATAGAAATGGTAACTTCGCTTTAGGTTTATTCCATTTATTGCACGCCACAAGACAGTCATGATATTTATGTCATCACCAGCATAGTTTAACGAATGCAGCATTCAAAATCATATTAGCTGATAGTCATGTAGGATTCAATACTCATTAGGTGTATTGTAAACAGATAGCTTCTGTATATTCGATATTATAAAGTTCTGGTTCATGAAGCTGTATAAATAATATATATATATAGCACAGATCTGGGTGCCTAAGGTTCATACATATAACTTCTGCAACAGTGTCAGCTGCAGATCATCAATGTTCATAGACAATAATAAATGCTCCCTTCCTGATGCTAGCAGATCAGATGTATACAATAAGTCCGTTTACTGTCTGCACGTGAATAGCATACATGGAATACAGGTCAGACCGACCTTTATAACCTTCCTAAGTCTAACCATCTGACTTGGACGTGATCTCTGATATAACGAATCCTGGAACACAGACAATAGTCTTGTTGGTCTAGAGCGACCCATATATATATAACTAGTTCAGGTATAAAGATACCGGTGGCGAAAATCCTAGTCAAAGTACCTCTCCATTTTGAATCACACAGGCGAGCAAGGAGCGACAAAATGACGAACTTCTAGATGATAACAAAAAGTTCGATACAAGAGGAATTACCTTTCTTCGGAAATCAACCACAAACATATGCCTCCAGGCAGGCTTGAATAATACTGGGAAATAGTCTAGTTAGCTAACTAACTCACAAAGACAATGTATTTCCCTCAGAAAATCACGAGACGCAGATTGCGTCCGCTCGCTACTCAGACCATTTCTAAACTCCCCCAGCTGGGCGGAACACACCAAACGAACTCCCAGTTTTGACATGCGCAGAACTCCAATATCTGAGTCGCCGCTCACATAAGATGATTCTAAGAACATTCGAGATAAAAGTCTTACACAGTCGCGCCTTTTATGGTCATGAACAGAAGCGTTAAGACAGGTTTCAGACATCTACAACAGTTGACTGATACTACCAAATAAGGAGATATGGTCACGCTTTGTTCAAGAAATTATAGACCGAACGTGTCTCTATACAAGAGAAGGCAAACTCCTAAAAAATTGTAGTCTCAATATCTCGGGTTATGTCCCTTTGACTGTAAAAAAACATAATACACATTTCAGTCAAAAAATGATCATACATACGAAAAATGATCATACAAAGACTTTGGGAAAAGTAATTATTTGTGCGTAACATTACCGCACCCTCCCGGGAAAAAAAATGAAACATTTTTTTTTTAAAATCCTGGAGCCGGAAAAATCTAGGCTCCTAACGCACGTATGATGCGCGGATATATACCTAACAAACTAGCTCAACGCATGGAGCGAAACTGAGATCATATCTCAGGTCCTTAGAGAAAAAATTTATCTAAGTATTCGCGTATATATTCCAGGAAGGTGCCACCAACACACGCCACAATAATGGCAACATCATAATAAAAGTCAAATTACTCTCATACCAATATATGAAATTAAATATATCATTATGATATCATACAATGTGTTGTGCAAATAGCGGTGTAATATATTAATATACCGCACTATATTATTAAATTATATAATGCATCAGTAATTGATAACTAATACAATGTTGTTCTTTGTTGACATAAACAAGCAATAGAAGATGTGGACATCATCCGCTCCCAATCTAGGACAGGACTTGATATCCTCAAAGTTCCACAATGGACATAACCTCGCATCTTCAATGATGTGCTGCGAAAATATCAATAACACAAATCTTAAAGACAACTGGTAAATCTCTTAATACAATTATGCAAATATATTATCTAAATGTGGCCAAGTGATCTTTTGGCCCGTATATCACTAAGCCTTCTTAGATAATTACATGGTACAATGTTATAAATTCCCCCCAAAAAAGTGAGAAAAAATCTACTAACATGTCATTATAGTATTGGACTGTATATCAGGAAATATATATGACAGAAGAATCATGTGGAATCGTGTGGGCATCTGGACAGAATGTCTGCCATCACATTATCCGAATCACGGATAGCTCGCACCAAGAAATGAAATGGTTGAAGAGCTATGGCATAACGAGTGGACCTCGAGCTCTTCAAGTTTTTGCTCTGAATAGCAGTAAGCGCTTTCTGGTCGGTTTCCACAATGAAGTGTGCGCCTAGAAGAAATCTTTGTAACTTCAGAATAGACCATACCATGGCCAATAACTCACGGTCTAAAACCGAGTAATTCTTTTCTGCAGCATTTAATTTCCTAGAGATATACATCACCGGATGCAGAGTATCAGAATACTCCTGCATTAGTGCTGCCCCAATCCCAGTTGACGAGGCGTCACTTCGAAGAACAAAAGTCTTCTCAATAGTAGGTAACCTAAGAATAGGTGGAGATGAAAATAGGGCTTTAACCTGGTCCAATGAGGATTGACATTCTTTAGACCAGCGGATCAGATTAGGCGACCCTTTCTTCAATAAAGTAGAAAGCAATGCCATAATGGAGGACAGATTCGGAATGAATCGTCCGTAGAATTGGATCAAACCTAATAGACTCCGTACTTGTTTCTTCGTCTTAGGGACCGAAATGTTAAGTATTTTTGAAACATTGTGGTCCTCTGTCTTTAAAAGACCATGACCAACACGATGACCTAGGAAAGAAATCTCGCTAAATCCTATAAAGGCTTTAGAGGGTTTTGCAGTCAAGTTATACTCGCGAAGAGTAGACAGTAATTCGTATAAACCCAAATAGTGATCTTCCCAGGAATCACTGAATAGACAGATATCATCTAAGTATGCTATGACATCTGTACGATATGCGAGAATTCGCCGCATCATGCGTACGAATGTAGCAGGGGCGTTCATAAGACCGAAAGGCATGAAATTCCATTGGAATAAACCCCTAGTTGTAGAAAAAGCTGTAAAAGGTTTGGCACGTTCGGTTAGAGGAACTTGCCAATAACCTTTAGACAAATCTAGTTTGGTAAAGAATCTAGAATTAGAAAGTTTATTAAGTAGCTCTTCTAATGAAGGCATAGGTTCAGCATCGAACTTCGTAACTTGGTTCAATTTGCGATAATCTACGCAAATGCGAATGTTATTATCCTTCTTTCGAACAATAACCATAGACGAAGAGTATGCGAAGTGGATGGTTCAATGATTTCCAAACGTATCATTTCATCCAATTCTTTTTCGACTTGAGACTGGAAATGGATAGGTATTGGATAGGGTCTGACTCTGATAGGATTATGATCAGTAAGCACAATGTCATGTTCAATGACATGTGTGTGTCCCGGGATGTCTGTAAGAACATCCTGAAATGTTTGCAACATCGAAGAAACTTGTCGATGTTCCTCAGCGGAAAGATTTGGAGAAACGGTCACGTTTTTCCAAGATTCTGTAGAATAAAGTGGGACCATAGGAAGAGGAAGATTGACATCAGAAAAAGTAGTTTCCTCATCCTGTATAACTGACAGGGATGAGTACTGACCATGAGGTGCTTGAGAATTGTCCGTTGCCTGGAAAATAGGCTGCAAATAGTCTGGTCTTTCATGAAATTCCGTGAGCATATTTATGTGGAAAGTTTTATGCTTTCCATCAATATCGACAACATAGTCGACATCGGAAATTTTGGAGACTATTGCATATGGACCTTTCCATGCAATAAGAAGTCTGTTCTCCCTTGAAGGAAGTAGAACGAGAGCTTTGTCACCTGGACAAAGTTGTCGTAGACATCTATTCTTATTTGCAAACTGCCTTGCCTTTTCTTTAGCAAATTCGGAAGACGAAGTTGCTAGTTTGCATGCCTCGATGATCTTTTGCCTAAGAGCAATGACGTACTCATAAGAAGATTGAGTCTCATCGCTAATATTATCGGCAGTAATTAGATCATGAAGTAAAGACATAGGGCCGCGCGGTTGCGCGCCAAAGACAAGTTCGAAAGGGGAAAACCCTGTATGTTCATTGGGGACCTCTCTATATGCAAAGAGAGCCGCGGGTAAGACCCTGTCCCAATCCTGAGGATGATCCTCAGTTATCTTAACAAGTAAGGTTTTCAGAGTCCTATTTAAACGTTCGACTAACCCATTAGACATTGGGTGATAGATACTGCTGAGAGACCTTTTAATATGTAGCATAGACATTACCTGTGACATAGTGTCTGATATAAGTTGAGTGCCATGGTCTGACAATATTTCTCCGGGAAAACCCAAGCGAGAAAATATCAGCCAAAGAGCGTCTGCGATATCAGCAGTTGAGATGCTCTTGAGAGGTATTGCCTCTGGCCAACGTGTGCACATATCGACACATGTAAGAATAAATTGATGTCCTCTAGCTGACTTAATTCTAAAAGGACCGATAATATCTATTGCCATTTTTTGAAAAGGGCGAATAGGAATGTCAGCAGCCTGGATAGGCGCAGCATGTCGTGGTCCTTTAGATTTGACCTCCTGACATACTTTGCAAGAGCGACAGTAAATTCGTATGTCCTTGCTCACAAATGGCCAAAAGAAAGCCGCAAGAACTCTGGACTTTGTACGGGAAAAACCCATATGTCCAGCACATTGCGAGTCATGAGCATGTTGCAATATTTGCAATCTCATGCTCTTAGGCACAAGAATTTGTGAATGAGTGGACGTAGTCGAGTCTTGTACCATACGTACAAGTACGCCGTTCTTCATAGAAATCCAAGATTTTCTATTATTATTCTGATTAGGGTCACCTTTTTTTGCTAGAATGAAGAATTTTTGTAAAGAAGGATCTTCTTCTTGCAATTTGATAAATGAGTCACGTGTAATAGTCAAGTGACTATCTTGGTCAATTACTTCATCATTATTAGTTAATGAAGTTTGAGGTGGATCCAGAGCATGTGCTCTTGTGACCACCGCATTGGTAGCTTCAATGTTTTGCTCCTCCCAAACAGCAATTTGCTGTGGGGTACATTCCCTAACTCCGTGAATACGACCAATTATTATGTCCGCAATAGGGTTTGGAAGTAGACACGCGTGGACCTCTCCCGTGAAGAAAGGAGTAGCTATATGTATTATGGCAGTAGGATACTTTTCCAAAGTGCCACCAAATGTAACACATTTGATGACCTTTCCTGTAGCACAGGATGGATCTACAAGAGATTGCCTAACGCCGACAGTAGTACATCCAGAATCAAACAACACCGAGACTGGATTACTATTTACAAGCCCCTTATGTAATATAAGAGAACCTCTCCCATCATGAGCGACATTAGCAGGAAGAGCGGGCAAAGGATGACCACAGCTTAGAGTACTAACGGTCTTCGGATCAAATAAAGTACTGCATTGGATACATTTATTTGCTCTACCAAAATCAAAAGATGAGCATCCGATAGCATTATGGTCTTTATTATCATTAACCTGTTTATCTACTCCCTGAGATTCTTGTTGAACAGAATTCGTCTGTTGATATCTTTTTCTCTTATGTTGCGATCTACCGCGACCATTATTGCCTCTGCAATTATCATTAAAGTCTGTACTGTAATTTTTATCCTGGTTTGAGTTCCAGTTTCCATAACTGTCATTACCATCTCTATACTGGTGAGAACCTCTATTATCTTGGTATTGAGGTCTCTGCGAAAAATATTTTCCTCTATACCGATTACCTTTATGAAAATTTCTAAAGTTACCGGGAGTAGAATACCGTGTAGTATTAGGTTGTCTCCAGTTCTGGGAAGAAGAATCTCCCTGGAATTGATTGCTATGATTCTGGGCATAATTACGGTTACTCTTTTTATTGAAATTTTGCTGGCTACCCTGAAATTTACGCATAAAATTTGGGCCATAAGGTGCTGCCGAAGCAACTGGCAGACCTTCTTTTACTTTAGAGTTGCTAATGGTTATGTGAGGATGCGCAGTAACATACTGGCTACAGTATTCTTCCATTTCTTTTATGTTTTTAGGCTTACGCTCATGAAGAAAAGAAAGGAAAGCTTCATTAACAGAAGACATGACCTTGTCTCTAAGTAGTAAATCCATAAGGGCTTCAAATGTACTTTCTGTCTTAGACAACTCAACCCATCGTAAAAAAGTAAGACGTATGCTTGAGATGAATTCAGAGAATTCAACTCCAGTTTCTGGTAACATGTTTTTAAATTTAAGACGATATCCGTCCTCGTTAAGTTGGTACTTCTTTAACAATGCCGCCCTGACAACCTCATAGTTGTTTTTGTCAGGCACATCTACCATACTCAGTAAAGTCAAAGCATCACCTCTAAGTATCTTGGACAGATGATAAACATATAATGTTTTATCTATACTGTTCAAAAAAAGAAACGCATAGCTATCCGAGGGCGCGTTTTTATGAGTTTGTAAGTAAAATTTGGTGCTAGGGTATATAAAAACCAGCCTCAAATGTTCTTTACAGTGTCACATGCACGTGTTGACCTGAATTGCGTTCGTTTTTGTAATCGTTACAACGCAGTGGTCAATAGTGTATATGACGCAATTTTTGACCACAGCTCATGTTGCGCGCACGTGAAAGCAACAACATTTGGGGTGAACACTATTCACTGACTACGCAACTGAAACCCTATAAAAGGATAACGCTACACAAAAAATTCAGTTAATTTTCAAGCAGACATTTATGCCGTCTCTATCGACAAATTTAAGGAACATTGCTATTGGCCGTTTGCACGCAGGCGAAAGTCAAAGTCAGGTTGCCAGGCATCTAAACGTGCATCAGAGTACCATCAGTCGACTTTGACACCGGTTCCACGCATCCATGCCCAGAAGATGCCAGTCGCTGATCGATGCAAGTGGAGGCCACACACCATACTAACGGGAAAGCCCGTACGCCAAAAACTCTCGTGACTCAGATGCAAAACAACTGTCAAATGATTGGTTGAACCCTAAGGTATTCTTTTGTGCAATTTGAACAATTAACTCATTAAATTAAAAAAGTTATTGAATGTCAAAATTATGGCTATGTGTGTGCCTTCAGTAGCTATGCGTTTCTTTTTTTTTGGACAGTATAGAAAGATTAACTGAAGTTTAAAACAAATGTTGGGAAAGGTTACGACTAAGTATCCACAAGATTGGGATAGAATATTACCCGCTATTCTCTTCGCCTATAGAGAAATTCCCAACGAAAATACGGAGTTTGCGCCATTTGAATTATACTGTTCAAAAAAAGAAACGTATAGCTACTGAAGGCACACACATAGCCACAATTTTGACATTCAATAACTTTTTTAATTTAATGAGTTAATTGTTCAAATTGCACAAAAGAATACCTTAGGGTTCAACCAATCAATTGACAGTTGTTTTGCATCTGAGTCACGAGAGTTTTTGGCGTACGGGCTTTCCCATTAGTATGGTGTGTGGCCTCCACTTGTATCGATCAGCGACTGACATCTTCTGGGCATGGATGCGTGGAACCGGTGCCAAAGTCGACTGATGGTACTCTGATGCACGTTTAGATGCCTGGCAACCTGACTTTGACTTTCGCCTGCGTGCAAACGGCCAATAGCAATGTTCCTTAAATTTATCGATAGAGACGGCATACATGTCTGCTTGAAAATTAACTGAATTTTTTGTGTGTAGCGTTATCCTTTTATAGGGTTTCAGTTGCGTAGTCAGTGAATAGTGTTCACCCCAAATGTTGTTGCTTTCACGTGCGAGCAACATGAGCTGTGGTCAAAAATTGCGTCATATACACTATTGATCACTGCGTTGTAACGATTACAAAAACGAACGCAATTCAGGTCAACACGTGCATGTGACACTGTAAAGAACATTTGAGGCTGGTTTTTATATACCCTAGCACCAAATTTTACTTACAAACTCATAAAAAAGCGCCCTCGGATAGCTATGCGTTTCTTTTTTTTGAACAGTATATATTATGCACCTTACATGCACTTTCAAATCTATCTAGATAAAATGTTATATCATCAATTGAGGGATTAAATGCTGGTAGATTAAGCTTGAAATCCTTAGCATTAGTCTTATCTGACACCTTATTTGCATAATTAGCATTACCAGTGTTCAATAACTTTAACTTCTCCAACTCTAAAGCTAAGAGTTTTTCTTCATGCTCCATTTTTGCTTTTCTCTCATCAGACTCTCTTTGCAACCTTCTTTCTTCAGCCTCAGCCTGTAACTTTCTTTCTTCAGCCTCAGCCTGTAACTTTCTTTCTTCAGCCTCAGCCTGTAACTTTCTTTCTTCAGCCTCAGCCTGTTTTTCAAGTCTTTTATTTTCAGCTTCTTTTTCAAGTCTTTTATTTTCTTTTTCCATTTCCATTTGGAATCTTTTTTCATCCACCTGCATCTGCAGTTTCTTTTGTTCTATTTCAGCATCTATTTTCTTTTGTTCTGTTTCTATTTTTTTTCTTCCAACTTTAATGCCTTATCATATTGAGTAGTTGCATATTCTTCCAACTTATCACCTGTCTTCCCAAGGGCTTTACCCTGCTCAATAAAGTACTCCAATGTAGACATGATGTCTAAAATGTGAGTACAGAACCTGAAATAATTAATTATCTTATTTCAACCTTAATAGTAACAAGACTTAATAAAGTGCTTGTATAATCACTATGTTTACCCCAATCTGTGTGGGAAACAAGACTTGACACCAACTTGTATTATCAAATGTATAATAATATCACAAGTCACTTCTTAATCATCAGTGCACTACACAAATCAGTGCATAACCATCAGTTATTTATCATAACTGCACTACAATAGTGCATAAGCAAAAAACCACAAGTTAGTTATGATAAGTGCACTATAGACCAATAGTGCATGAGCATATATTAACAATAGTGAAAGCTAACTATGCAAGAACTATGTAAACAATAACAAGACAATGTAAACAATAACAAAGGTCACCAACAATGTAAACAATAACAAAGATCAAAGTCAATGTAAACCAACAAAGATCAAAGTCAATGTAAACAATAACAAAGATCAGAGTCAATGTAAACAACAACAAAGATCAAAGTCAATGTAAACAATAACAAAGATCAAAGCAATACGAAAACATTCGCATAAGTCAAATAACTAAACAGCGAAAACTAAAAAGAAATATGCGAAGATATGACAAACAAATGACGCTACAGTGTATAGACAGCAATTTTATAAAAAACTGAATAATAGAAAAGAGGAGACCTACAAATACAAACAATTGAAATCGAAACTAAAAAACAGAAAGAGAGAAAAAAAAAATATACAAAAAACGAAAATAAAGCACAACTCGTCACAACTAAACAGATGTAGCAACGATTGTCGCTAGCAAATTTCACAGTAGGAAATTCGCACAGTCCCTAACGAAAACGCTAACAGTAGAACCTCTGTGACGTGGTATCTTCTACTGAAAGACACCGCCCAACCGAAAAACCCGCTGAAATATAAACATATAAAAATACAAATAACATTTAACATGTAACATGTAAACAGTGTGAAAAATGTGAGAGACAGAAGGCTCAGTTAGAACATAAGGGCACAGTTCACAAACAAAACAGGCCACTTAACTTCTATGTATCCACAACGTCAGCACAGTTCAGAACAGGATGTGATCAGCATTCTTAGGACAATGATCCAACGTTGATCCATATCTGCTCTCATAAACTGCCACGACGAAGGAAAAGAGCTTCTGACAGGAAACAGCTTCTGAACTTGACCTTCTGAATTGACTTGAGCACTTGACCTTCTCAATCCGGAACAGTTGTTACGGCACTTGTCCTTCTTCCTAACAGATCAAGAAATCGATTTGCTCGGCACTTGTCCTTCTATCGTAGGAAAACTGCCAACTTGACGAGCAACGCCGGGTATTTTGAAACAATTTCCAACTTTCAGCAACGCCGGGTACTTTCAAAATCTTTCATCAAACATTGAGGTGATGAGTTGAAACTGTAATGTTGAAAGCTTGATGATGATGTCTGGGTTTGTTGACCCCCTTGATAGCTGGTATCAGAGTAAACCAACATATGGCCACCAAAAATGATAAGGGTGGATTTAACCAAAATAATAATGGTGCGCCAAAAAATGCCAGGTACGTTAGCTCCGTTATAAAATTGACGACCACTTGCCACCCCTATCGACACCTGGTATTAAAGTGCAAGATGTAGGTGTCTTCTCTGATTTAGGATGTTGCTGTGTGTGTTGCAGTAGAACAGTTCACAGGGTACAACACAGGCAACATGACGTGTAGAGTCATAGAAATGGTAACTTCGCTTTAGGTTTATTCCATTTATTGCACAGACCGACCTTTATAACCTTCCTAAGTCTAACCATCTGACTTGGACGTGATCTCTGATATAACGAATCCTGGAACACAGACAATAGTCTTGTTGGTCTAGAGCGACCCATATATATATAACTAGTTCAGGTATAAAGATACCGGTGGCGAAAATCCTAGTCAAAGTACCTCTCCATTTTGAATCACACAGGCGAGCAAGGAGCGACAAAATGACGAACTTCTAGATGATAACAAAAAGTTCGATACAAGAGGAATTACCTTTCTTCGGAAATCAACCACGAACATATGCCTCCAGGCAGGCTTGAATAATACTGGGAAATAGTCTAGTTAGCTAACTAACTCACAAAGACAATGTATTTCCCTCAGAAAATCACGAGACGCAGATTGCGTCCGCTCGCTACTCAGACCATTTCTAAACTCCCCCAGCTGGGCGGAACACACCAAACGAACTCCCAGTTTTGACATGCGCAGAACTCCAATATCTGAGTCGCCGCTCACATAAGATGATTCTAAGAACATTCGAGATAAAAGTCTTACACAGTCGCGCCTTTTATGGTCATGAACAGAAGCGTTAAGACAGGTTTCAGACATCTACAACAGTTGACTGATACTACCAAATAAGGAGATATGGTCACGCTTCGTTCAAGAAATTATAGACCGAACGTGTCTCTATACAAGAGAAGGCAAACTCCTAAAAAATTGTAGTCTCAATATCTCGGGTTATGTCCCTTTGACTGTAAAAAAACATAATACACATTTCAGTCAAAAAATGATCATACATACGAAAAATGATCATACAAAGACTTTGGGAAAAGTAATTATTTGTGCGTAACAGTCTGTTTACAGCGAAGCTGCGATATTTGCGCCTTTCTGCCGACACATCCGACTTCAGTGTGAATTCAGGATGTTATAATTTTCCTTGCTTTATAGTTTTAGTGAAGATTCAGGTTGTTATATTTTTGTTTTACACAAATTATTGTGTGCTTACATTTTGACATATCAAATCCATCTTATGAACACAAGCTTACCATTGTTTTTAGAAGATATTCTAAATGTACTCGTTCATAATTTGTTGCTTTCAGTGTCTATTAGAGGTCCAATCCCTAATGGACCAATGCACCCACGCCCTTTAGTTGCTTTGCTAGATGGTCGTGACTGCTCCATTGAAATGCCCATATTAAAAGATGTTGCTACTGTAGCTTTTTGTGATGCCCAGTCTACACAAGAAATTCATGAGAAGGTTTGTAGAAGTGATGTCCTGATAGCTGGAATTACATCTTTTTACATTCCTTTACAAGAGAATCCAAGTATTTATAGAATTTTGTCTTATTTTTCCATAATTTTTAAGGATCAAACCTGTTGGTGCCAGCAATGCATCTGGCCAACTCCTTAATGAATGAATAGTTGTTTTAAGGAATATTTTGGTCTATGACAGTGGTTGACCCCCATGAACCCGGCACCCAAGCAATCGTACTTTTGTGGTGGTGGTTTCTGTAGCAGGTTGTTTTTACATAAGGAGGCTGCCAGTCCCATACACAACCTCATGTCAGATGCCTCGTATGACATGCTTGATGGAGCAGTGGCCCTATTATTTCTTTGTCTCCCCAGAGAATATCATGTGACCTCTAGGAACCACACAACATTCATCCTCAGCCCCCAGTTTTATTTTTTCAGTTAGATAGATTAATTAGTTAGTTTATTCACAGAAAATGGTACACAGTATGACAGTATAATAATAAATGTAAGCAAATGAGGACCTAGAAGGTTACACAGATGTTTGATTATAGAATAATATTGAGAATCACAGGGAAAGCTAATAAGTGTCACATGATGCTGTAATGAGAGAGGCTAGTCATGCAGGGGGAAAGTACTTGATCAGGTCGAAACTTTCAGCTGGCATTAGGCAGAGTTGCTGGGAAGAAAGATGAGGTCAGCAACAGGAGAGGCTGGACATACAGTTGGAGAAATTCAGCAACAAAGCTGGTTGACTGTTGCAGATATAGTCTCATAGGTACACAGGAAAAATACATCTCACATTATGAGCATGAGGGTTTCATCAGGGACAGGACTTGCAAAAACAGTACAGGAAGTAGGTATTAACTAATCTACATGCATAAAATGAGGGCACAATTTTTGTTTGAATGATAAAATCACTGGAGTAAAATGGAGCCTGAAACAAAACTTGTGACATGCCTGCAAGGGTTAACTCAAGCACTGACTGATAGATCCAGAAGAGGGAAGTGTAAAAACACAAGAATTAAAATTAAAGAGACAGTGAAAACAAAAGAGATACGAAAGTAATAAAAATAATTAAAAAGTTATGAAAATGAACAACATGTCTATAACACATGAAAACCGAAATATTCTGAAAATCAAAAGTTTCTTTGGGCTATTTTCGAATGCAGATTGGGCGATTGGGGCTACTCTTCTAACGCGATTTGGAAGACGTGAAAACTGAAAAAAAATCTGATTATCAAAATAAAACTGTCCTTGAGGATTTAAGATAAAAGGTTAGAGAGGCCTGTCAATTAAAGTCTAATTTAAAACATAAATAAAATACAATAACAATGTCAATAATAACTCATTCATTAACAAATGTATATGTTAAAATTAAAGATGAATAAGTATAATTTTAGTAAAATTACTAGATCACAAATGTAATTTTTATTGTGTAAATTTTATTTGAAGGTTCTCAATGAAGCGGTGGGTGCCCTTATGTGGCATACCATCACACTGACAAAAGAGGACCTGGACAAATTCAAGAGCCTGCGTGTCATTATCAGAATAGGGAGTGGCTACGACAACGTTGATGTGAAAGCAGCCGGTGAAATGGGTAAGTGCTGTTGTGATTTTAGGCTTGTATGAACAAGACCAATCTTTTATTGCACCACAGGGCAAAGAAATTATAAGTGGTTGCAAATTATGAACAGTTTAAGCTACAACAGTAAATGGTTAATGTTAACATTGCATGTACTAATATAAGATAATTAGATGTGAATAAGAAAGTGTTATTAGAGTGGCAGACGCATGGAGAAGAGAACTGGAGACACATGAAAGAGATAAAGATGATGTAGAAAGACTTTGAACCAATGGCACAGGACATGTGGCCTTGACATGTTTTTGATGGATAGGAAATACTCCCTGGAAAGAAACAGTATAACCAGATATTACATTTTTTTTAAAAATAGGAGTTTTGACCAGGCTTGCTACGTTCAACCAAGACACATAACCCATCAGTTATATTAAGGTGTATGTCTAAATACATAGGATACTGAGGTGTTGTACATGCCCTTGAGTAGAAATGAGAGAAAAGTGATTAGGCCAAAGAGAATCTGGAGACAGTCATCTGTGGTGACAAGGATCTTGAGAGCAGAGCTGAAGAAAACAGTCCAGAATGGACATTGGTGGGGAGCAACAAATGCAGGCTTGTGTTCAACAGGCAATGGTGATGATAATGTTGTGGAACTATGGTGATGATAATGTTGTGGAACTATGGTGATGATAATGTAGTGGAACTATGGTGATGATAATGTTGTGGAACTATGGTGATGATAATGTAGTGGAACTATGGTGATGATAATGTTGTGGAACTATGGTGATGATAATGTAGTGGAACTATGGTGATGATAATGTTGTGGAACTATGGTGATGATAATGTTGTGGAACTATGGTGATGATAATGTTGTGGAACTATGGTGATGATAATGTTGTGGAACTATGGTGATGATAATGTTGTGGAACTATGGTGATGATAATGTTGTGGAACTATGGTGATGATAATGTTGTGGAACTATGGTGATGATAATGTTGTGGAACTATGGTGATGATAATGTTGTGGAACTATGGTGATGATAATGTTGTGGAACTATGGTGATGATAATGTTGTGGAACTATGGTGCCAATATGACTTCTAAAAAGGTATAGGTATGTAAGTTTTGTATGTAATAAGATTTTTTTCTCCTCTATTTTTGATTATTTTTACCAGGCTGCATACCAGATAATGCAGTAGGCGGGTGAAGTGTTAGAGACTTCTCTGCTTTCTGAGGTGGTATTCCTTTCCTCTATGCCTTTGCCTTTCTTAAAGAGCAGATTCATTGCCCATGTACAGCTGGAGCAAGTTGGTACCAGGTTTCATTACCTAATAACTTTGCCTTGAGAAGCAGGCACTGTCCCCTCTGCCACTCGATACTAAACATGACTTCTAGCAGGTCTTGATGCAGCCTACCAAAATATGATGTGTTACCGGTTGTTATTGCCTTTTACAATAAATCACACATGCAGAATTCTTTTCACATCCAGGTGCTCTCATGATGACCCAGACTGTTTTCACATCCAAACATGTTTTCCACGGGCTCACGTAAACATCTTTACAAATTCACTACAGCCCTCAATAGCAGTCTGACACGCAACAGTCACAAGAATTTGACAGAAACTCTTATGTTATCAACCTAAGTGTCATTCAGCAATAATAGCTACTTTTTCATTCATCCACACGCATGTCCTATGACAGTAAAAAAGTAAACATTGAGAAGTGACTAGATGTGTTCTTCATAGTAGTCTATTATATTTGCAGGTCGTGTCGGAACAGCGGTGGCAATACGAGCAAAAGTATTTGGTTTCAATGTCATATTCTATGATCCATATTTAGCAGACGGTATAGAAAAGTCACTAGGTGAGTACTAAAGCTTTACTAAATTTTAGAAATGTGACTAATGTAGATGTCTGTCAAACGTGAATTTTGAATTTATAATATTTTATTGTCACGAAGTGGATTTAAGTTTAGAGCTTGTCCGAGTATATAGACAAGACACTAGTATGAGAAAGTCTGAGAAGATAGATTTAGATGAGAATACAGTGAGTATGGAAGGATGAGACTATTAGTTTCGAGGGTGAGAACTGAGATTGACTCTCCCTCGCCACTCGCGACTAGTTAACTCTTACTATCCGGCAAGCCCTGTGAAGTGGCGCGGGTTTAGTACCAATTTTACGGCTCGCCAGTTCAACTGGCGCGCGACGGTAATGATAGCACGTAAAAACACGGTTTTAGCTCACGTATAGTAAGAGTTAAGAGCTATAGATTCACCACCTCTGACTACCATTAAAAGGAGATAAGGTTTCACTAAAGTTCCACAGACACAACTATACAGACAAGCATATACATACAGTATAGTTATAGAGAAACTGATGCAGTGTACAGTTTATAGTTTATTATACAACAAAATCAAATAACACAGTAAAATAAATAACGTGCGAGGTCGCACACCTGAAAAATAAACAGAACAATTAAACTGACATACACTATACCCCAACACTTTCACCCTCTCTTTCAACCTGTATGGAAGAAAATCAAGGATTAACAACAATCTACTTGGTGAGTTCTCAAACTTAGCCACCACTCCTGACTATCCTATTATTATTATTAATTATAATCTATTGTCATGCTGCAGACGTATACCTAAATGTCTACACCACTCTGAATGCACTATCTGATGTCCTACACAGCTTCAAAGCGCTTTAGGCGATGACAACGCCACTAACTAACACCTCTGGACTGCTACACTAGTAGACTTTTATTACAGCACTAGGGAGCCGCGCTAGCACACTACTGCAGTAAAAATAATAATGACTTTGGTAATTGACTAGGTACTATCCTCGGGATGTAGATGCTTGTTGCGTGTCTTCGGGGTTTGTGAAGAGTGGTAGAACAATCGTGTTGAGTTGTTTCTGAATGTCATGAGTGTCCTACAAAAATGTTTCAAATGGAATAAAGTTCACGACGCTCTTCTTGGCCGGGTCCATAAACACTTACGTTTTTATTGACGAACATCATCATAATACATAGCATTAATTCAATACTTCAATCAGGCAGTCTCCTACAGTCAAAAGGTATATCATCGCATGACAGCCTATATATCAGCAATGTCGACAAGGCGAACAATTGAGATGGTGAAAACTGACAGCTGGCGAGAATAATGATTAATATATTTTTCTCCCTGAAATTCCTTCTTCCTAAGGAAATACTTATCAATATACGATGCTCAAGGTTTGCATCAGAATAATATGGTGGCGACCTTCCATTACTTATATGCCACATAGGAATGACTGTACATTCAATAATATTGGGAGCAATAAATAATCCACGTCTTGCTTGGACGGGTTTTCACGACGAAAGGTCAAGAAGGACCGTTGCCTGCCTATAGCAGCGCCTTACTACGTCATCCTCTTTTTAGTGACGTCTACACATAATCGCGTTCACTAACCCTACTTTATAGAGTACAATATATCATGTTGACCTAAGATAAATATGATAGTGCATAAATTTAAACTGGTAACAAATTTAAGTGAGGTCAACATGCAACATACATAAATATATCTTAACAGTTTCCCCGCCCGACCGGGTAAAATAATTAATTATATTAATATTTTATCATAATATTCGTTGAATATATCAACGCAATTAATGTAATTAAAAATCGGAACGCGAAAAAAAAATTTACGACATACTGCCAGAGATGTTTATAGTAAAAAAGTGTCTAAAGTCGCAGTCACTATCATACATGTGATAAAAACTATCTTATCAAACGAAAAGAAACGTCAATAGTCAATATAGTAGAGGATAATGAAAGTAATTAACTAACAGATGTGTGAACGAAAAATATTTTTAACTTAATGTGATATTGTAGTTAATCAAAGTAATGAAATATAACTATGTGTAGGTAATGTTAAATAACTAAAGTTAGTTATCTGAACTACTATTGTATTATCTTAAACTGAGCAAAGACAAGTAAGAAAAAACGAAATTATTGGGAGACAAACACAAAAGAAAGGAATAGTAAAGAAGTAGTAAGTAAGTTATTTAGTTAACACATTAACTACCGCAAGCCGCTGTCAGCGGCTCACAAATAATCACATTTGGGCCGCTCAGAGCGCCAATCGAATTTTAGTAATAAAACGAATGAAAAATGTACTGAAACACTTTCTGATCTGGTTCGAGATTTTAAGTTGCCACCGGAAAACAAATTCCCAAAGCATGGTTGTTGTAGAACACTGGAAAATTGATATTATCATATTTTTCAGCGTTTTGGGTTAGTTACCAAATCGTGTAAAACTGTTTAACGTGGCAACTAGTGATAGGACTACACAAAATGCGTGTACATCTCGTCTAACGGCTGAATAGGATAGAAACGTGTTTCAACAATTGATTGATAGTTACAACCGGTGTTTATTGTAATAGTACATTCATTTATCTTTAAATCTTTAAAGAATTCGGTAGTTAATGTGTTAAGGTAAATTAGATAAGAACATAAGGGTGGATAGCAAGTAGCAAAGAAAATAGAATATGCATTATGTACCTAACCCTTAACGAACCTAAAACTAATTCCTATAGTAAAGGCAATTAATATCTAAGAAGTATATAATTATGACCTATCATTATATTGATAATAAAAGTAATTAAAATAAACTAAGAACTGAACATTTTATATATCATTAGTCAATGTCATCTAATATTAATCTAAATAATTAAAGTTCAATAGAGTGAAGGTCATAAGAATGTATCGTTGAACAATCCTGAGAAATACAAAGTTCCATTCACGACCGATTAACAGTGAGTTCAGTGAAATTACTAAATGTATATGAAATCGATTTTGTACGAAGTGTTAATTATGATTTATCGAATCCTTCGAAGTAATTAGACACCATGGATGGTGTACGTATCAAATAGTACAAGAGACGTTAGATCAAGTAGTGCAGTTAGAATGCACTATATCAATTGGTAGATCGAAATTGACACAATCCAAGTCCATGAGGGCGAATATGAAAATACCAACATCAGGTATCAAAATAAATTGAATCGAATTCCGTAGTTTCAGATGAATACTCGTATGTATACAGGATCATTGAAACGATAGTCTGTTAAATACCAATAGACAAGAGGTACGAACGTGCAATTCATCAATGCAAATGTGCGCAGTGTAGAATGCCATAGTGCATCATCATAAATACCTTGAATTATGTATAATTAAGTTGGTATCATGTATCTTGAAGAGTTGCAAAATGTTATTTGAAATTGGTAACAGGTACCTTGAAGAGTTGCATCTCGATGGATTACTATAATGAAAAGTACAAATGTTCCTGGATACGAGTCGTGATTAATTTCCAATCTGTCTTTATAAGTCAAGGTTACAAAACACCAGTGGAAAAAATGTGCCCTGTGTAGCTTGGTGTGAAAATCGATAATCGGGCGTCGGTATAATTTGACAATGTTAATCGTAATATTACATAATTATATCACAGGAAAAGTCAACCAAGTGATGTGCATGACCCAAGGAACTGTATGTTCGATAAGCACAATCCTTTATGTAGTATCTTTGACTTGATTTACAACGTGTCACCGGGTGTAGATGACGGGTGACGAGATAAATAGTCGGCCACAACATTCTCTGACCCAGGGATTGATTCAATCGTGAAGTTAAACGGCTGTAGTAAAATTGAAAATCTTGCTAACTTAGGACTTTTATGATTGGCGCGTCGAAGAGCAGCTACAGCCTTCTGGTCAGTCTGTATAATAAATGGTGCACCCAGCAAGAATCGTTCTAATTTCTGAATGGACCAGACCGCTGCAAGGAGTTCCTTGTCAATGACGGAATATTTCTTTTCTGCGTCTGTGAGCTTTCTCGAGATAAATAGTGTCGGGTGCAACATCCAATCATGCTCTTGAAGGAGACTGGCACCCAAGCCAAAGTTGCTCGCATCTGTACGAAGGACATAAATTTTAGTAATATCTGGTAACCTCAAAATAGGAGGTTTAGAAAAAATATTTTGAATTTTAAGAAATGCGTTATTACATTCCGTAGACCAGCTTATTCTGGCAGGCATGCCTTTCCGTAAAAGGGAAGACAAAACTGCAGTTATAGTCGACAAGTTAGTGATAAACCTATTGTAATATTGAACTAGTCCTAACAAACTGTGAACCTGCTTCTTAGTAGTTGGGATAGATAAGTTGAGAATCTTAGAAACGTTCTGAAGTATAGTCTGAATACTACTTTCGTTTCCATCTCTGCCATCAATCATATTCTGAGAGGGGAGCCGCGCTAGCGTAGTGGTTACAACACCGCTCTGGCGACCGGGTGATACAGGATCAAACTCGGACGACGGCATTTGAGGATTTTTCGTCGACCGGGATTTGGACTGGATTAACTCGAGACCTGGCGAGGACATTTGAAGGAGTGTCGTCGACCAGGGACTGCTGGCGGCTCCTGAGCCGACCCAGCTGCAATTGGTACCTCCGAAATCGGCGAGTATTTGCCTGAATGGCGAGGGACACCTGTCTCTGTACAAGAAATAAAGGGATACTCACGTAAAATCAATGTCAGGTTAGACATAAAATAATAACCTGAGATTTCGCCTCGAGTATTAGCGGGCGAACGCAAAAAAAAAAAAAAAAAAATATTCTGAGAACCGATATCAGCGCTTATAAAGACAAAAATCTCCTCATCGCATCGGCATCAGAATCCAATAAAATTAGAGCGAAAATGGCCGTGTGTTCGATGCCGATTCATTTCGATTAAAAAAATTCACAAAAAATAAACGCGAATACATCCATTACTAAAAAAATCGGAAACGGAAGCTAACTCTCTCCCAGATAAGTTTAAAACTTAACATCAGGGCGTGATATCATGTGTACACACATCCTAATGCTAGAAAATGAAGATATCCGCACGTCGACATATGTCGACATCAGCTGGCAAATTGCTTTACAAATTAGGAGAGCCCTACTCAGACTAAATAACTAGTGGCTAATGGCCTGCTAGTGCATACACTGTATAGCTACAACACGTTACAGCTAAACAGAGACTATTGTAAGGAACAAGTAGCGATCAGAACTTCAGCAAGGTTATTGTCACTGAACCAGAATTATCGCTCAATTGAAACTCACAATCTAAATCCCATAGAACATCTGACAAGAGCCCGAATAAGCTTCGAGATGAACCTCGTTTGTCAGATCAACCTTCCCAACCGCCCACATAAATGACTAACTATACATGAAAATACATAAACATATATACACAAGTAATTATACGAATAGGCCAGCTTGCAAAAACACCTGACTACGTTTTTATAAGACCAAAAACATGGTACTTAACTGACGCGCCAAACCAAAACTTTGTAGATGTTCGCATGCACCACAGCAACGTCAGGAACACACTCGTGACTCGAATCAAGCTTCAGACATTCGAATGAGCAGTTTCTTGATCAACTATTGTCATTGAGGACTGGTAAACTATTTTGATATAATTGATTGAAGGCTTCAAACTTCAAACGACCGGACATCTTTGTGAAAAATCGTCAGTGTGTTGTCATGGTTCCAAAGGTTGTTATTGCCGGGAGTTGTAGTGAGGATAAGCTCTCACTGCAGATAAAATACTTCTATGGCACGCGCCTCAAACAGCCTCTGACAATCAAGTCCAGCTCCTGGCCTTCACATGTGGTTCAATTTGAGCCCGGCGGAACTGTTTCCACTGACGGGAGAAGGGGCAAAGGCGAGAGACTGGCGCCTTAAAACCAGCAGATAGGGCTCGTGATCCTTGGTTGGTAGCTTATCTAAGAGAAGGAACTCTGAATTCAAACCACTGCTGCCTTGCGGGAATATCCATTTATGGAATTGGCTTCGGGAGTAAACCCTGAGGATAAATCCGGAGTCGGAGTCCCTAAGGCAGTCTAATGTCGATTCGACATTATTCTGGCAACTCCTGCGACATGGCTGGTACCAAACTGTATCGGCTACTGCCGTTCCTTTGGATCTACCGGCTGTGTGGAGAGGGGGAACATGCTGCATGGGCAACAGCTTGATCTCCATATAACTGTGCCCAAGCTCGCGCCCTGGAGAGGACACTCCAGCTTCACCCTATAGGTGTCGGCAAAACACGGGAAGTAGCAGTTACCGGTTATAAGCATTTTGCCCAATTGGCGTAGGGCATGGCGCCAGGGGCTACTTCCGACAGTGGGAGAGGTTCTAGGATCTCACTGGACAGCTACCGCCCGCTTCAAGCTGGGCAGCCCTCAGTCAATAAGGTGTTGTCCCGCCACTGTCTGCTTTCCCCATTGGGTGCATGGGGATTAGGGTCAAACCCGAACTGTGGACAGAAAATTTTGCACCAAGCAATTATCGAAAAAATAGAAATAAGCAAACTCTCAGATTGGGATGCTGGAACGTCTGGACTATGTTGACTGGACTATCCGAAAACCTACAGGATGTACATGATGTAAGGAAGACAGCCATAATTAATGATGAGCTTAAACGACTTCAGGTAGATATAGCTACACTTCAGGAAACGCGCCTGGCGGGCTCTGGAACGGTGAGCGAGAAGGACTACACATTTTATTGGCAAGGGAAAGATCTTAATAAAGCTAGAGAACACGGAGTAGGTTTTGCGGTCAAAAAATCGCTAACTAAAATGGTTGAACCAGGCGAGAATGGATCAGAACGCCTGTTAACGCTCCGCCTGCAAACTAGCACAGGTCCCATCACCCTTGTCAGTGTGTATGCTCCTACTCTGTACTCTGCCTCAGAAGCTAAAGATGAGTTTTACGAGAATCTAACAGCAATTATCAAAAGCATACCTAGGCAAGAACAGCTTGTTCTCCTTGGTGACTTTAACGCTAGAGTGGGTGCCGATAATGTTTCATGGCCTTCATGTCTGGGCAGGTTTGGTATTGGCAAGATGAATGAAAATGGACAACGGCTCTTAGAGTTGTGCGTCCACCATGACCTCTGCGTGACCAACACCTACTTTCAGACAAAACCCCAGCATAAGGTGTCATGGAGACACCCACAATCCAAGCACTGGCACCAACTTGACCTGATTCTCGTCAGAAGGCCACTCCTCAGGTCTGTGCTCTCCACGCGCTCATACCATAGTGCAGACTGTGATACAGATCACTCCTTGGTTTGCTGCAAAATCAGAGCACAACCAAGAAAACTCTATCGTGTCAGACATGAAGGGAAACCACGCATTGATACCAGCAAGATGTCAGACCCTTTCATGATCGCTCAATTCACTGCGACCTTCGAGAAAGTGCTCAGTAGCCCTCAGCATGGTGATACTATTACAGAGAACTGGGAGCATCTACGGAACACCATTCAAAGTACTGCACTTGCCACCTTTGGTAAGAAAACAGCAACGTCAAATGACTGGTTTGATGCTTCATCAGATGTGATGGCACCTGTCATTGAAGCTAAGCGCAGTGCTATGAATGAATACAAACGTTCACCGAGTGCCAGAACCCTACAGATCCTGAGGGCTACGAGAAGCAAAGTTCAAGAAACTGCTCGACGCTGTGCAAATGACTACTGGCTCCAGCTCAGTGAGAGCATCCAGATCGCAGCGCAAACAGGCAACATTAGACAAATGTATGACGGTATAAAGAAAGCACTTGGCCCCCATAAAAGTAAGATGGCACCGCTAAAAACCATCAGCGGAGAGAAGCTAACCGATAAGGGTAAGCAGATGGAGAGGTGGGTCGAGCACTACTCTGAGCTTTACGCTAGAGACAATACCGTTACGCCTGCAGCCCTTGATGGTGTCAACAGTCTGCCAACTATGGAGGAGCTGGATGCCGAACCAACATTAGAGGAACTCAGCAAGGCCATTGATAGCTTGGCCTCTGGCAAAGCACCAGGCAGTGATGGGATTCCTCCTGATTTAATCAAATGCTGTAAGAGTACGCTATTACATCCCCTGCATAGGATGCTGTGCCAGTGCTGGGAAGAGACAACTATTCCTCAAGACATGCGAGATGCCAAGATTGTAACACTGTATAAAAATAAAGGAGACAGAAGTGATTGCAATAACTACAGAGGCATCTCTCTTCTTGGTATTGTTGGTAAGGTTTTTGCCAAAGTCATCTTAATGCGACTACACAAGTTAGCTGAGCGCATATATCCAGAGTCACAGTGTGGATTCCGAGCTGGCAGATCAACAACAGACATGATCTTCTCTCTCCGCCAGCTTCAGGAAAAATCAAGAGAGCAGAAAAGACCATTATATATCGCCTTTATAGACTTCACAAAAGCATTCGACCTGGTTAGTAGGGATGGACTCTTTAAAATCCTCCTGAAAATAGGCTGCCCTTCTAAAATGCTGGAAATGATAGTCATTCCATGACGACATGAAGGGAACAGTCCAATATGCTGGAAGCACGTCACAGCCCTTTGATATACGAAGTGGCGTTAAACAAGGCTGTGTTCTGGCTCCGACCCTCTTCGGAATCTTCTTTGCCTTACTCTTGAAACATGCATTCAGAGATGCAACTGAAGGAATATGCCTTCACACTAGGTCAGATGGCCGTCTGTTTAATCTTTCAAGGCTGAAGGCAAAAACAAAAATCAGAAGGGTCACTATAAGAGACTTGTTGTTCGCTGATGATGCTGCAGTCGTCACTCAAAGCCAACAGGAGCTTCAGAGCTTGATGAATCGCTTCACTAAAGCATGCAAGGACTTTGGCCTCACAATAAGTCTAGAATGTGCTGAGTCAGGATGTGGGTGCTGCACCAGTTATAACTATCGATAACTATGAATTGGCAGTGGTGCACCACTTCACATACCTAGGGTCTACCATCAATGACAAACTCTCACTGGATACAGAAATCGACAGCCGCATTGGCAAAGCTGCAGCTACCTTTGCCCGCCTCACATCGCGTGTTTGGGGAAACTCTAAACTCACAATGAAGACCAAAGCTGCGGTATATAATGCCTGCGTCACCAGCACACTCCTATATGGCAGCGAGACCTGGACGACCTATGCTAAGCAAGAAAGAAGGCTCAATACCTTCCATTTGCGGTGTCTACGCCGCATCCTCGGCATCTCGTGGAAAGATAAAGTGACAAATGTCGAAGTGTTGTCACGTGCTGGCCTTCAAAGTATGTATACGCTTCTTAGACAGCGCAGACTTCGCTGGCTTGGCCATGTTCGCCGCATGGAAGATGGTCGCATCCCAAAAGATATCTTCTACGGACAATTGGCAGATGGCAAGAGAACAGTTGGGCGACCACAGCTGAGGTTCAAAGATGTGTGCAAGAGAGATATGAGGGCACTGGACATGGATCCAGCAACATGGGAGGATGAAGCTGCCGATCGCACTAAGTGGCGATGCTATTTACGGCGCCACCTCAGATTGGGCGAAGAGAGGCTCACACAAGAAGCAGAGGTGAGGAGAAAACGTCGAAAGGAGCACCAGGAAAATAAGCAGCTGAGGGCTGTCACCTCAGGGGCGCATTCCCATAGTCAGTTATGACTGAAGGGGCTATTATTATTATATTATTATTGTTGTCATGGCAGCAATGACGCATGCGTAGTTCGTCGAATCTGACGTAAAATTTTTTCCAATCGATAGTAACAGTTTTTAATGAAACAATTCTTTCCCAGTTTTTCCTTCATTATATTAAATTGTTGAAATTTTCTGGACTGTATCGTTTTCTCCACACTGGCCACCACGTTGTTGCATGTCTTTGGGGTTTGTGGAGAGTGGTAGAACAATCATGTTGAGTTGTTTCTGAATGTCGTGAGTGTCCTACAACAATGTTTCAAATGGAACAAAGTTCACGACGCTCTTCTTGGCCGGGTCCATAAACACTTACGTTTTTATTGACGAACATCATCATAATACATAGCATTAATTCAATACTTCAATCAGGCAGTCTCCTACAGTCAAAAGGTATATCGTCGCATGACAGCCTATATATCAGCAATGTCGACAAGGCGAACAATTGAGATAGTGAAAACTGACAGCTGGCGAAAATTATGATTAATATATTTTTCTCCCTGAAATTCCTTCTTCCTAAGGAAATACTTATCAATATACAATGCTCAAGGTTTGCATCAGAATAATATGGTGGCGACCTTCCATTACTTATATGCCACATAGGAATGACTGTACATTCAATAATATTGGGAGCAATAAATAATCCACGTCTTGCTTGGACGGGTTTTCACGACGAAAGGTCAAGAAGGACCGTTGCCTGCCTATAGCAGCGCCTTACTACGTCATCCTCGTTTTAGTGACGTCTACACATAATCGCGTTCACTAACCCTACTTTATAGAGTTCAGTATATCATGTTGACCTAAGATAAATATGATAGTGCGTAAATTTAAACTGGTAACAAATTTAAGTGAGGTCAACATGCAACATACATAAATATATCTTAACAATGCTTCACTGCTGCTGACAATTCTTTAATGGCCAATTGAACCCTCTTAGGGTTTTGGGACCAACGGCATTATTGTGGCCGTATCTATATATATATATATATACAAGGGGCTTGACATAAGTCTTGGGCCTGACCATGAAGGACATGTCACAGAGAGCTGAAATTTTGTATAGTGTTTATTCCTTTTCAATATAGCCACCGTTTGAATTGACACACTTCCTCCATCTCTGCTTGACCTTGAAAAGACCTTGGGAGTAAAACACCCTATTTTTCAAACTAAACCAGTCATCACATGCCAGTATAACTTCTTCATCGCTGTCAAAATGATTTCCTTTTAGCTGTTTTTTAAGATTTGGGAATAGAAAAAAGTCTGATGGAGCCAAATCTGGAGAATATGGTGGGTGTGGAAGAATTTCAATATTCAAATCGTTGGCTGCTAGCTGCACAAGCCGTGCTTTGTGAGAGGGCGCGTTGTCTTGAAGCAAAGGAAGATTTTGAGTGCGCGTTATCCCTCGTTTCCTGGTCACAACTTTCCTGTTGTATAAAATTCTATAAACTGTTCTTTCATTCAGTTTTACTCTACTAGCTATCTCCACAATTGTCATTTTTCGATCCTGGTCATTGATTTTCTTCACTCGTTGCATTTTCATCGTTGCACTCTGAGGCTGGTCTACCAGATCTTGGCAGATCAGCAACATTTGAGCGGCCGCACTTAAACTGTTGACACCAGTTTTTTTTACCGAAGTATATGAAGGACACGAATCACGAAACACTGGTTCCATCTACCTGTGTATTTCTGTAGGTGTTTTTCCCTGAAACATCAGAAATTTTATCACAGCTCTGGCCTCCTTCTTTTCCATTGTTTTGTCAAATCTTTGGAGCAGCAGATCCGGTCAATAGGGTACATTGCGCCGTGCACCGTAGCGGGAAAACCCATTGAAGAAACAAATGCGTACTTCACACATTCAGTGCAAATATGATGAACTTTAAATATGCCAAGTTTTATCTTCCTCCTGTGACTCCTTCATGGTCAGGCCCAAGACTTATGTCAAGCCCCTTGTATATATAAAACCCAACCTCCAGGCCACGCGCCTCTTTAGAGGTATAACGAGCTGAGAGTTCTGGATTTTAAAGATGAACCCGTTCCCGCTGAAGCATGGGCTTCACTGCCTGAGAACGTCTCGTTTCTTTCACCTCTGGCGATATCACGAGCCTTATGCTCCCGAGAAAAACAAATCACCGTAATAAGTTGTAGGGGCAGGTTTCAACCCTCCCTTTGTGCCATGAAAATGCCAAGTTATCGAATATCTCTAGCTGGAGCAAGCGATAAGGCGTAGATTCACGGCAGGCAATTTCTTGAGACGAAGAAACTGCTAGCGACTAGACGCTGTTATTTATAATAGAAAAATTGATGCAAGACCCCCGCCATGAGTCACTCCGTGGCTTCGCTTCGGGGCCGCTCTTTCATTCATTCATAACCCTCCACTCCCAAAGGAGCATAGGCCTTCAACAAACACATGCCAAGTCCTCCTGTCACGTGCCATCATCTCAAGTTCTTTCCATGTTCTCCTCATCATTTTCACCTCTGTTTCCAACTCTCTTCTCCATGTACTTCTTGGTCTTCCTCTGCCTCTCTTGCCCTGGGGGTTCCAGAACAAGGACTGCCTTGTAATGCTATCAACAGGTTTCCTCAGTGTGTGTCCTATCCATCGCCATCGTCTTCTTCTCATCTCTTGTTCCACTGGCACTTGTCTAGTTCTTGTCATCAGTTCTACGTTGGTAACCTTGTCATACCATTTTAATCCCTCTATTCTACGCAAGCACCCATTTATGAAAGTCTGTAGCTTTTTGGTTGTTGTCTTTGTTGTTCTCCATGTCTCAGAGCCATACAATAGGACTGACTTCACATTTGGGTTGAAGATTCTTATTTTCGTGTTGGATCCTATTTCTCTTGATCTCCATATATTTCCCAATGCAATGAAAGCTCCTCTTGCCTTTTGTATTCTTATTTTGATATCGCTGTCTGTCCCTCCAACTTTGTCTATATTACTGCCAAGATACGTATATGATTCTACATCTTGTATTGGTGTTTCTTCAAGTTCAACCCTATTATCATTACCTGCATTTATTCTCATTATTTTTGTCTTTTCCCTGTGTATTTTCAGACCCAATTGCTGTGACCTCTCATCGAGTGTTTTCAATTTGTCCTGCATCTGATTACGGTTATGGGACAGAAGAGCCAAGTCATCAGCAAAATCCAGATCATCCAACTGCTTAGTCAGAGTCCACTGGATTCCATTTCTGTTGTGTGTTGTCGATGATCTCATAACCCAATCTATTGCCAGCAAGAAAAGAAATGGAGACAAGAGGCATCCCTGTCGCACTCCTGTTCTTATCCCAAATGGTTCTGTAAGCTGTCCTTCATGAAGAACTCTGCATGTCATGTCTTCATATGTTTTCTTTATTAAATTAATGATCTTCAGGGGAACTCCATAATGCCTCATCAATTTCCAAAGTGATTCTCTGTCCACACTGTCAAATGCCTTTTCATAGTCCACAAATCCGATGTATAGTGGTGAATTCCATTCCAGACTTTGTTCAACTATTATTCTCAAAGTGGCTATCTGGTCTGTACATGATCTGTTTTGTCAAAAACCTGCTTGTTCATCTCTCAATTTCTTGTCTATCGACTCTTTTAATCTCTCAAGGATAATCCTGTTTAATACTTTTCCTGGCACTGATAGTAACATTATTCCTCTATAATTTGTGCACTCTTGTAAATTTCCCTTCTTAGGCAACTTAACCAGATATCCTTCCTTCCATTCTGCTGGTATCTCTTCCTTTTCCCAGACTTTACCAAGTAATTTATATAACATCTCTGTAGCCGTGTCGATATCTGCTTTGATGGCCTCTGCTGGAATGCCATCAGGTCCAGACGCTTTTCCATCTCTTAGAAGCTTTATGGCTTTCTTTATTTCTTCCTTCGTTGGTCTTTCACAGTTAATTTGTAGCTCTTCTTCTGCTGGCTGGATGTCCAGCGGGTTTTGTGGAGCTGGTCTATTGAGAAGGTCCCCAAAATATTCTGTCCACCTCTTCATTTGCTCTTGTATATTGCTGAGCAGTTTCCCATTCTTGTCTTTTATGAGACAACTTGTTTGCTTGTATTTCCCTGTTAACTTCTTTGTGCTGCTATACAGTTCTCTCATATTTCCTTTGGCTGCAGCATCTTCTGCCTCTCTTGCCAACTCCTCAATATACTTCCTCTTGTCTCTTTTGATACTTCTTTTTACTTCTTTGTTTGCTTCTGTGTACACTTCTTGAGCCTTGGCTTTGGAACTTCTGGTTTTGCTTGTGTTTAACTCTGCTTTCTTGTTTTTCCTGTCTTTTATCTTATTGATGGTTTCTGTTGTTATCCATGCTTTTTGTTGTCTTTCCCTTTTCCCCAGTATTTCTTCACATGTCTCAATTTTGCATTGTTGCATATCTCTTGAGTTTCATTTTTATTTTGGCTATCAGAAGATGGTGATCTGATGCCACATCTGCTCCTCTTTATACCTTTACATCCTGCAATGATGATCTAAACTTCTTCTTTATGCATATATGATCGATCTGATTTTCTGTTCTATGGTCTGGTGATATCCATGTTGCCTTGTGTATTCTCTTATGTGGAAACCTGCTTCCTCCTATAGCCAGTTGATTTGAAGCACAGAAGTTTGCGAATAGTTCTCCATTTTCATTCATTACTCCTAGCCCATGTTTTCCCATGACTTCTTCAAATCCGGTGTTGACTGTACCTATCTTTGCATTCATGTCACCCATCAAAATTGTGATGTCTCTTCTTTTTACTTTATCCATAATTTCCTGTAGTTTAGTATAAAATGCTTCTTTCACAGACTCTTCTTTGTCATTAGTTGGTGCATAACATTGGATGACATTTACATGAATTTTCTTTTTAGCTGTTTTGAAAGTAGCTGTTATTATTCTGGGTCCAACAGCTTCCCATTCAATGAGTGCTTTCTGTGCTTCTTTAGATAACATAAGAGCTACCCCTTCACTGTGGTGTGAAGTTTCGTCTTCATGTCCTGAGGACAGCACCAATTCACCTGTGATGAGTTTCTTCCTGTCTACCCCCTTCCACTTTGTTTCACACATTCCCAGAACCTCGATTTTGTATTCCGTCATTTCTGCTGCTACTTGCGTCACTTTCCCTTGTTCGTTTAATGTCCGAACATTCCAGGTGCCAAATCTGGAAGTTCTCCTAGAAGAAAGAAGGTTAGTCAGCAACACAGACTCCTTTCGGCTTTCTCTGTGTTGCATCATACGCCTCCCCGCGAGAGGACCTTCCCCTGTCTTGGATGGCTGTGTTTTATTTCCTTTATTTGACTTGTCCATATTTGTTGAAGTTTTTTGTGGTTTAAATTTTTTTTACAGGATGGGGTAACCGGCCCCATGCCCAACCCTCCTTAGTCGCCTTCTACGACATGCCTGGCAGGGGACAGTGTTACTATTCTTTGCTCCCCTTTCGGGCCCCGGTGACACACGGGTGGGGGCCGCTCTTAGACCAATAATATTGCCGCAAATAATTAATATCTGACCTCGGCCAATAATATCGTGAACAACACCGATGGCTCCGTGAATATTTCCTCCCGCGCTACTAATTGCGTCACCTTAGATAATACTACTGCCGTTCGCGTTAGCAAAACTAAATTTGATTCGTTCTGCTTACCTGGGTCGTGTTTCTGCCCCCCATCCCTCGTTAACCCGTGTGGGTGTTTTATAACGTCGGAACATTTACCCCGCCTAATAATAACTACGCGCTCAACTCCTAATGAAATAAAATGAACGCAATTATTTTAGAAAGAAAAGAAGATTGGTGCGAATCTTAAAATTAAACCCCACAGTAATTCCTAAAAAAAAACTCAACTGATTTCCTAGAGAAGAAGAATGGGGCCCGTTGAAAATAAAATCACAGTACTCCATCACAGATATGGATAAAGGAGAGTTAAAAAGCACAGTTAATGATCACCTGTTAAAAAGCGACACTACAGCTGATGAATCAGCAAGGCTAAGATTGCTGGAATTTGGCATCGCATATAAGACAAGCACAGATGGACATGTGAGCGGATGCATCAGGCATGTATACAACCAGCACTCAACAGAAACAATTAGCATTATACCCTTTGACATTTAATGAAGGAGAATAAGTACCTATGGCTGGAGTGCAGGGGGTGTGGCATGTGTGATCAACAATAATAATGTTATTTTCTAATTCTACAAGTACTTACTCTACTTTTTTTCAAATCCCATGAGTATTTACACTCATATTTTCTAATTTAACAAGTATCTACCCTCATATTTTGTAATCCTGCAAGTATTTACACTCATCTCTTCCAATCCTGCAAGTATTTTATGTCATCCTGCAGGTATTACTCGTGTCTACACACTCCAGGAGCTTCTATTCCAAAGTGACTGTGTATCATTGCACTGTAACCTGAATGAACACAATCATCACCTTATCAATGACTACACAATCAAACAGATGAGGCCAGGTAACGTGTGCTCATTTGAGTATAGGCTATTTAGTAGTGAGACATTTCATATGGTTTATGTCTTTTATAGAGCATTTTCAGAAAATAAAAAAGAAATATCCAGTACAACATATCTATCATTTGAGGTAAGAAATAAAGTTTCTCCCTGTCACACAGAGCCAATGATGTGGAAGTGGATCATGAACAATAAATTATTGAAAAAAGAAAACCCTGGGCAAGGGGAAGACAGCGCTATAAGTGGGAAGACAACATCAAGAGATGGACAGGAAAGAGTCTATCAGAGTGCACCACCAAGACAAGAGACAGAAGACGTTGGAGATCCATTACAGCCAACCTTCGTTGTGGAGATGGCAACTGATGATGATGATGATGGGCGGTGACAGAGATATGGTTTTACAGAATATCACAAGTCTCTTGGACATCTGTTACACTGAAGAGGTTGTTCAGACCATTGTGCTGGAAGCTTATTACAGATATTAGATGTGGTCAGTGCTTATACTGGGCATATTGTGTGGAGAGAAAAAGGTTAGATTAGGATAGCAGTAAATATGCTGGGGAAGGGGGGGGGGGGGGATATAGAGCACTGTAATGAGAGATGATGTGAACCATTTGCCTTCTGTTGAAGAATTTCTCATCTTTTGTTACACAGAAATAAACAAAGAATGAAGCTGGATAATTAACGGGTTGACACTTCTAAGGAGGACGACACTCAGAAAAGTAACAAGTGACAACAGAAGTAACTTATGAGAGTAACAACCCCATTGGTGCACTTTTTTTCCTTAGTGTTTAGCTGGTCATGTGTCCTGTCACAATTCACTAATGCAGCAGGGCTATGGTGCAATTCTGATGGTCCCTGAATCTAATCCATCAAGTTCCTGTTACATATCTGTTATGTGGTGTCTCTTTTTTTTTCTTATGAGAATCTTTAGTTAACAGGAGACACATACTACTTGTAGTCATTGCCCTGCTTCGTGCAACTTTATTTATTTTGCATTTAAGGGGCCTTCCTCATCAACACAGCTCGTGGTGGCTTGGTAGACGAACACGCACTTGCTGCAGCCTTAAAAGACGGCAGGATACGAGCAGCTGCTCTTGATGTCCAGGAAAATGAGCCAATAGTTCTTGCTAACAGTAAGCATCGTTGATATAATTTGACTGTGTAATATTTAAGTAAGGATTGTTGGTGGAGGGCACTGTCTATGATCTTTCTTCTTTTCCTTTTTTGATCTTTATGGAGCATGCAACTGCCACTGCAGCTAGTTCCCTTGCAGGGAGGGAGCCATCATCTGCTCTTTGTTGTGGTGGTTTATGTAGCATGTTTTCTACATGATGAGGTTGTCAGCCTGAGGAAGTGGCTATTTCCTATTCTATCTCTGTCTCCTTAAACATACACACACCACCCCACCCCAGACCTACATGGGGCAGTCAGTCAGATAATCAAAGCAAACTACCATCCTGGGAAGAAGTCCTCTTCACACTAAATGGTTTTAATTAATGGGAAATAAAACTCACACTGAGTTTGGGAATGTATTCAAACTTAATCTTGCACTGCACTAGTTTTTAAAGAAAGGATTGACTACAGCTCTCTCAAGCCTGTCGTAAGATGTAATTCTTGTCAGGTTGTTCATGGGACTGGCAAAACTCGTCATGTAAGATGTAATTCTTGTCAGGTTGTTCATGGGACTGGCAAAACTCATCATGTAAGATGTAATTCTTGTCAGGTTGTCCATGGGACTGGCAAAACTCATCATGTAAGATGTAATTCTTGTCAGGTTGTTCATGGGACTGGCAAAACTCGTCATGTAAGATGTAATTCTTGTCAGGTTGTTCATGGGACTGGCAAAACTCGTCATGTAAGATGTAATTCTTGTCAGGTTGTCCATGGGACTAGCAAAACTCGTCATATAAGATGTAATTCTTGTCAGGTTGTCCATGGGACTAGCAAAACTCGTCATGTAAGATGTAATTCTTGTCAGGTTGTTCATGGGACTGGCAAAACTCATCATGTCAAACATATTGCTGCAGAAACCACTCCTGCAAGAATCTGTCATGCAGGATTTCTGTAAGGGGAACAAACTGTGTGCCCACCCAACTCCTCCTGTCCCATTCCATCAGCTCAAGGTGGTTCTATGTCATCCCTTTCATTTGTCAATATCTCAGAAATATTCGTTTTTTTACCTAACTTACCCTAACTAGAAGTGGTCAGACATGCTTGGAGGATGTGCTAGCATTTCATGTTTTATTTTGTGTGCAGGTCCCCTGAAAGATTGCCCCAACCTTATCTGCACCCCACATTCAGCATTCTACAGTGAGCAAAGTGTAACCGAGCTGCGTGAAATGGCTGCTGGGGAGGTGCGTCGGGCCATCTTGGGTCGCATCCCGGAAAGCTTACGTAACTGTGTCAATAAGGAGTACTTCACTCCTACTACTAGTAAGTAAAGTAAGGACTTTGCAATTTTTTTTTTTTTGTTGGTCACATGAACATTTGTTGTTGCCTTTAATCAACCAGCTCCACTGTCAGATTGTTCATCCTTCTTTTCTTCATGTTTCCTCTTCTTTTTTTTTTTCCTTTGAACTACATTTTGTTTGTCCTTTTTCAAATTCATACATTTATTTTTTATTAATTAATTTGTAACCAAGACAGAAATTACTATTTTTAAAAGTATTATTTAATGTTTTAGAAACAAGTCCTCTGAAGGGGTGTCTTGTTATGGTTACTGTCTTAATGTCAGAGAATGAATCTACTGTTTCTGATGTCTTGAATTTGGTGCGTATGTGAACAGTTCCTCCCATGTTAATGTTCATTTTATCATAGAATTGATCTCTTTGCCTTCCTTTGAGTTGAGTCAGTTTCTGCATGTATTTTTGTTTTGTCTCCTAGTTTTCTAACTAAGGATTCTAGAACAAGAAGTAGCTAGTAATGCTATCATCAGGTATTCTCAGTGTCTGACCTATTTAATTTTCTGTATATTTTTCTAATGTCTTGTTCCACTGGCACACTTGTCTAGTTCTCGTCAGTGATCTGTTAATACCATTTCTTCTTCTTCCTTCTTCCTCGTTCGCCCTGAAAAGGACGGTGGTTGCGTTGTGTCTGTTTACAACGTAGCTGTGATATCTGCACCTTTCGGTCGACACATCCGACTTCTGCACGGCATTTTTTAGGACCGGGTTTGCCTTCCCATTGCGATCCGTGCTCGCTCAGCCAGCCTGCACTGTTGCAGACTGTTTCCAGGACCACCACGTGGAGGTGGAGCACGGTCTTGACCAGCTCTGGTTCGCTGGTCCTGATGCAGGCAGTCAAGCTATGAGTCGCTGACTGCGGTCTCTATTGCTGCGTCTTGAGGTCCCATACCATTTCAAGCCTTCTAGTCCATGCAGGCACCCATTTATGGAAGTCTAACTATTTGGTTGTTGTTTTTGCTCTCCATGTTTCAAAGCCATACTATAGAAATGCCTTGACATTTGAGATGAAGATTCTTTCTCTTTTTGGATGATTTCTTTTGATCTCCGTAGATTTCCTAATGAAAGCTCCTCTTGCATTTTATATTATTATTTGGTACCATTGTCTGTCCCTCTACACCTCACGGTAGAAGGGGAACGACTAAGTAAGTAAGTACCATTGTCTGTCCTTCTCATTTTTTCTATGTGCTGTTGCAATGGTGACCTTTTTGCAATTTGTTTTTCACAGCAAGGTTGCTTGTTTCTAACACAACCCTCCCAAATGGCCTTTTACATCATGCTTTGTAGTTGTAGTGGCCAAATACTTTATTATATCATGTCTAACCATGACATCCTCAAAGACTAAAACTGCTGGTGTGGTTTTTTTGTTGTCTACAGCGAATTTGTTGCCTCGATTAATATTCACTGACGTGTCAGTTGATGATGGCTTTGCTTCACTGAGCATTAGTTTTTGTGTATCTACAACTCAGAATCAGAAATATGCAAGATTAGATATCTTTATTTTATTTACCAGAATATGGTAACGTATTTTGTGTTATATCCTTTTTTGAAGAGTTATCTGGCTATTTTCTACTTATACAAAACTTATTGAGACATTTAACCCAATGTCGTATCAATTTGTTTGTACTGTCCACATAGAACTATGACGACTGGTCAGGTAGCCATCAACGAACCATATTCATCAAATCATCATCTGTGTTAAAGCGTCTGCCAGCCAGGAACTTCTACGGTGCTTTGAACGGATGCAAGATTGAAGCTGCAGGACAGATGCTGCAAAAATTTGCCAACCTCAGGTTGTGTGGATGACCAGTTGCTAGAGTTCAGTGCGGACGGCATACACAAGTTGGCATATTGATACATAATTGGGATAAATGATTCAATAAGTGTATTGTTGATTGTGCAGGACAGTTGTCAGATAACTCTAAGGATATCTGTGTATAATAAAAATTTGACTGTGTGTGATTTTACAAATAAGAAAATAGGCAAAAGTTGTTTTTATCTACACTTAATTATAACCGCAACACAGCGATTATGAAAATGAGAGAGGTAATCAGTTTTTCCCTAAACTGGTTGAGAAGAAAATTGATGGCAGTGAAGAAGTGGTGAATGTTGATCAGGGTTTGTTACATCATATTTTAGTTTGATCAGCGTTTATAAGTGAAGAGAGTTGAAGTGATAATCTCATGAATGGTGAAACCCTGCACGCTTTCTCTCAGGTACAGTGCGCTATCCATTTCCACCAGTTGGCCCTTTCGCAGACAGTCTAAATGGGGCTGCTATTTATCCAGCATTTAACCCCGCTGTAGCCATTCATTCAACGACAGACCTTCCAGCTGTGTCACACGGTGGAGTTATTTTGGCTGCTGCTCCAGACTCTGGAAATCATGTATCCAAGCCAGAGAACCCCAGCCCTGTTCACTAGGGCAGAATTAGGGTGGGGTGAGATTGAAGGCAGCATGCTTTCTTGGATAGTAAATGGGCTGGGCTAAAGTTATTTTAAATTTATTTTTTAAGTGACAAAAGTGATTTTAAGACAAGAGCTTGAAGTTGTGTTTGTTTTATTAGCATGTGACAGAGCCTTCATTCTGTTTAGTTTATTTGTATCTGTATGATCTTGCAAGTAAATTGAGCATGATAAATTTGCATTATACAAAATTGTATAAGGAAGCTGCTAGGTATAAACAGTACAGTTCTGTCAACGTGTGTTCATGTAAAATGACTGCAGTGTGTAATGATGACACTTTCTTCTGTAAATGTTGTCGTCTTTTATGATCATTAAACCAGTTTGCACATGACTGTTTCACTTGTCAGTTTTATTTTTTCTTCAAGAGCCAGCTTTTTTTAATATTTCATTTCTTTGTTTTTTTTTAGCTCAAGTGAAATTAAAAGCTGTCTGTTCAGCATATCTGACATCTGTCAGATTTAGTAATATATGGCACCGTGTAAAGGTCTATGTAATATAATTCTTAATTATAAAAATCCTCCATGAGCCGAGTATCGTGTCATTTTTACCTCCACAGAGTTGTCCCAAGTAGTTGCTAGGGGTCTCTGATGAGATGTAGAGAGAATAAAACCACTGCTGCCATGTCGTGACTAATACGAGGTCGTGTATGGGGCTGGCACTTTCATTATGTCAAATATTGTTACAGAAACCACCACTGCAACAACATATGGAGGGGTTCCTCCACGGGGAGCGAGAAAGGAAATTATGATAATTTAGATCTGGTCTCAGGGGCATGTGAATTTTATTTAACATGAAATGTTCGAGTGTTGAGATTACGTTCAGGAAAATTTGTTAACATTTAATCCTTACTAGAAATAGCCTTTGTTCCATTACCACACACATCTTCTGGTTACATACGAGGGCTATTCCAAAATCAACCTCCGATTGCCTGGTAAAAATAATCAAAAATAGAGAGAAAAAATCTTACTGCATACAAAACTTACATACATAACTGCATTACTTTTTCACATAGTCCCCACCCAAATTCAGGCAACTTGTCGGACTGTGGCACCAGCTTTTGCAATCCCTCGTCAAGGAACGGCGCAGATAGGGTACCCAGCCAGTTGTTGACTCCATCCATGAGCTCATTGGTTTCGAAGCGCTGGGTAGCCAGTCAGACTTTCATTTTGCTGAAGAGATGGTAATCGTTTGGCGCCAAGTCCGGGCTGTAAGGGGTGTGACGTTATTGTGGTCCCTGATTTTGAACGAGTTCATCAGTCACAATTGAGTGTCGTCCTTGTTCTTCCCCCCCCCCCCCCCGTTATGCACACCTGTGTGCCCATCCCTGAATTTCTTGCACCAATCCCTCACAGAACTGTCACTCATAACTTTATCACCATACACACGACACATAATCGACGATGAATCTCTGCGGCGCTGTGTCCTTCTGCTTGCAGAAAACGAATCACACCATGGACCTCACAGCTGGGTGGAGTGGCGATGACAGGGTCACTCGTTTACTCGGTCGCTACTCATGAACAACAACGATTGGGACTGTGGGTTTGCGTGTTGCGAGATTACACAATACTGATTGCTGCTGGCAATGCGCAGTGTCGCTGTGGCAACTGGTTTATTTTTACCAGCCGATCGGAGGTTGATTTTGGAATAGCCCTCGTACATGTAAGAATTTTCCATTCTTAAACTGGTCTGGCGCACCACACACTTGAGGCTGACACATTTTCTTTGAAGCATCCTGCAAAGTCTCCATTTTGTTATTCAGTTCTGTAACATCAAGTTTTGTTTGTGTCTTAGCATCTCATTTTAAATTTGTGTGTTTACACTTAACATGGCATAATGTCTAGGCTTGAACATGTGGTGTTTGATATTATGTACATTTTCTCAGCTGTTAAATAAATGCCAACCCTTGTGTATTGTTTTAGACAAAAACGAAACGCATTCATTTGAAAATTTATTTTAATGTGGATGATGAAGTATATGTGAATATGTTTTAAAAAACAAAAAAAATAGTGTGTTGGTATCTTTCAATGATATGGGATATATACATGCCTCTTGTCTTGTTTGAAAATGTTTACTCCTTGTTGAAAACAATTGTATACAATAAAACACAGCTATATATTTTGTACGACTCATGAAGGTTCTTTAAATTTCAGAATTTCATCATTTGTACACTTAATTTTCATATCAACGTTCACAATCATCTCATCTTATCAGAAGCTGCAACATCCATATGTTTGATAATTCCCTTGAAGCACTATGGCTTTTGTTGCATTGAGCAGTTCAAAATTTATAGTTGTTTACAGTATTGACTGCCTACTACATCAGTATGATATAATGTTTGTGAAATACCATGCTGACAAGTTTATTTGGTGTTGAATGTAGCTCGGCCCAGGAATGTTTGCCATGGAAACGTTACTCAAAACGTGTCCCATTTTCTGACTTTCTGTTTTATGTTGTAGTAATGTGAAATCGCATGAACTGTCACCCCTCCAAACATTCAGCAGAAGTTTAGATTTTCACTCACTATTTTGGATTGCCTACTTGATGTTTAGTATAAATATGATTCAGAATTGTGGGGGGGGGGGGGGGGGGGTGCGTGCTTGCAACTACCTTTATATGAGATGGCGGTCATTTAACACTTATTGAAGTGATAACAGATGCCCCCGTCGCATTCTCTGCAAAAAAAAAATGGTGGCCAAATGATTCCCACTGTTGTGAAACAACGTTTAGCACTTAGCATTGCACACTAGTTAAAAAGTTAGTTGCTTATCCTTTACAGGACGTGGCAATCAACCCCAGCTTTTATTGGCTGTTTTTGATTTTTCTAGGCAATTTTTTCATTCAGTAGTTTGCCATTGCTTTCTGAACGGTACGGCGCTTATACCATTGTTAAAAATCCACACAAAGTGATCTGCTACCAAACCGCCTGCAGCAGGTTTCGAACCTGGTATATCTGGATTATGAAACTTCGTTCATATCCTTTAGGCCACAGACGCCGACATTGCACACTAAGCTTGGGAAAATCACCCCGGCTTTTGCCTGGTTGGCTTCGTGCAGGAGGATCTGACTGTGAATAGATGGCATGTGAGCAGAGCTGGGATGTGGCTCTATGTATGGCATGATTATTCTTTGCCCAGAGCACAGCATTTTGGCCCTGCATATCTGGGGAGGCATGCACACACACACTCTTCTCTGAGTTATAAAGTAACAACTCATTGTCATGCCTTTTCTTATAAACCATGAGAGAGTGAGGGGGGAAAAAGTCACATAAAAATAATAGTACACGTAAATCAACTTTTTCATGCTAGATTTTTGGAAAAGAAATGAACAGTTCATTGAAATAAAAAACTGGTCATGAGCTAAATCCCTCGATGCATAAAGCATTTACCTCAATACAACAATGTCTTTTATATTTGAGCATGCGCACTCATGTATCCAACAGATCCAAAACAAGGCAAAATTTTATTTTCAAAAATATTTTTTGTTTAAAAACCTTGATGCATGCTCATCTCTAGCCAGAATGTTATACATCAAGTTAATCCTTACGTTTCCTCATCCGGCTTATTTCACTACTCCTCGAGTACCAGAGTATACGATACTGTTTGCTCACAATCCCAACATCTGTTCTTGAGAGTATGCAGTTCCAGGAAGACAAATCACCTTTTTTTCTATTTCTTTTTTAACATCCATCCACCTTAACATTTCTACTGGAGATAAATATGCATTTTGAGCAAGACAGTAGAAATTGGTTTGTTAACTTTAGTAGCTTCTCAAAATCCCGACATCTCTACTGGAGATAAATATGCATATTGAGCAAGACAAAAGAAATTGGTTTGTTTAGTAGCTTCTCAAAATCCAGACGCATCTCTACTGGAGAATGTGCATTTTGAGCAAGAAAGTAGAATTTGATGATGTGTTAACTTTTATGTTGCTTCCTCAAAATCCCAACATTTCTACAGCAAACAATGTGCATTTTGAGCAAGCAAATAGAATTTGATTAATTTAACTTCATTGTAGTTTCCTCAAAAACATATGCATTTTGAGCAAGAGAGAAAGTATAATTTGATGATATGTTAACTTTGAGGCACATTTATTTTGAAGAAAAAAAAATGGTATAAAAGTTTATAAGCAGGCAGACTTGATTCTTCTTCTTCTTCTTGCGATCGCATCTTTGATGATTACACCGTCAGACGAGTTCTCATGATGAATTCGACTGTTGTTTGAAGTTCCTCTTTAACTCCATATAGCTTTGAGTTTAGTGTTGAGCCATTGGGCCAGTATATATTTCTTAACTGGTCATACAGAGGACAGTCCTGTAGAACATGCTCAGCAGTTTGTTCGTTTAATCCACATGTGCACAGTGGTGAAGCAGACAATCGTAGCTTGTGCATGTGTTTATTCAGTTTGTTATGCCCTGTCCTGAGTCGAAAAATAGTTATCTGTCCCTGCCGGTCGAGAGTGTGATAGTCGTCTTTGGGTTGGTTCTGTTCTCTTCTGATAGTCTGGATAGCTCTCTTTTTCTCAAAGTATGTGACTTCATTATCTTCTTGTTCACATTCTCCTCCCTTTTTTGCAAGTTTATCTGCCTTTTCATTTCCGGGTACACCACAATGAGATGGTACCCACTGAAGTATGGTTCTCTTTTGGCAGCTACCTTGTTTAGTTCATTTCTCAGATGCGGGAGTTTACCACCCTTGAGAGCTTGCAGGACAGACAGTGCATCTGTGAGGATGACTACCTGGTGGCAGTCAGAGTTGGTGTTATAAATCATATTTGCAGCTTGCTCTAGAGCTTGAACCTCAGCTGTATAGTTGGAACAGAATTTACCAGTGGGAATGTGCCTAGTCTCATAGTGGTTGTCAGGATATGAGATAAAGATACCGGCACCTCCATTCCTAACAGCATTAGTTGCTGATCCATCTGTATAGGCATGTATCCATGATTGATCGGGATAGCTTTCTTGGATCATACTCAATGTAGCAGTTCGTTTTTTGCAGATCATTATACTCACATCCACTTGTGAGACCACTGACTGATGTATTAATTTGGAGGGCACTGCTGGCCTGCTCCCATGGTACAGGGTATAGGGTGGGCTTCAGTGGTGTTGTCTTCATGGATAGGTCTTCTTGATGCTGTCTTATAAGTCTTTTCCCCCGATGGACAAAGCTGCTACGCTTTAGACGTCCCAATGCCAGATCATCTAGTCTTGCCTTCATTGGGTGCATTGGCATACTGTTGTACTTTTCCATCTGGATCATGGTTTTTGTGTCTCTTCTATGGGACAATGTCTGTAATCCAGCAACCTTCTGCATCTCTGTTATTGGTGTAGTTTTCATGGCTCCTGTAATGAGCCTGAGAGCTTGATTTTGCACCTTGTCCAAAGACTGCAGATGTGAGTTAGCAGCTGATGACCATGCTGCTGAGCTAAACTCTAAGTGTGGTCTTATTACTCCATTATAAATCTTCTTTAGATTTCGTTCATTTGCTCCCCAGTTGGTACCTGCTAATTTTCTGAGTATGCCTAGTCGTCTTCGGGCCTTTCCTCCTGCATTTTCAATATGCTTATTCCATGTAAGCCTTTGGTCAAATGTCACCCCAAGATAGGTGGGGTAGCTTTCTTCCTTGATCACGGTTGTCCCTAGGTGTATGTTAGCTGATTTGTCCTTGGGGGCGAGGGAGAACAGTGTTGTGGAGGTTTTGTCTGTGTTTATTGTGATAAGCCATTTCTCTGCGCATGACACTAGCATGTCTGCTGCCCGCTGCATTCTATAATTTGCTGTGGTGACATTTTCATCAGCGCACCAGAGTACTAGGTCATCTGCATATAAGGCAGCTTTAACTCCTGCAGGGAGATCTTTCACCAGGTCATTGATGTAAACAAGGAAGAGTGTTGTGGAAATTACTCCTCCTTGAGGTACCCCCTGATGGAGCAACACTTTTCTGCTCTGCAGACCGTCAAGAGTGACTCTAGTTCTCCTGTTATGCAAGTATGACTGGATCCATTTCATCATGTTGCCTTGGATTCCACTTCTCCTAAGTTTTGCAATGAGGCCATCTTTCCACACCTTGTCAAAGGCCTGCTTGAAGTCGACCCAGATCGTTAGGATCTTTTTCTTCTCCTGGAAGGCATCTTCTATTGCTTGAGACAAGTAAGTAACTTGGTCTTCTATACTGTAGCATTCTCTAAATCCAGCTTGTTCCGGCACCAGGATCTGCTCACTCTAAATACCATTTCAATCTGTGGTTGACTATTCGCTCCATAGTCTTCCCAACACAGCTTGTGAGACTGATTGGCCGGTAACTTGCAGCCTCGGTCTTACATTTCCCTTTCTTTAGTATGGGTATTGTGATGGCTTCTCTCCATACTTGGGGTACTGTTCCTTTCAACCAGCTGTGGTTGAATATCTCAAGCAGTTTTGTCTTTGCTGCTGAGCTCAGATTTACTAGAATTTCGTTGCTGATTTTGTCTGGGCCGGGTGACTTTTGAAACTTAAGCTTGGAAATAGCCTTCTGTAGTTCTCCTAGTGTGATGGGTTCCCTCATTGGGGCAGGAGTATCTGTCTGTCCCATGGTTGCCAGTATTTCTTTTCTTATCTCTCTCTGATGATCTATGTTAATGGGTAAGTTGCTTTCTGAACTGTATCTTCTAGCAAACAAGTCTGCAGCTTGTTTTCCTCTGAAAAGTTTGCCACCTTCATCCAATGTGATAGTCTGCCTAGGTGAGGAACGCTCTTCATTTAGAGACTTGACTAATCTCCAAAGTTTCCTGCCGTCTTTCTCAAGGTTCAGCGATGCCGTTTTAGTTCTCCAGCTTTTCCGTTTTTTCTTCTAGCTTTGTTCTCTGAAACTCTGCTACAGCCTTTTTTTCCATTTGTTGTGAGTTTCAAGTGAAGGCTGAGACTCTGCGTCCTTTCTAGCCCTGTCCATAGCTTCCTGACGTTCTTGGAGTGTGCTGGACCAGTATGGTATGTAGTTACGCCGGCATCCTTTGGGAATGGTTTCTTTTGCAGCTTGTAGTATGCATCTGTTGAAGTCTTTTACCACTTCATTAATGTCTCTGTTCTGTACCTTGAGGGTAGACAGCAGCGTGTTCACCTGATGCCTGAATAAACCCCAGTTGGCTTTTTTGTAGTTCCATCTTGTAATGGCTGGGCCTGTACTGAGAGTTGCACTCTGGACAGTAAGAAAGATTGGGCGATGGTCGCTTCCCCCTAGTTGGTCTCCTACTTCTCTACTAATAGATCCAGCTATATCTGGTGTGGAGAAGGCAAGATCTGGTGTTGAAGTTGTGTGCCATCCTCTGGAGTAGAAGGTAGGAGTATCTGTGGCATTATTGACTAGGATTAGGGGAGTGATCATCTTGCCAAGTTTCAACCTCTTCACCTCTGTGATCCAGATGGTTATAGCCCCAGCTCTGGGAGTGGCTATTAAAGTCTCCAACTGCTATAAAGTTGGTGGCTGGTACCTGTATAGAGCTGAGACTCAGGGGTTTGTTGTTCGGACAGTAATAGTTCAGGAGTTCTATTTCCATCTTGTCTACCTTTATCTGCAATAGCTGATATTCTGCTCCATCCATGTAGGTTTTCCTTTCGTGTGCAGGAATGTTATTCCTTACAAGAGTAAGTACTCCTCCTTTTCGTCTATCTTTTCTGTCGGATCTGAAGCATTGATATCCCCTTATTTTAAAGGTTTGATCTGCTTTCAAGTGAGTCTCTTGGATACAGCAAACACTGACTTGCTTCTCATACAAGATGTTTTCCAGCTCTGTCTTTTTGCTGTATCCAACCTGCTTGCTGTTCACTCCCTCTGCATTCCAGTGCATCATGACAAGTGGCACTCTGGGTTTCTCTTTTTCTGTTTTGTTTTGGTCAGTAGTTCTCCTCCACCGTCTGCTGACTCCACAAGACGGTCTAGAGGGTCCTCCAGTAGCTGAGGGTGGGCTCTGTCGAGGCTCAGAGCCCGGCACTGCACCTGCCTGGTGGAGCTCCACAGGGCGAGCACCAGTACGAGATTTATTTGACGGTGTACTCTCCATAGAAAAAAAAAAAGCGAGTTGCGTGATACTGTGGTTTCCGGTGCGCCTTCTGGCCCAGTATCTATGACTTTAGCACCTGTTCAACGGGAGAGTGGGCTCATCCCTAATCTGTTTATGTTCCCAGTAGTAGACTATTCGCAAGCAGCCTGGGGGTGTCACTGCTCTGCGCGGACCTTGTTTACCGAGGCAACGTCCGAGCTCGTATGGTGAAAATATGGTTGCGTTATCTTCAAAATAGCCCTGTCTTTCCCATGGCTTTTCTGCCATCCTGCAACTTTGAGTTAGGGAGTTCTGAGCTCCAGTCTCTTTCCCAGGCATTTTATCCTGGCCTGGCACGCATACAGAGGACCCCACTTTTGGTTCTAAGTTAGCAGTTGGGGATAGGTGGGGTAGCACACTGTGCATTCCCCGTCATCCAGGGGGCTCTCCAACTATGCAGAGCTTGCACAATGCTGTGCTCTGGTTCTGGGCTCTCCCAAGGAATCCTCACGTCCTGCACAGAGCCACTTCCAGATACCCACCTGCCAAACCTCCATTGTAGAAATCTCCTGCATGCGGCCATCCAGTCAAGAGCCAGTATTAAGTCTGGTGCCCAAGTGATCCACCCAAGCTCAGTGTGCAATGCTGGGTTCTCATCATGCTGCAACACAGGGGGGATTGTGATGCTCAGCCATCTCTCTCAACTCTGCACCGATAAGTGACATCGGGGACTTAACTGTGCCTCAGTACTGGGAGGCCCCGTTTCCGGGTACACCACACACAGCCAATTGAGGCAACGGTCGCCGTGGGCGTGTCTTCAGTGGGGAAGTTGTGGAGTCTTCCTGTCCATGTTCTTGCACATCCTAACACTGCCCGCAAGACATCGGAGGTTTGGAGAGTGGCCTTCTCTGCTTTTCTGAGCCGGGGTGGGCTCCCCGGGCAAGTCTCGATGGGGATCGGGACGTGTCCACGCGCCAGTGGGCCCAGCATCGGCCGCATCTGATGGAGGACTTGCTCTGCCAGGTTTGATGTGGATTTCCTACCGCCCCGGGTAGAAGCCAGAAGTGTACTGTGCCAGCTCTGGGGGAGATAAAGGGGGTGTTTCTGCGTCTCCTTGTGATACGTAGCCAAGGTAGGGCTCACAGTGCTCTTTCCCCGCCACCAAATTGCCTGCTGGTTACGCCGAGTTCTCTGAGGCTCTAGGCATGTGACCAAGAGTTGAAGGCAATAGGATCGTCAAGTCCTGAGTCTCTGTGCCTGTACGATGGGTTCCGATCTTCAGGGAGCAGTCCACGCTCGTTCCCACTCCCAAGACTTGTTCAGTATCCATCTGGCTCCTTCCCACCCACAGAGGGCGTGTACGGTGTAGTGCACCGGTTTTATTATCGAGGTTTGCTCCTCTAGATCCGTTGTGTTTAGCCTGAGGATTCGCACCCTCAGTTACCAGGACTACCTCGAGGAGGGTGTGGCTCTTCACCATGCACAACGATCTTGGGGTATGAGAGGTTTTGCTAGGCCAAGAGACTAACACCGCAATGGTCGCTCCTTTCATGAACAAGAATTCACTAGGCCTAGGGTGAAGCAAGGGGGGAAACCCACTACCCACAACACCAGCACATCATACCCCCTGTCTGTAAAGACTTTGCCCCGCAGACTTGATGATAGTTGAATTTGTTTACATGCACGTTAATTTCATCAGTAACGGTTGTGGTAGACATTACCAATATTATGATGCATATGTGCGCGCGTTTTTTTGTTTGTTTGATTTCTCCACACGTATCCATACAGGATGAAGAAACTTGTTATGTTTGTTTTTAATTAGTAGTTGTTGTTATGATGCTGCTGCTAATTACCATAGTGTTACGGATGTGGAGCATGTAATATCAAGAGTACTCAGAAATGAATTATTTGAATGTTTAGTTAACTTTTGAATAATAATTTTAAAAAATACATCAATGTGTGTGTGGCGTTGTCTTGTGTTCCTGCTGTTGCTTGTCTTTAAAATCGTTATCTTTACTACTTTCCACTCATTAAACAGCAAGGAACCACAGCTTGATGGAAACTGTAGTGAGCATTACAACAGAGTTGATTGATGTTGAGCCTAGTCCTTCATTAACCTCTAGCTTCTCAAGGGCATAGGCCTTGACAGGGTCATTTCTGTCTCCAGTTCTCTTCTCATTGTGTGTTTTGATCTATCTCTGCTTCTCTTACCCTGGAGATTCTAGAACAAGAACTGGTTGGTAATGCTATCAGCAGGTTCCCCCCCCGATATATGTTTTGTTCATCACCAGCAACTTCTCTTGTTCCACTGGCACATGTCTAGTTATTGTCATCAGTGACACATTGGTGACCTTCTGCTACTCATTTTTGAAAGTCTGTAACTTTGTTCATTGATTTTGTTCTCCACCATGTTTCACAGGCATCTTTCTTCTTCTTCGATCCTTAACCACCGACCGTCAAAGCAGTCAGTGGCCATCACGCCTAGTGGCGTCTTGTAGAGCAACAACAAATTGATTCCAATTTGCACGGTCGGTGGCCATCCTTCGTACAGTGCCCCAACTCTGGTTCATTCTTTGCATCTCAGCCTCCACAGTCCTCCGCCAAGTTGTTTTTGGTCGGCCTCTCTTTCGCTTTCCTTCAGGGGTCCAAAGCATAGCTGTTCTTGTGATGGCATCGGGGTCTCTTCTGAGGACATGACCAACCCAGCTCCAGCATCTGCCAGCTATGATGGTGTGCATGTCCTCTTGCTTGCTACGAGTAAGCAGATCTTGGTTGGTGATGGTATTCGGCCAAAAGATGCGGTGAATTTTTCTTAGGCATGTTGTGTGAAAAGAGGACAATTTTGACATTTCCTTCTCTGTGACTTTCCAGCATTCCGCACCATAGAGAAGCACAGAAAGCACGCAACTCTGGTATAATCTTAATTTTGTGCTTGTGCTGTATTGGGAGGACTTCCAGATGTTATTTAGGCTAAAGAAGGCTGTTCTTGCCTTATTCATTCTGATGTTGATGTCTTTGCCTGCCCCACCGTCTGGTGTTACTATGCTTCCTAGGTATGTGAAGGTATCTGTCTGTACCAATTGCTGATTCCTTACTGATATGGGCTCAGGGTTGCTCACATTGAGCGTCATGACCTCAGACTTCTTTAAATTGATGTTCAAGCCCACCTGCTGGCTAAATTTATTAAGTCTATCCGTTTTTTCCTGGATGTGTTGGTGTGAATGTGCCAGCAGTGCAATGTCATCTGCATATTCCAGATCTTCCAATGTAGAAAATGTAGTCCATCTTATTCCTCTTGGACTGCCCTCTGTTGTCTGGCGCATCACCCAGTCTATGACTGTTAAAAAAAGAGTGGTTGATAAGGGGCATCCCTGTCGTACTCCTGTCTTCACCTCGAAGGTTAGGTTGCTCTGCCCAATACTACACATAAAGTTGGCATAGAGGCTTTTTATGATTGCCACTATGCAGCTTGGAATTCCATAAGCCCTCAGTATTTTCCATAAACTGTCCCTATGTATGCTGTCAAAAGCCTTTTCAAAATCAACAAAATTTATGTAAAGCTGTCTTTGCCATTCTGAGCACTGCTCTATAATGTTCCTGAGAGTGAATATATGGTCTACACATCTTCTGTTCTTTCTAAATCCTGCTTGTTCTTTCCTCAGTTTGTAGTCTACTGCCTTTGAAATTCTCTGTATAATTATCCTGCCTAGTATTTTGCTGGGAACTGAGAGAAGAGTGATTCCTCTCCAATTATTGCAGTCTGCAAGATCTCCCTTTTTGGGCAATTTGACAATTATTCCTTTGTTCCACTCTGATGGTGTTGTCCCCGTTTTCCACACTTGTGCAAATAGTGGTTCTAATAGTTCTGCTGCTAGCTCAGGGTCTGTCTTAAATAGCTCTGCATTTAAGTTATCATGGCCCGGAGCTTTACCGTTCTTTAACCCTTTGATTGCTGTGATGATTTCTTCTTTTCGTGGAATGTCTGTATTTACATCTAGATCGTTTTCAGCCTCAGGAACATTCAATTGTGTCTCTGGTATTTCCTTGTTCAGAGTTTCTCTGAAGTGCTCTGCCCATCTTGTTTCCTGTCCCTCTGCTGTCTTGATGAGATTTCCTTGCTTATCTCTTACTAATGTAATATTGTTTGCACCTTGTTTTCCGCTGATGAATTTAGTTATTTTGTATACTGTGCTTTGTTCATTTCTCAGTGCTGCCTCTTCTGCCTGTTTTGCAAGATCGTCTAGGAAATTCCTTTTGTTGGCTCGGGTTTGGCGTTTAACTTCCCTGTCCAGCTGGCTGTACTGTTCGCTATATAGTTGCTTTAACCTGGGGGACTTCGCTTCTGTTTTCTTTCTTTTCATTTCCTTTCTCATCTTTATGGTGTTTAGTGTTTCTGATGTTATCCAGTCTTGCTTCTTCCTTTCCTGGAATCCTAAGCATGATTTGCTACTTTCCTTATATACTGTTGAAATGGTGTTGAAATTCTGGTCTATATCATCAGTCAATGTCTTTTCCTGGCTTTTGGCAAATTGATATCGTTTCTTAATGTCGGCCACAAAAGCTTTTCTGGTAAGGGGGTCCTTCAATTTGCTGATGTCAAACCTTTTCTGTGTAGTTACAGTTGGTCCAGCCCTTCTTAGTTTCACTTTGTTTTGCTACTACTAAATGGTGATCACTTCCCACATCTGCACCTCTTCTTACCTTCACATCTTGTAATGCATGTCTCCATCTACCGTTAACCATGATGTGGTCTATCTGGTTTCTGTCCCGACCATTTGGTGATTCCCATGTTAACTTGTGAATTTCCTTATGTGGGAAAAGTGTTCCTCCAATGACCAGGTTGTTAATGCTACAGAAACTTATTAGCTTATCCCCATTTTCGTTTGCTGTTCCGCTGCCGCATTTCCCCATTGTTCTTTCATTATATGTATTGTGTGTACCAACTTTCGCATTGAGGTCTCCCATTACTATAACAAGATCATATCTAGGTGTGTCTTCCATTTCTTTCTGCAGTTGTTGATAGAATTCATCCTTGACCTCCTCATCGCTATCATTCGTTGGTGCGTAGCATTGTATTATTGTAGTGTTGGTGAATCTCCCTCTCAATCTCAATCGTATCAGTCTGTTGTTGATGGGTTTCCATTCCAGTAATGTCCTTTCTATCCCTTTCTGCAGAATAATGGCTACGCCTTCACTGTGCTGTCCATCCTCTCTTCCAGAGTAAAGTACTGTTTCTCCTGTTGCTGTTTTAACTTTTCCTGCCCCTGTCCATCTGCTCTCACTTATCCCCAGGATGTGTAACCTATAGTTTCTCATTTCTGCCGTGACCTGTCTTAGTTTACCTGTCTCGTACATTGTCCTGATTTCACAGGCATACAATAGGACTAACTTGACATCTGCATTTATTTGTATTTTTGCCCATACATAGGATAGGGAATATAGTGTTTATTGTTTGCCCATACATAGGATAGGAAATATGGTGTTTATCCTTTGCCCATGGAATACCCAGTTCATGTGGCTTATACTTTGGGTATATCTTCTTCTTTGATCCTTAGCCGTCGACTGTCAAAGCAGTCAGTGGCCATCACGCCTGGGGGTGTCTTGTAGGGCAGCAACAACTTGCTTCCACCTTGTTCGGTCAGCGGCCATCCTTCGTACAGTGCCCAAACTCTGGTTCATTCTTTGCATATCCGCCAAGTTGTTTTTGGGTGGCCTCTCTTTCGCTTTCCTTTAGGGGTCCATAGCCTAGCTGTTCTTGTAATGGCATCAGGGTCCCTTCTGAGGACGTGGCCAACCCAACTCCAGCGTCTGCCAGCTATGATGGTGTGCATGTCCTCTTGGTTACTTCGAATAAGTAGTACTTGGTTGATGATGGTATTTGGCCAAAACATTCGTTGAATTTTTCTTAGGCACATTGTGTGGAAAGAGGACAGTTTCGACATTTGCTTCTCTCTTACTCTCCAGCGTTCTGCACCACAGAGAAGCACACAGCTCTCATATAATCTTAATTTGGTGTTTGTGCTGTACTGGGAAGACTTCCAGATGTTGTTGAGACTAGCAAAGGCTGTTCTCGCTTTATTCATTCTGTTATTAATGTCCTTGCTTGTTTCGCCGTCTGGTGTTACTATGCATCCTACGTATGTAAATGTGCCTGTCTGTTCTAGCTTCTGGTTCCTTATTGTTATTGGCTCAGGATTGCCCAAATTGAGGTCATGACCTGTCTTCTTCAGATTGATGTTCAGACCAACCTGCTGGCTATACTTATTCAGTCTATCAGTTTTTTCTTGGGTGCGTTGATGTGAATGTGCGAGTAGTGCAATGTCATCTGCATATTTCAGGTCTTCCAGTGTAGAAAATGTTGTCCATCTAATTCCTCTTGGACTGCCTTCTGTTGTCTGGCGCATCACCCAGTTTATGACTGTCAAAAATAAAGTTGTTGAAAGGGGCATCCCTATCGTACTCCTGTCTTCACCTCAAGTTAGGTTGCTCAACCCAACACTGCATGTAAAGTTAGAATAGAGGCTTTTTATAATGGAAACAATGCAGCTAGGAATTCCATTCGCCCTCAGTATTTTCCATAGGCTGTCCCTGTGTATGCTGTCAAAAGCCTTTTCAAAATCAACAAAGCTAATGTATAGCTGCCTTTGCCATTCTGAGCACTGCTGTATAATGTTCCTAAGGGTCTCCCGTTGGAGACAGTAGAACACCACCTACTACAATGCCCTGCACTTCAGGGACTGAGACAACAACTGCTACCACACAACCCATCCATAGACAATACACTGTATGGCAGCTCAGAACAGCTTATACGAACTGCGCAGTACCATATAATGGCATCAAGAGCTGACGCTCAGTGACAGTGGATCAAAGAAGAAGAAGAAGAAGGGTGAATATATGATCTGCACATCTGTTCTTTCTGAATCCCTCTTGTTCTTTCCTCTGTTTATGGTCTACTGCTTTTGAAATTCTCTGGATAATTATCCTGCCTAGTATTTTACTGGGAACTGAGAGGAGAGTAATTCCTCTCCAGTTGTTGCAGTTTGACAATTATTCCTTTGCTCCACTTCGTTGGTGTTTGTTTTCCAGACTTTTGCAAATGGTGGTTCTAATAGTTCTGCTGCTAGTTCAGACTTGGCGTTTAAATTGTCGTGACCAGGCACTTTTCCATTCTTTAACCCTTTGATAGCTGTGATGATTTCTTCTTTTCGTGGAATGTCTGTATTTGGGTATATAGTGTTCTTAAAATAGATGTGCATCAGGAGCTGATCTGGTTGTCAGGCGTGCCCTGCTTGTAAAGCTAGGTCTTTTTACCTTGACACAAAAGGGGGGAGAGGGCAGGCCCACTCATACTGCCAAGTATCATGCTCCTATTTTTTTTTGGGTCAAAATTCACAACTGAGCTTTTGTATCTTGGTTGTATCCTGACAAGAATAGTTGGTAAGCTAGTATTTTGCCATGCACTAAGTTAAGACAAAGCACCTCGTGTACTCTTGCAATACCCTCCTTTAACGTTCAGTTGTAAGTCAGTCTAAATCTGCAGGTCTATCACTAGGATGAAGTCCAGATCTTTTCCAGGTCCATGTCCCACAGTCACTGCCTCAGTTATGCACACTCTGGCCTTGTCTTATGTTGTAGATCGTAGTGGGCAGGGCTGTTGATTCCAGTTCCACTTGGACATTCACTAGTGAAATATCCTGAGGTGATAAAGATGACTATCTGCAGTGGCCAGTTCTCAGGCAGAAAGGACGGTTTGCTGGTGGATTGAGTCTTGTGTGTTGTCCACAACCCTTTCTTTCTTCCACTGAAAGTTGGACTGCATGTGAATGATGGTTTTGGCTTTTCAGTAGGGCAATTTACCACCGTCTTGGTTGTATCCTGACCATAGTCATATTCTAGGAGCAGTTCCATTTTTTCTCTTATCACCATCATCCTTCAGCTTCCGTTGGGACATTCACCTTCAATCACATCATATTAAGACCATGAATGTTGTACCCTCCGCACACATCCTCTCACCTTGGGAGTTCCAGAAACAATGAGTCTTGTAGTGCTACAAGTTTATTTCCCCATAAATTTCCTCAGCTTTTGTTCCATTTATATTTTTAATCTGGTTGTTTCCCCTAGCTCCACATTGCTTATTTAGTCTTACAATTATAATCATTCTATTCTATACAAGCACCCATTTGTGACTGTAACTGTTGGTTGTGGCTTTTGTTGTTCTCCATGTTTCAGAGCTACAAAATAGAACAGTCTTGACAATCATGATGTCTGAAATGTTACGTATAAAACGTCATTCTAACCAATCTGTTTGCCCTCAAGAGACAAAAACTCACATTTGTCATTTTGACTGCTGTGAAGCAACATTTTAAAAAAAAATTCTTCTTTCGCTTATGTGTCTTTGTTCCCCATTATTAATTTTGTTTTATTTATTGTTTGATCATGAAAAACAATATTACATCATACAAATGTTTGAACATTAAAAGGTTGTATATATTCATATGTGCTTGGTTTATGGCTTACGTGTTTTGTTTGTTTGAGCATATCTGTCAGTGAAATATATAAGACCCCTGCAGATTCCATCAGATGGTATGGGGCCCAGAATGGGCTAAATAGTAAAATTTGTTGACATGGTTTTGTTTTTTAGCAAAATTCAGATAATTGTTTGTAATTTTAAAAGACCTAGACCTGAAGATTTTTTAATTTTGTACATCCTAATATAACCTACATACCTTGTGGCTAGGTTCAGCCTCATCAAAACAAGACAAGACGTATATTAAAAATGTAATATTTTGTTGTTTGATTGGTTCAGCAGGGTCTGCCTCATCAAAACGTATATTAAAGATGTATATTTTGTTGTTTGATTTCATCCTGAAGTACTTTCTGAAAAGGAAATGCACAACAATGTGTGTGTTTTATATGTAACAAGTGTTAAAATTAACTGTTTCATGAAAAGGGTAATTTTTGAAGTGACTGCAAGAAATGAACCGAATTCCTAAATACAGCAATCTGTTGGCTGTTCAATATTCCTGGGATATCCAAGTTTGACAGATCAAGAGGCCTGCAAGCGGACAAAATGACAGTGGAAAAGTAGCTCAGAAATGAAACAAGTTTGACAGATCAAGAGGCCTGCAAGCTGACAAAATGACAGTGGAAAAGTAGCTCAGAAATGAAACAAGTTTGACAGATCAAGAAGCCAAAAAAGTTATCATGAGCAGATCCTCCAGGTCACCAGAAAAATCAGTTGTCAATCACCAGATTCACAAATAATAATAATAATAAATAATAAATTCTTTAAGCGCCAAACACGGCGCATAAGGCAGAAACCAGTGCTCTCCAGGTTGTTCGTTGTGACGCCACTCCTCTTAGCTCTTGCACATTATTTAGGCCCAACGTTCTTCCTTCTCTTATTATTGTTCTTCTGAGTGTTTCTTTTGGTCTTCCTTTTTTCCGCTTACCCTCAGGAACCCAAGTGAGCGCCTGTAGTGGTATTCACAAAGGCTACAGTAAACTGAACAGCCATCTGTTCAATAAGTTAAAGATAGTATCTACGATTTCTGCCCTGCCTGGGAGAGGAGCCTGTTCTATCAAGTGTCAACCATGTGGCGAATGGCTTCTGTATATAGTGGTCAGTCATGAGCCAAAACAGGTAGTTGTCACTCAGGGAGAGATGGAGTATTTGTAAGAAAACAAGGGAGGGGGGGGGCAATCTGTATAAAACCTCCAACGTTTTATGACACGTAGTTGGCAAGATGGAGGTGTCGTAACTTGTCCCATCTCCACTGCCTTGTGTTAGACTTTTAGTGAAAGTCTATCTGTTCACAGACGAATAAGGATTACCCTATGAATTAAGTTCCAGACAAACCACTTTATGCGAAAGGGAGTATTATGTGGTGCCCACCAAGATACTGTTAACAAAATGAGATACCTTGACTATAGGAACTTTGAATGTCTGGATGTTTTAGCAGGATAGAAAATGATACGATTGTAAACGTGTTGGCAGAATGTCAAATGTGTAGTTCCTGGGGAGTCTTTAAAGAGAGAATAGGACCACCTACAGTGGTGGCCTCCATACGGAGCACAAAAGAAAATGACAATAAAATATCACATACCAGATTTTTTTTTCTTTCTTTTAAATACTTCTAATTTGTGAAAAGCGCCATCTTATGGCAGTTAGCTTATTGTGACCCCTAGATTTAGGCGGACGAGCTGTGACCTTTTAAATCCTTCTAATTAGTGAAAAACACCAACATCTTATGACAGTTAGCTTATTGGGACCCCCTAGATTCAGGTGGTGGAACTGTGACCTTATAATGTGAGGCTTCCTAATATATTTATATACTATGATTATAAGATGGAAATTAATGATGTATCCATCAGTCGTAAAATTTCATGTGCTGTCCACTTCCTCTTAGAAGTCCTTTTTATTGCTGCTAAAATGTTTCAATGCATCGACTCCCTTAGGATTTCCCATTATTCATCTGTATTTTCTTCTGTAACATTGAATCTATTCTGCATAGCAGTATTGTATCTCTCACCCATTTCCTAATCTAATTTACACTAAGCTAAACTTATCTTGATATTGTTGGAACCCCTCATTACTTTCTTCAGTTTTATTTAAGTTTTCCACATCTCGGTACTCAGTCACTGTTGTAGTCTGTTTCATGATTTCACAACTGTTTTTAAAATTTTAAACCTTTTTCATATTAGGTTGTAGTCAGTTTGATTATGAACAATGTTTTCTGGGCTTTTCCACGTCCAAAGGCATCAACGATTTTGTATAGACCAGGTGTTTCCTACTATATCACATGTTCTGCCCACTGTTACTTTGGTTCCATTTTTTTCTTCCCTGCCGATATGAAACTTTCCATCATAAATAAATGACCTGACATTCCAAGTTACTATGGTCAGTTTATCTTTAATTCTAATTCTGCATACAGTAGCTTGATGACATTTGGATGTCATTTGTAGCACATGATGCTCCCTACCAGATGAGGTGGTTTGTCAGTAATGTCAGGAACCCCCATTAATGTTCTTCTCTCCTCAGTGAAGTTACTTTGACTCATGATTGCACAAATGAAAATACGAGGGTGGTTTTCCCTTGCCTTCCACCATTTTATGCATAGGTCTCCAACAGCCTTTGACTAAAAGGTCTAACCACAAGAAAGTGGGGAGGGTTGTTGAAGTTAAGGTGTCTGTTTCTACGGCTGTTAATCCTAAAGCTTTATACGTGTTTAATGCAGATAGCTTTCTCCCCCCCCCCCCCCCAACATAACAACCACCTGTTGTGGGCCATAGCTAACCTCTATATCTAGAGGCAATTCAATCATCTATCCCCCCGTTAATGCACCTAATAGGAGGACAAGCTCCTGTCCCATATGGTCAGGATGAGAAGCTCTCCTTAGCCCAGTTTTCTGTAACATCTTATGTGACTTTTTTTTTTCTGCCAAGGAGCTCTATGCATCTGTATAATTTTTGTGACAATAATTGTGTGGTAAGAGTTTTTAATTAATTAATTTTTGAAGAGGAGAAGTGGCAGGGCATTACAAGTAAAACAAATATGAAAATTGGGATAAGTCTACTTTCTGATAATGCATTGTCTGAACTGAAATAGAGACGTAGTTCTCTAAGGACACAAAGAAAGAATTGGATTACTGCTCCCTTAGGCATGTTACCTCATCTTGTAAAATAATTTGTTACAAAATGACCACTGAAACAGTTTGTGCTTTGGCAAAGGGGGACAACTGTAGTGCATGCTCCATATTAAGTGGGAAAAGTGGATGATGATGAATCTTAATGCACAAATCAGTTTTCAGGCAGGAGTATTTTTACTTTAACAATTGTATTTTAAGATTTTGTGCATTTCCGATGAAGAAAGCCTCGTTTTAGTTTCTTATTACTTGTTTAGTTCACTTAGCATTGGCTGTGAAAGAGTGACAGGCTCGGCAACCCAAGTTAATCAACAACAACAACTTCATCAATCAATTTAAGGTTTAAACTTTTGTCCACATCACATTTCCAATATCAAATCCAAAAGTCTGATTTACTGCAAATAATGTAAAGTTTTGCTACATTTGTTACTTTTTTAGATGCTTTACTTTAAAAAGTTCTATAACTCTGGATCAACTAAAGATAATCTGAAATTTAATCTGATAAAAGTATTAAAATATAAAGATGAACTTCCAGTTCAACTTTGGTGTGTATAACTCAAACAAGAAATATGGCTGCCATTTCCCCAACAACCAGTATCGTTGTAGCAACAAGAGATTTGTTATGCATTACTGTTTGTGCTTTAAGTTTAGCCTGTGTGTGTGTTAATTGAAATCTTTTGATTATTAATGAAACTATCATGTGACTGTAGCTCCTCCCCTTATCATATTGATTTATGTGCAGCAATAACATTGGGTGAGACTAAAAGTATGGATATCTTTTCTTTGTATGCTCCGCTGGTTACAAATTTGATATGTAGCTGTTATCGAGGTTTGTCTTCTTCTATTTAAGTTGGTACATAAGTCCCTGCAATTTGTTTTTCCATTGCTTTTCTCAACGTATTTACTTTATTCGCCTGCAAGATAGAAGCATGGCCTTCACCTACTCATTTGAGGGAGAAACTATAGAGTGATGAGAGAAGGCTGAGACTTTATGAGAGAAATAGATTATGTGAAAGCAAATGAAAACAGAAACGGTTTTTGTGTGGGTGTGGACACAAAGTCTGAGCAGTTTTTAACTAATGCTCTCTTGGTTCTTATTAAACAAAAAACACAAATGTTTGTAAGAAAGTGTAACTGGCTTGTAACAACCACCATCTGCAGGATGTAAAATTGTAATATGTGTATGAGTGTACTGCTTGTATCTTGACACATTCATCATATCTCAACCCATAAACCCGTCAAACATCAGCAGGACTTGCTCTACTATTCTCAGCAATGCGTACAAAGTGTGTGGAGAAGAAAAATGTTCCCTTCGTCCAGTTATACTGCTCGGACCTGTTCCCTTGTTGACGAAAAGTCATGGACGAGTTACATGCCCAAACCAGGCAAGCTTTTCACCTGCATAGGTGTTTTTTATTCTCTCTAACATAGGACATTTGTTTTGTGCTCTTTATAAAAATGCGCAAAATTCTTCTATAACATTTTATGCTCGAATGCCTGAAATCCTTACGCTCCGTGATTCTGCCGTGTGAGTGTCAGCCCTCTCACACCCATTACTACAAGTGATTTGTTAAACAGGAAAACTGATGTTACTTTTCCAGATCACATTCAACCTTGTCATGGCAGCTGAGGCCATCTCAAGTCTTGTCTTGATTTCTTTATTTGATCTTCCATCACTACATATAGTGGACCCGAGATATTTAAAGGTGTTAACTTCTTCTAACGTTTGCCCATTTAACGTAATGTTGGTCGGAACATGTTTCTTATGGCTATTCACCAATATCTTGCTTTTTTCTATATTAATTTCCATCCCATATACGTTTCTTGTTACTTTCTCCAGTCTAGAGGTAAAAACAAAGTTCTGATTCTGTTCCACCAAAAATCAGATCAATATCATCAGCAAAACGTAGATTACACAGAGGTCGGCCTCCAATCGATATGGTTGATTTATAATCGTAGAGAGCCTCCTGCATAATATGTTCTAGATAAATGTTAAAGAGCACTGGTGACAGGATACATCCCTGGCGAACTCCTACAGTATCTTCCACAAAAACTTGTTAATAAAATGTCATTACTTTTTAAATGACATGCTACTACTTTACTCTCAAATCATTGTCAGCTTTTAAAAAAAAAAAAAGTGTAACTGGAAATGATTTAGGGAAACAATCTTGATAGAGCACCTTTTGTGAGCTTAGACAAATACTGGATACATGTTTGTATGTTTTGTTCAGTTGTTTATGCATTTCTTCCATATGGCAAGTCCTCAACCCTTGGGGCCAGATGTGTGTCAGAATGTTACCATGGGAGACAATGAGAAATCATGACATCAGAAAAATTGTAGGAACTACATCCTGCATCAAGTATATAGAGACAGAAAATCAAGTGGTTTGGCCATCTCGTGAAAATGGAAATAAATAACAAAAAGAATGGTATGTAATTAGTTTTACAAATTAACGGTACACAGAAAACATGGGATGTTTTGGGTGTTCATCAGCCACTTACAAACAGGCAAGAAGGAACAGAAAAATACTATAGACACTGCAAACACGTAATAGAATGAGAAACGTAGATAAGAAGAGTGATACAAACAGATGAAAAAATAAACAACACATTCATGAAGCTCGATAAATGACCACTATGCGCTTACAACACTAGGAGATCTGGGTTCAGATCATCACAAATGTGCTACAACAACACGGCTCACAGCAGCCAAGGCGACCCACTTAGCTCAAGAGTGCAAAGTTCAGCTACACGGCAATAGTGGAAAGGAAAAGTAAAATAAAGAATGACCTGCTAGACCAAGCCAAACACAATGTCGCCCCCCCCCCCCCCATCTGGTCATCAGTTTATGGTCAACACTGTTACAACACAGCACACATACCAAACTTCTGCATTAAACTCTCGCCCACTTTCTGGCAGCCATTGCAGAAAAATATTATTTTGTTAGACTTCCCAATGATTAAAATTAAAAACCTTTTGAACCTTGATGTTAACATAAATGACAATAATCCTTCAAATTTTTGTTGCTTGTTTGAAAGTTTCTGCATTTAATGTTAAGTTTTTTTTTTAACTTTTACAGCAAAGATCACATGTATCCCAAATAGCATGCTCCCACTTGTAACTGAAACTATGGGAAAGTAATCTCTCCTCAACATGTGTTGCCTTCACCGGTGACAAAGCTAATATTTATTTTGGTAGTATAAATAAAACTTGTCTTCAGCACTCCTGGGCATAACACTCATGAGGAGCGATTACTTGACACTATGCTCCACATTGTATGAAGAAGAATAATTCATTCTTCTGTGACTAAATGAGAAATAGGAGAAGACCAACAAAGTTATGGAAGGGGCAAACTTGAGATATGAAAGGGATAAAGATATGGAAAGGCTTAGAGTACAATTGTTGAAGGCTGATGCATTGTGGGTAGAGGACAGTTAACTCATTCTAACCCAGGCATTTTTTCCGTTTTACCCAGGACCCAATATGCAGACATTTTTTTTCTACAGGTGATGTTTTAAAAACAGGCAGTAGACACATATATTAATTTAGTATATATATTATGCATCAAACTTTAGGAAATTGGCTGCAGAATGTTGTGAAATACTGTTGAGTTCTCATATGATGATATAATTGTTTGTTATATCTTGTGAAGTGTAGAAACAATTAACAATGAAAATAAAAAATGAATAAAAATTATGCACATACACGTAAATATTTCAGCTGTACTTGATCCCTTGGTAGTAAAACACCAAGAATTGAAACATATATCCAGTTGACAACTAATTCAAGAAGTTTGATAAAAAAAATAAATGAAAATTGTAATTTATATAAATTGTTTTTGTGAAGTCACATATTGCTGAACTGGAATCTCACTTACACATTCCTGTCCCATGCAAATTAATTAATTTATTACTTAAAAATATCACGTTTGTTCAACGTCCTTACCGGAATCGAAAATAGGTTATTATCACTAAAATTCATTTCGAAATTATATATTGAGGTTGATTCGTTAACAGTTTATGAGTGTTATGTATGTGACTACACTACATGTAAACAAATAACCCTATGATGTCATTAATTGATAAAAGTATGCAAAAACTAAGTACCAATATAATTATTCCGCTACCAGTTCAAAATACGATATGAACACTCTATGGCCACTTATTTTCAATATTTTGTTCAATTTCGGAATCTTATAAAGCAGGCGTACCACGCGGCCTGCGGCTAGATGCAAAGCAACTCTAGCAACGGATATTCTTCTTCTTCTTCCGTCCTTAGCCACAGACCGTCAAAGCAGTCAGTGGCCATTACGCCTAGTGGCGTCTTAGGGCAACAGCAGATAGGTTTTCTTTGCCATTGTTTCCCATCACGCCTATTGGCGTCTTTAGGGCAATGGCAAATCAATCCATCTGCTGTTGTTTCCGTAATCGAAGTGACTAGCAACGGATATAAAGCACACAATTGTAACCTCACTAACGTTCACACACATGTGCCGGATGTAACGAAATAATTTTAAACTGGCTTATCACCAGATATTCTATAATTTTCCGCTCAAATGCGGAATTTATCACCTTGGCGCGCCATACGCCCTGGGTATAACGAAAGGCCTATCTGGCGCGCCATACGCCCGTTTGGGCAGAATGAGTTAATGAATGGATTCTATGAAATGTATAGCAAAAATTAGTCAGTATTTTAATCATACAGTTTTCACAAATCTGGCATAACAGAAGACATTTGATGAATGCTTTATAACGAACTAGCTGGCTGGCATAAAATTTGGGTCCAAATAATTATAATCAGTCTTAGAATATCCCATATAATCTGAATCCAAACTGGCATGTCTGAATGGGTGTAACCTGTGACTGGAGTCGTGCCTGTCCTGTTGAAAGGAGCTGAAAAAAAAGTAGATAAAAAAAATGAGAACTGCACTAAGGCTATGATACACAGTACGTGACGTAAAGAAAGTATTGAAAGTCCTACTGAAATAAAGAAGAAAGATCTGGCTCATGTATGGCCACAAGTTCTGTGTCTGGGTCAAACTTATGAAAACAGCAGAGACTGGTAAATCCATTTCCATGAGTCACAAGAGTGGTCTTCCTCAGAGATTTGGATCCTTATGTTTAAATTTGTTATGCATCTAGATTAACTGTCAGTTTCTCTTCTTCACTATTTTCATGTGTTTGTCCCTGACTTTGTGGTCGTAACATAAGCTGTTTCTTTTTCGTTTGTCCCTGACCTTGTGATTGTAACACAAGCCGTGCCTTTGTCCTTGTGGTTGTAACATAAGCCATTTCTTTCTCCTTTGTTCCTGACCTTGTGGTCGTAACATGAGCCATTTCTTTCTCCTTTGTCCTTGACCTTGTGGTCATAACATAAGCCATTTCTTTCTCCTTTGTCCCTGACCTTGTGGTCGTAACATAAGCTGTCTTTCTCCTTTTCCCTGTGATCATAGCATAAGCCATGTCCTTGACACAGATACTACCGTACGTATGTTTGGTCACCATCATTATCTTCATGGAGCCACCACTGTTGGCAGCTTGCCCCCTTGTTGGCAGCTCCTGCAGTTGTGGTTTCTGTACAACCTTGTACATGATGAAGTTGCCAGCCCCGTGGCTCAGTTTCATATTTGTCACCTTTTATGACATGCTTGAGGCAGCAGTAGCCCTATTAATTCTGTCTCTATCAGGTGACTATAGTGGGCCATGTTTGTTCATCATACTGACAAACAAGAGTCCTTCACATTGCTTTAATCTAACACTACAGTAACATTAGGAAGACCAACACAATTTAAAAACTGTTTCAAAACCACAGGACATACTCCTTATTAAGTTTCTACTATTCATGTCTACCATTACTCATTTCATGCTAATTATTCCTGTAATGTGACATTCAAGTCTTTCTAGATAGCTTCTTTATTCTTGTCATCTCTGTCTCCAGTGATTCTTGTCATCTGTCTCCAGTGATTCTTGTCATCTCTATCTCCAGTGATTCTTGTCATCTCTGTCTCCAGTGATTCTTGTCATCTCTATCTCCAGTGATTCTTGTCATGTCTGTCTCCAGTGATTCTTGTCATCTCTATCTCCAGTGATTCTTGTCATCTCTATCTCCAGTGATTCTTGTCATGTCTGTCTCCAGTGATTCTTGTCATCTCTATCTCCAGTGATTCTTGTCATGTCTGTCTCCAGTGATTCTTGTCATCTCTATCTCCAGTGATTCTTGTCATCTCTGTCTCCAGTGATTCTTGTCATGTCTGTCTCCAGTGATTCTTGTTGTCTATCTCAGTGATTCTTGTCATCTCTATCTCCAGTGATTCTTGTCATGTCTGTCTCCAGTGATTCTTGTCATCTCTATCTCCAGTGATTCTTGTCATGTCTGTCTCCAGTGATTCTTGTCATCTCTATCTCCAGTGATTCTTGTCATGTCTGTCTCCAGTGATTCTTGTCATCTCTATCTCCAGTGATTCTTGTCATGTCTGTCTCCAGTGATTCTTGTCATCTCTATCTCCAGTGATTCTTGTCATCTCTATCTCCAGTTCCCTTCTTCAAGTACTGCTCTATGTCTCTTGCCCAGTGGATTCCAGATCAAGGAGTGCTATCATGTGATAGGATCCTGTCAATAGAGAACATCTCCCAACTTTTCTTCTTGTTGTTAAAATAGCATTTTGTATAATAAACTTAACGTTCTAAATACCATAGTCCATTGTAGTTGTTCTACAGTCAGCATGATTTCTTATCTGCAGTTCCACCATTTCTTTTAAGTACCAATGATCCTGATTGTCCTTTCAGGTCCAGTTATTTCAGTAGATCATATACTTCTTCATCATCGCTTGCTCTCAAATAACTCTCATATAGCTGGCAGTCCGTCTCAAGCTTCTCTCGTCACCTTACAGTTTCTTCTCTAGATCTATCTGGCCATTTAGAAAATGTGCTGCTTATTTAATCTGCCAGCCTAATCATTATAATTTTATTACAACACCAAACATTCTCCTATGCCAATATACCAGATTATAACCCAAGTGCACTTAAAACTGGTCTGGCCAGCATAAATAAATGCACAAGTTTATAGAAGATCAGAACTGAAGATCTTCCACCTGCTATAGAACTTACACGTCACAGCAGTCGTCACAGAAATCAAAGGACATTTCAGACGGGCAGTCTATGCAGTGCCACCTGGTGCCGATTATAGGTTCACAACCACAATTATCACACTGAAATGAGAACACAAAGATTAAAAGGTAACCGTAATCTCATATCAGATACTGGTGCAGGGGAGTCAAGTGTTACAGACCACTCACCCAAGTCCAGCATTATGAGGTGGGGTTACCTTCCTTGCTGCACAGTCAGGTATCCATTAACAGCTGGGTAAACTGAAGCCTAATACCACCAGTTTTTAAACTGGAACTCGGTAACTTTGCAATGAGAGGAAAGCAGTTAACCACTCTACAAACAAGGATTAGAAGATGTGGATTAGATAGTTATCAAGACTGTAAATGTAACAAGTTCCATCCAGTTCCTGGGGTTTTCTGCGGAGACACATAAAGAATAGGACCACTGCACCCTCAGAGGCAACTAATATGAGGTTGTGCAACCTCAACACGTAAAACAGCAACTAATATGAGGTGCAACCTCAACATATACAACAACAAACATGAGGTTGTGCAACCTCAACATGTAAAACAACTAATATGAGGTTGTGCAACCTCAACATGTAAAACAGCAACTAATATGAGGTTGTGCAACCTCAACATATACAACAAACATGAGGTTGTGCAACCTCAACATGTACAACAACTAATAGGTTGTGCAACCTCAACATGTAAAACAGCAACTAATATGAGGTTGTGCAACCTCAACACATAAAACAGCAACTAATATGAGGTTGTGCAACCTCAACACATAAAACAGCAACTAATATGAGGTTGTGCAACCTCAACACGTAAAACAGCAACTAAAATGAGGCTGTGCAACCTCAACACGTAAAACAGCAACTAAAATGAGGCTGTGCAACCTCAACACGTATAACAACTAATATGAGGTTGTGCAACCTCAACACGTACAACAGCAACTAATATGAGGTTGTGCAACCTCAACACGTACAACAGCAACTAATATGAGGTTGTGCAACCTCAACACGTAAAACAGCAACTAATATGAGGTTGTGCAACCTCAACATGTAAAACAGCAACTAATATGAGGCTGTGCAACCTCAACACGTAAAACAGCAACTAAAATGAGGCTGTGCAACTTCAACACGTAAAACAGCAACTAAAATGAGGCTGTGCAACCTCAACACGTAAAACAGCAACTAATATGAGGTTGTGCAACCTCAACACGTAAAACAGCAACTAATATGAGGTTGTGCAACCTCAACACGTAAAACAGCAACTAAAATGAGGTTGTGCAACCTCAACATGTAAAACAGCAACTAAAATGAGGTTGTGCAACCTCAACATGTAAAACAGCAACTAAAATGAGGTTGTGCAACCTCAACATGTAAAACAGCAACTAAAATGAGGTTGTGCAACCTCAACATGTAAAACAAACTGTTATGGAAACCATAGATGACAAGAGCACATGAATGTTTGAATGTAGGCTTCATGCCAGGGGCCACAATCAGTGGTGGTTCTATGGGTAGCAAAAATGACAATTATGATGACATGTAAAAAGGACAGTAAAAGTTCATCATCATCAGCTGCCATCTCCACAACGAAGGTTGCTGCAATGGATCTCCAATGTTTTCTGTCTCTTGTCTTGATGGTGCACTCTTATAGACTCTTTCTTGTCCATCTCTTGATGTTATCTTCCCACTTATAGCGTTGTCATCCTCTTGCACGTTTGCCTTCACCTCTGCCTTCTGTTATGTATTCAGTGTCCGGTGTTATGTCTTTTTATATGGCTAAAATATTTCAGCTGCCTAATTTTGATCTTCATTAATTCTCTTTTCAATCCTAAGTTTTCTAGGACCTCTTTATTTCTTTTCTTCTCTTCCTGAGACGTGTCCCACGCTTCTATATATCCACATCTCAAGGACCTCAATTCTTTCTCGTAAGAAATAATTTGCGTTGTTCATATTGTCCATGTGGGAAACAACACATCATACAGTAATTTTGATTAAATTTACTTATTAGCATCTTTGATGAAATTCTCAGTTCAGAGGAATTTGTCAGTTTTAATTTAGTCCATTATTTTAGATGTTGTGATGTGCACTTTGTAAGTTTGGCTGTCCTTCAACACGTGGCCCGAATCCTGTTAGAACCAATTTATTCCTTTTATTTTTTATTTTCAAATGAATTTTCATCCATTTTTTTCTTTTATTCTGCCTTTGTGATAATATGAATATCGTGTTTGGTTTGTAAATTTTTTATGTAGATGTAATTTAAATGGCTTAAGTTCATTTTTACGACGGTAATGGGTTTCGACAAATTTTCCCTACTCGACCAGTTTTACTTTCATGCTGTATTTTCAGACGGTGTCGATTTTCGTTAAGGTAGTAGGCTACCCACAAAAGATTTAAAAAACGGAAATCCGCAATTTTCATTTTTCGCTTTAAATCATCGACAACATGCCTGTACTAAAAATAATTCGGAAGCTTAAGATCACTGGTAACGATAGGAATCATGTTTTTTACACACACCCCGCGGTGCATACCAATGTGTTGTTTTTTGAATAAATCAACATGAAGGTGCGTATTGGTCGAAGTTAGTTTATTTTTTCTAGCTTTTCCATTGGAATCCGAGTGATTTTTTATGGATTTTAAGTGTGTGTCTGAAAGGGTAAATTTCAGCATTTGGGGCGTTTCATTTTCACCCACATCAACTCTATTTATTGCTAGCATTATCAGATTCTGTATAAATGTAGGGCAAGTCTCACAATGGAAATAAGACAAAAGTTCCTTGGAAATCGGTACAGCCAAAAATCAGGCCTGAAAATCATATTTTATGGCGCTATAAAGCCTCTGTGGGAAAATAAAGGCGATAATGAAGGTATGACAACAGGGAAATGTTTTATCCTAATCGATTTTACTTATTTTGGGTTTTGAGAAATTGCGCCTTTAGATGTGACAAATGTTATCAGTTCACTTCTGTGAGGCGAAGAGATTAACTTTTGTTTAAGTTTTAACTGTGTCGAATGGCGCCAATTTCAATACTTTGATTATCTTTGACTCAGAACGACAAAGAAGTAAAAAGTGTGCATAATTGCGTTTCTATTCACATGCATTGCAGAATTTTTCAATTTGAACACAAGTCAACCCATGGCAGTGGATAGGAAAGCGTGCAAGTAAGGTTGCAATGAGACCCAAGAGCACCGAAAAGTGGGCTTATAGACACTGCAGCTGCAGTAGAAGGAGTTTTGTAGAACAGGACTCATTAAATTCATTGTGTAGTTTTTCAAAATGTTTTTCTTGATTTCTCGGAATTGTTTATTGAAAAATAATTGTGATCTTTGTACAAGTTACTCTGGATCTTTTATTGTGCCTTAAATGTTGGATATGTTATAAGTCTTACAGATTTGATAAAATGGATACAATTAGGGGAATTTAAAGTTTTAAATTATAATGAGGCCTATATCAAGATGTAATTTAAATTTTGGGGCTTAAGTCAATCTCTGTCATTTTAGGTCATTACCTCACGCTATACATAATGATTCAATTTGCCAAGTTTCAGTCAGATCCTTGTACAAATAACATAGTTATGATGTTTTGAAAAAGGTGTATAATTTATTCACTACGGCGGCCATATTGGATAGCTAATTTGCATAATTAATGAGGTCATTATGTGGACAAAAATTTTAAGTCCATACTAACACTATACCCATGGTTGTTTGATTCTGAAAGGAACATTTGAGTTTTTTACCCTATCAAGGTAGCCTACTACCTTAAGTTGAGAGAGAGAGAGGGAAGGAGTGAGATTGAAGTGATACGTGGGATAGTAGTATCGTTTTTCAGAACGAGAGAAGGGGAGTAGGAGGAGTGAGATTTAAGTGCCACGTGGGTAATATTATTTTTTGTATTGTTGTACATGACGAGTGAAGTATTGAGTAGGGGAGTTAGGGTACATTAGACGCATTTTCTTTTAATTTCAGTGAGTCACGGCGAACAGTGGGGGAGCGTAAATTTGCCCATATGCAAAATTACCCACGGCAACAGGACATATCTCAAAGGGTCAGAGTACTCGAGGTATCGCCAGCAGCGAAAAGAATATAACCTAAACGGTCTATTGCAGTGAAGTTCAAATCTTCAGCGAGACTGGTTTAAATTGCCTACAGCCAGAAATCAAGGCTGTGTTTTTTCTCTAGATCCAGAGCGGGTTAACAGAGGGAAGCTATTCAGCAGCAGAGAAGTTTTCGACAGTTAATCAAGTACCTCATGCTTGACACCCGAACTTCTTCATCATCACCCATTTCAAGAACAGGTGATAGGGTTACCATACCTGGGTCTTGAAAGTAACGAGAGAAGAGCGTAACGGAGACGCCGCATCATCCGTCGTCGAGTATTAGAGAGACACTGAGACCAAGAAGAAGGGAGAAGGAGAGAGGGAGAGAGAGGAGGGAGAAAATAGACAGGACCAGTAGGGTCTGTTCAGTATCCACTCGAAGGATAGACACTGAGCCATTGTGTTACTCCAAGTCTATTATTTTAGCATTTCCAGTGGTGTTAGTTAGCAGCGCATATCGCCTACCAAAGTGGAAGCTGTGTAGACGTTCGTTGAGGAAGAGTCATCAGGACTGAGACAGCAGAAATCTTAGGTGTATTAGAGAGTGGAGGCTAAAGTTGACAGCTCCACAAGATTAGAGTTGTTTAAGTCACTAACCAATTTCATTGTTCCTCAGCAGGGTGACAGAAAGAGTGAATGTGATTTGGGGTTTTTCTTTTTTTTTAGTGTCTATCAATTTAATTGTTACTTGTTTTCAGGCTGTGCAACAGTGCACGCTATTTCTTTGATTGATGTTTGATGGTAATTTTAATGTTTTATTCTGTAAATAAATATATATTTAATATATATTGGATCAGCTTCTATACTTTACTATACTTACTCTATGTTGTCCGTATAGTGGTGTCTGTGGTCGTTTTATACACCTTATCTCCTTGTGTTTAAAGGTAGTCAGAGGAGGGTGAGATTATAGCCTTTCTGAAGTCACGAAGCGGCAAGGGGAGAGTCAAATCCTGGTTCTAGCCCTTGAGCCAATAGTCTCATCTGTCCACAGGCATGTCATTTTCCATCTAAATTCTATCTTCTCAGACTTTCTCATACTAGGGTCTTGCTTTCATTCAGGCAAACTCTATAAACTTTAATCCACTTCGTGACAGATGTTAGTATCTGTCTCATGTTGTTGAATGTAGCTTTGGTCATTGCTATTCTCTTCTTGATTTCTGTTTCACATCTGCCATCTTGACTTGTTCCAGGATTTTCCCATTTATTCTTATCTTTAATGTGGGCTTATAGTCTGTTTTGCTAATTATTATAGTTTTCATTTTCTCCATGTTAATGTCCAATCCATATCCGTGCCTTATACTGTTCACTTGCTTCACTAGTTCTTGTAAATCCTGTTCACTTTCAGCTAACAAAGTGGTATCATCTGCATATCTAAGGTTATTTATTGGCTTTCCACTGATGTTCAGTCCTGGCATTTCCTGTATCTGTTTGAAATTGTTTCTGTGTATAGATTAACACCTTGCTGACCAGCAATCCGAAGTATTCCGCTCCCCCATTAGCAAGGGTGTTTGCAGATTTTATTTAAAATATTTCTATTTTTTGGGAAAATTCATCAAAAATTGAAAAAAAGACATAGAGCTTTGAAATTTTCAGAGCACCATAATGAATGGTTGCTATGTCCAAAACAACTTATGTTATTCAACTTGGTCACATGATCATGGCGACCATCTTGAATTTGTGTGGCTATTTATAGAAATTTGAGATTTTTTAAAACCATTATCTTTTTCCAGTTTTTAGTGAATCTTTTCAATGTCAGTGTAATGAAATGTTAGGGACATGGATGGCAATGAATAAAATAAGCATGATTGATGTATAGATTTAACGAATGACCACACATTTCAATATGAAAGGCTAACAAAAATTCTGAATAAAATGAAAAAAATTTTAATATTTGTATTTTTCTTTTTTGAGTGTGTGTCTGTAGCATCTGACCAAGAGTGTTTGTGAATGTTTGAGTAGTTAACTACCTCTAGTTGGAGTCTGAGTTGCTTCCTTCATTAACTGGGGTTGAAGTTGTAACTGTGGGCCTCTGCAAGTCTTTTTCGGGACCACTGATACGACTGTGTGGTGCTAACTTGAAGCAGGGTATCAGGCATAGAGGTACATTGCAATCTGGGCAGTACATGCAAGTCTGGCTTCTTTTCCCTGCAGCCTTACACACTTTACAGTCTGATTTGTACCTTGCCCTTTCATATTTGTCACTGAAGTGGCGCTCAGTAAATCGTGTTGTTGTGGCTTGTGGTTTTGAAGGTGTTACATTGCGTCGAAGAATAGCAGGTTCAATAAGAGTCAGACTGACAGCCTGCCTGAACCTCTTTGCTTTGATCTTTTTTGTAGAGTTGGCAGTTATGTGTGGCAGAGTTGTAGGTTATGTGCCCATTGATCAGGGCAGTTTGAACTAAGAAATGATATAATAGCAGGTACCATTTATAGGATCTGTGTGGGTAGGGGGTAGCTTGCACCCAGTTGGCCGAAGTGGTCGACACCTCCCATACTTTTGTTGTATTTTTCTGCAAGCACTGGCTTCTGAATTGTTCTGCCCTCAGGAAGTCTTCTTTTTCTAACTGTCGTGTCCATAACTTCATTGGAGTGAACAGTAGATGAAAATGGTTAATCCTTTTCGTATCATGCCTGGTAACTGCCAGCAAGCCTTTATCCTCTGTGGCACAAAACACAGGATGATCTGCCTTTTTCAATTTGAGTTGCTTTTTCTTCAGTGCTTCAGGAAAATGCTTCCTATTCTCAGCTGCTGTTCCACGTGCACCAATCTGAATTTCTTTCAGCTCTTGAAATAAAGCTGGGGCTGAATAAAAGCTGTTGCAGTAGATAATATGTCCTTTGTTGCCATATCCATCAAGAAGATCTTTCACAACCCTGGAAGTTGCCCCAGCACAACCTTCATCATTTTCCTTACCAGTATAAATGTTCAATTTTAGACAGTATTGTGTTTTAGCATCAGTGAGAAAAAATAGTCTGAATCCTCACTTTGTGGGTTTTGCTGGCAAGTATTGCTTGAAATATATTCTTCCCGAAACCTCGCCATCAATTCATCTATTGACAACTCCCGCCCTGGTGTGTAGTGTTGCATATAGGTAGGCAAAATATAATACCCAGAAGAGGTCTGAGCTTGAAGCGGGGATCATACCCAGGCTGTCCCCTCTCAATTCTGATATCATTATTGAAATGGAGATTTCTGTGCAGCTGTTGGTACCTGTTCCGACTCATGACCCTCGAATATGGTGTAACCAAAAGCTCTTACACCAATAGTCTGAGACTGCCGGTTTACAACACATTCCCATGCCAATCTGAAGGTCTATGAATGCAGAAATTTCAACTGCATCAGTTTTGTCCCAAGTGCACTTCTTGTACTTTCCTGTGTACTGAGCGAGGTGATTTTCTCCGTACATATTCACTTCGTCAGTGATCAGATCTATGGTAGTGTCAGGAAAATAAAAGTTTGAAAAAATCAATGGATTTGAATTCAGTTGTGTCTGCCTTGATGCCTTGTTGTTCTTCATATGGAGGAAGAATGTCAAGCTCAATTCTGGAATGCTACAAATACCCAGATGAGACTTATTTTGTAAAACTATCGACATGGCTGCCCTGTCGCTTTCATAGTCTTACGAATTTGACTCTCGTCGAATTTGGTCAGCAAAGCGTTAAATAGGCAGGGGGACAGTATGCAATCTTGTCTCACACGTAAAAGTTACAAGAAATAAAAACCTACTGACAGACACAAAATGTGTATTCTCATAATAATCTCTTTTTTTTTTGTTTTAAATAAGTCATCCAATAACAGCTATTTTATATTAAATTTGCATTCTTCCATTGCCAAATATAAAACAGTAATGGAGTAACAGAATATCAACACAATACATACAGAATGTGTGCAAACTGCCTTGGCAGACACAGCGCAACACACGGCGGATGCCCAGTATTCCAGCAGACAAGAAAGATATTAAATGTGTCATTCAGGAAAGGAGTACCATACAGTGAGGCAAAGAAAAGAGTAACAGCAAATGCAATGTCAACACGAAAACAGGAACACGGCTTTGCAACTCAAATCAGACAACTGATGTCTAGACGAGAAGAATCAAGCAGAAACTACGGGAAGAAAAAAAGCCCTAACCATAACAAAACCCCAACTGTCCTTAGGCGGGGAAATCCCATGTGACTTGGAAAATAAGAAGCGGGTGATCCTCGACATGAAAGTGGTGCAACAATAAATCCAGGAAGACATTGTATGGCTGGCAGTGAAGTGGAGAGATAGGTCATCACCTAAATAACAGATAAAACAACACAAGAATTCAAAAGTCAACCAAGGGAATAATCACTGAATGAAACTCTAGAGGACCTTATCCCAGCTATAATCAACAAAGCCCTAAGACAGCTGAGTTAAAGATGACCCCATCAGTAGACACCAGAGGTATACAAAGGTTAGGAAGACCAAAAGCACACACAAATCTACATTTCAGGACTGCCAGCAAACTAGCGAGAACAGGTGGAAAAAACACATTTGCAAAACAAGGACATGATGATTGAAGAAGCCACAATATTGTGAAGAAGATAACAATGGGATGACTCCAGGAGTCCTTCTCAGGACCAGCCCTTTTCAGGGCTAACATCAGCCTAACTTCAAAATAGAATAAATCACACAATATACCCCAATTATAACCGAAGGGGCCCACTTAAGGTCTGGATGAACAGGGTATTAAAAGTGCTATAATGAAGTAAAAGCAAAGAAAAAGAAAGAATACCAACCTTATAACCAGTGTGTTGTACAGATGCTGTCTGTACATCTGCAAGTTTCTCTCTCTTTATTCTAAGCAATCTTTGTAATTCCTGGTATTCTGGGCAGTTCTGTAATTCCTCCGGGTACTGTTCATCATCCTGATAGAAAAATCGGTCAGCAAAATCATCGACGCTTTTCTTCAAAATAAAACACAAATTCTACACAATATGAAAAGCAAAAAATAATTACATTAAACTAATAATCTGAAGAAAAAAAAATTTGATATCTCTCTTCAAAGCAGAAGCCATGAAAATGACAGCAGATGATGAAGGACAACGCTGAGGCACAAGCAGTGCTTTTTTTAATGGATGCATCATCAATGATGATGGATTTCCATCTTAACAGCGAAGGCCGGTTGAAATACTCTCCAATATCTGGTGTCTCTATTGTACACTCTGACTCTTCCAGTCCGTCCCTTGATGCTGTCTTCCCTCTTATGGCACTGTCTCCCTTCTTGCACTTGTGCCATCAATTTTTCCTTCCATTTTGACCTTCAGCAAGGTGTTAGATGTTTTTATATGGCCAAAATTATTGTATTAGTAATAACAGAAGTCAAAAGAATAACCTAAGAGCAACACTGCAATCTACACCAACAGTTCAAAAGAGTTATAATATTAATCCCTTCTCAACAAAATATTCCTAGGAATAAAGAGGTTCAAAGACAGACAATGAAAGGTGGAAAACTATCTTAAACTGACAAAAAGTGCACAGATGAAGAAGTAAAGAGAAGTATCAGAAGAAAAAACAGGAATAAGTTAAGAAATTGAGGAACCGGGCCACTTGAAAAGCTATTCCTACTATCTGCTCAAGAGAACAAGCATTAATCTTCAGGCTCCTCACAGGCCACAAGAGATATCTTCTCTGCAGTCAGCTGAAGACAGGAACTACTGATAAGTATTACTGTGGCACTGATAAAATGACTGCTGAACATGGATGCAGGAGTGCAATGTGGGGAGCGTAGAAAGGACACATGGTTACCAGTATTTGACCAAGGTCAAGAGATCCTTGTTGCTGTCGCTTCCTCTTACATTCCAGGTTCTAAATTTCGCCTCTGCTCTTCGATAATTTATTGGCAGACTATTTCCAGTATCTGACTTTCTTCATCAGGCCATGACACAAACCTCTCTTGTAAATATTATTTTCAAACTTGGACCGGTGTTCTTTGGGTTACAATTTCTGCAACATCTTTTTTTTCTTCTGTTTTTGAACTGTCAGCTCTAATCTAGTGCACAGATCTGCAAGCTGTTCCAACACTTCAAGAGGGGGCACAAGGAATGGTGGATAACTTATAGTTAACCTTTGCTGACTGTGACTAAGTAGATACATAATGTGACAATATTTGGCCTGTAGCTAGCTTTTGGATGTTCATCCAAAATAATCTTTAAATTTTCAACAATTCTTGTATGTGTCCTGCCAAACTGGTCACACATTTGCACAAGCCATCTGCACAGCTCATGCAATGAATGCACCACCTTATGTGACCAACCTATCAGCTCATGTGACCTTTCAACACATCAGTTAAAGTGACCCAATTTACATCAGCTAATCTGACCTATCAACTCATGTGACCTATCAACTCATCTGACTGCAAATATTTCTCTATGGATGATTCTCTTCTACTCTGCCTTTCTGTTCCCTGTTGAGGATAGGCCTTCAGTTAGTGCATGCCATACTTTCCCAATCTTACACCATCTGTTCAAGTTCTTTCTACATTTTCTTTATTCTTGTTACGTTTCTCCAGTTCTACTATACACATGGTTGTGTGTCCTACTATACACATGGTTGTGTGTTCTACTATACACATGGTTGTGTGTTCTACTATACACATGGTTGTGTATCCACCTGTTTCCTTTATCCTTGGGATTCCTCAATAAGAACTGCCATGTAATTCTACGCTTCCTCAGTGTGTATCATATTTTTATCCTTCATTAAACTCTCCGGTTTTGCTATTCCTGTGGTTTTAGGTCTACTGTTGCCTGTTTTATCCTGAAGAACTGCCTTGTAATTCTACTTGTTTCCTCAGTGTATGTTCTGTACACTGCCTGGATCTTTTCGTCACCTCTGGCTATGTGGTGGTTAATGTACTGACAAAAACTAGAGCAAACATAACTAAACTGTATACTAACAGATGAATCATTTTTTAAACTGGCAGTTTGTGATGCTGCTGGAGTGTTCCTGGCACAGCTCTCTGGCAACCTTGGTCCTGGCTGTGCAAGTTCATAGTCATCATTATCTTCTCTCATCCACACAGGTGGAGTGTGCGACTGCATAAAAGTGGAATGTGGATAGTACAGTCTATTGTACCGATGGTGCTTGTGACAACCCTAGTTAGAAGGGAAACAAAATGTGATGGCTGAGATGATACAACAGCTTCCACCTAATTCTTTGTTATCTTGATATTTCTTAAGATACCATTACAAATATGCAAATTTTGAGATGAAGTTACAGTTGAGAATATAGCACATCTTAACTCTTCCATCTAGTTTTTGGTTATCTTGATGTTTGTTAAGACATTGTTACACAAATATTTTACAACACAATATGGCCACATTTCTCACTTCTACTTATCATTTCCTTTTTGTGCCCCTTATGCACCATGTATCTATCACTGCAGCTAGTTACCCCACAGCAAGATTGCACCGCTTATGCAGCATGTACCTATCACTGCAGCTAGTTACCTCACAGCAAGATTGCACCCCTTATGCAGCATGTATCTATCACTGCAGCTAGTTACCCCACAGCAAGATTGCACCGCTTATGCAGCATGTACCTATCACTGCAGCTAGTTACCTCACAGCAAGATTGCACCGCTTATGCAGCATGTATCTATCACTGCGGCTAGTTACCCCACAGCAAGATTGCACCCCTTATGCAGCATGTATCTATCACTGCAGCTAGTTACCTCACAGCAAGATTGCACCGCTTATGCAGCATGTACCTATCACTGCAGCTAGTTACCCCACAGCAAGATTGCACCCCTTATGCAGCATGTATCTATCACTGCAGCTAGTTACCTCACAGCAAGATTGCACCGCTTATGCAGCATGTATCTATCACTGCAGCTAGTTACCCCACAGCAAGATTGCACCGCTTATGCAGCATGTATCTATCACTGCAGCTAGTTACCCCACAGCAAGATTGCACCGCTTATGCAGCATGTATCTATCACTGCAGCTAGTTACCTCACAAGAAGATTGCACCCCTTATGCAGCATGTATCTATCACTGCAGCTAGTTACCTCACAGCAAGATTGCACCCCTTATGCAGCATGTATCTATCACTGCAGCTAGTTACCTCACAGCAAGATTGCACCCCTTATGCACCATGTATCTATCACTGCAGCTAGTTACCTCACAGCAAGATTGCACCGCTTATGCAGCATGTATCTATCACTGCAGCTAGTTACCCCACAGCAAGATTGCACCGCTTATGCAGCATGTATCTATCACTGCAGCTAGTTACCTCACAAGAAGATTGCACCCCTTATGCAGCATGTATCTATCACTGCAGCTAGTTACCTCACAGCAAGATTGCACCCCTTATGCAGCATGTATCTATCACTGCAGCTAGTTACCCCACAAAAAGATTGCACCCCTTATGCAGCATGTATCTATCACTGCAGCTAGTTACCCCACAGCAAGATTGCACCGCTTATGCAGCATGTATCTATCACTGCAGCTAGTTACCTCACAAGAAGATTGCACCCCTTATGCAGCATGTATCTATCACTGCAGCTAGTTACCTCACAGCAAGATTGCACCGCTTATGCAGCATGTATCTATCACTGCAGCTAGTTACCCCACAGCAAGATTGCACCCCTTATGCACCATGTATCTATCACTGCAGCTAGTTACCTCACAAGAAGATTGCACCCCTTATGCAGCATGTATCTATCACTGCAGCTAGTTACCTCACAGCAAGATTGCACCCCTTATGCAGCATGTATCTATCACTGCAGCTAGTTACCCCACAAAAAGATTGCACCCCTTATGCAGCATGTATCTATCACTGCAGCTAGTTACCCCACAGCAAGATTGCACCGCTTATGCAGCATGTATCTATCACTGCAGCTAGTTACCTCACAAGAAGATTGCACCCCTTATGCAGCATGTATCTATCACTGCAGCTAGTTACCTCACAGCAAGATTGCACCTCTTATGCAGCATGTATCTATCACTGCAGCTAGTTACCTCACAGCAAGATTGCACCGCTTATGCAGCATGTATCTATCACTGCAGCTAGTTACCCCACAGCAAGATTGCACCGCTTATGCAGCATGTATCTATCACTGCAGCTAGTTACCTCACAGCAAGATTGCACCCCTTATGCAGCATGTATCTATCACTGCAGCTAGTTACCTCACAGCAAGATTGCACCGCTTATGCAGCATGTATCTATCACTGCAGCTAGTTACCTCACAGCAAGATTGCACCGCTTATGCAGCATGTATCTATCACTGCAGCTAGTTACCTCACAGCAAGATTGCACCCCTTATGCAGCATGTATCTATCACTGCAGCTAGTTACCTCACAGCAAGATTGCACCGCTTATGCAGCATGTATCTATCACTGCAGCTAGTTACCTCACAAGAAGATTGCACCCCTTATGCAGCATGTATCTATCACTGCAGCTAGTTACCCCACAGCAAGATTGCACCGCTTATGCAGCATGTATCTATCACTGCAGCTAGTTACCTCACAACAAGATTGCACCCCTTATGCAGCATGTATCTATCACTGCAGCTAGTTACCTCACAGCAAGATTGCACCCCTTATGCAGCATGTATCTATCACTGCAGCTAGTTACCCCACAAAAAGATTGCACCCCTTATGCAGCATGTATCTATCACTGCAGCTAGTTACCCCACAAAAAGATTGCACCCCTTATGCAGCATGTATCTATCACTGCAGCTAGTTACCCCACAGCAAGATTGCACCCCTTATGCAGCATGTATCTATCACTGCAGCTAGTTACCCCACAGCAAGATTGCACCCCTTATGCAGCATGTATCTATCACTGCAGCTAGTTACCCCACAGCAAGATTGCACCCCTTATGCAGCATGTATCTATCACTGCAGCTAGTTACCTCACAAAAAGATTGCACCCCTTATGCAGCATGTATCTATCACTGCAGCTAGTTACCCCACAGCAAGATTGCACCCCTTATGCAGCATGTATCTATCACTGCAGCTAGTTACCCCACAGCAAGATTGCACCCCTTATGCAGCATGTATCTATCACTGCAGCTAGTTACCCCACAGCAAGATTGCACCGCTTATGCAGCATGTATCTATCACTGCAGCTAGTTACCCCACAAGAAGATTGCACCCCTTATGCAGCATGTATCTATCACTGCAGCTAGTTACCCCACAAGAAGATTGCACCGCTTATGCAGCATGTATCTATCACTGCAGCTAGTTACCCCACAAGAAGATTGCACCCCTTATGCAGCATGTATCTATCACTGCAGCTAGTTACCCCACAGCAAGATTGCACCGCTTATGCAGCATGTATCTATCACTGCAGCTAGTTACCCCACAAGAAGATTGCACCCCTTATGCAGCATGTATCTATCACTGCAGCTAGTTACCCCACAGCAAGATTGCACCGCTTATGCAGCATGTATCTATCACTGCAGCTAGTTACCCCACAAGAAGATTGCACCCCTTATGCAGCATGTATCTATCACTGCAGCTAGTTACCCCACAGCAAGATTGCACTGCTTATGCAGCATGTATCTATCACTGCAGCTAGTTACCTCACAAGAAGATTGCACCCCTTATGCAGCATGTATCTATCACTGCAGCTAGTTACCTCACAAAAAGATTGCACCCCTTATGCAGCATGTATCTATCACTGCAGCTAGTTACCTCAAAAGAAGATTGCACCCCTTATGCAGCATGTATCTATCACTGCAGCTAGTTACCTCACAAGAAGATTGCACCCCTTATGCAGCAACTATCTATCACTGCAGCTAGTTACCCCACAGCAAGATTGCACCCCTTATGCAGCATGTATCTATCACTGCAGCTAGTTACCTCACAAAAAGATTGCACCCCTTATGCAGCATGTATCTATCACTGCAGCTAGTTACCTCACAGCAAGATTGCACCCCTTATGCAGCATGTATCTATCACTGCAGCTAGTTACCTCACAAGAAGATTGCACCCCTTATGCAGCATGTATCTATCACTGCAGCTAGTTACCTCACAAGAAGATTGCACCCCTTATGCAGCATGTATCTATCACTGCAGCTAGTTACCTCACAAAAAAATTGCACCCCTTATGCAGCATGTATCTATCACTGCAGCTAGTTACCTCACAAAAAGATTGCACCCCTTATGCAGCATGTATCTATCACTGCAGCTAGTTACCCCACAGCAAGATTGCACCCCTTATGCAGCATGTATCTATCACTGCAGCTAGTTACCTCACAAGAAGATTGCACCCCTTATGCAGCATGTATCTATCACTGCAGCTAGTTACCCCACAAGAAGATTGCACCCCTTATGCAGCATGTATCTATCACTGCAGCTAGTTACCTCACAGCAAGATTGCACCCCTTATGCAGCATGTATCTATCACTGCAGCTAGTTACCTCACAAGAAGATTGCACCCCTTATGCAGCATGTATCTATCACTGCAGCTAGTTACCCCACAGCAAGATTGCACCCCTTATGCAGCATGTATCTATCACTGCAGCTAGTTACCTCACAGCAAGATTGCACCCCTTATGCAGCATGTATCTATCACTGCAGCTAGTTACCTCACAAAAAGATTGCACCCCTTATGCAGCATGTATCTATCACTGCAGCTAGTTACCCCACAGCAAGATTGCACCCCTTATGCAGCATGTATCTATCACTGCAGCTAGTTACCCCACAAGAAGATTGCACCCCTTATGCAGCATGTATCTATCACTGCAGCTAGTTACCCCACAAAAAGATTGCACCCCTTATGCAGCATGTATCTATCACTGCAGCTAGTTACCCCACAAAAAGATTGCACCCCTTATGCAGCATGTATCTATCACTGCAGCTAGTTACCCCACAAAAAGATTGCACCCCTTATCCAGCATGTATCTATCACTGCAGCTAGTTACCCCACAAAAAGATTGCACCCCTTATGCAGCATGTATCTATCACTGCAGCTAGTTACCCCACAGCAAGATTGCACCCCTTATGCAGCATGTATCTATCACTGCAGCTAGTTACCCCACAGCAAGATTGCACCGCTTATGCAGCATGTATCTATCACTGCAGCTAGTTACCTCACAAAAAGATTGCACCCCTTATGCAGCATGTATCTATCACTGCAGCTAGTTACCTCACAGCAAGATTGCACCCCTTATGCAGCATGTATCTATCACTGCAGCTAGTTACCCCACAAAAAGATTGCACCCCTTATGCAGCATGTATCTATCACTGCAGCTAGTTACCCCACAAAAAGATTGCACCCCTTATGCAGCATGTATCTATCACTGCAGCTAGTTACCCCACAGCAAGATTGCACCCCTTATGCAGCATGTATCTATCACTGCAGCTAGTTACCCCACAGCAAGATTGCACCCCTTATGCAGCATGTATCTATCACTGCAGCTAGTTACCCCACAGCAAGATTGCACCCCTTATGCACCATGTATCTATCACTGCAGCTAGTTACCTCACAAGAAGATTGCACCCCTTATGCAGCATGTATCTATCACTGCAGCTAGTTACCCCACAGCAAGATTGCACCCCTTATGCAGCATGTATCTATCACTGCAGCTAGTTACCCCACAGCAAGATTGCACCGCTTATGCAGCATGTATCTATCACTGCAGCTAGTTACCCCACAAGAAGATTGCACCCCTTATGCAGCATGTATCTATCACTGCAGCTAGTTACCCCACAAGAAGATTGCACCGCTTATGCAGCATGTATCTATCACTGCAGCTAGTTACCCCACAAGAAGATTGCACCCCTTATGCAGCATGTATCTATCACTGCAGCTAGTTACCCCACAGCAAGATTGCACCGCTTATGCAGCATGTATCTATCACTGCAGCTAGTTACCCCACAAGAAGATTGCACCCCTTATGCAGCATGTATCTATCACTGCAGCTAGTTACCCCACAGCAAGATTGCACCGCTTATGCAGCATGTATCTATCACTGCAGCTAGTTACCCCACAAGAAGATTGCACCCCTTATGCAGCATGTATCTATCACTGCAGCTAGTTACCCCACAGCAAGATTGCACTGCTTATGCAGCATGTATCTATCACTGCAGCTAGTTACCTCACAAGAAGATTGCACCCCTTATGCAGCATGTATCTATCACTGCAGCTAGTTACCTCACAAAAAGATTGCACCCCTTATGCAGCATGTATCTATCACTGCAGCTAGTTACCTCAAAAGAAGATTGCACCCCTTATGCAGCATGTATCTATCACTGCAGCTAGTTACCTCACAAGAAGATTGCACCCCTTATGCAGCAACTATCTATCACTGCAGCTAGTTACCCCACAGCAAGATTGCACCCCTTATGCAGCATGTATCTATCACTGCAGCTAGTTACCTCACAAAAAGATTGCACCCCTTATGCAGCATGTATCTATCACTGCAGCTAGTTACCTCACAGCAAGATTGCACCCCTTATGCAGCATGTATCTATCACTGCAGCTAGTTACCTCACAAGAAGATTGCACCCCTTATGCAGCATGTATCTATCACTGCAGCTAGTTACCTCACAAGAAGATTGCACCCCTTATGCAGCATGTATCTATCACTGCAGCTAGTTACCTCACAAAAAAATTGCACCCCTTATGCAGCATGTATCTATCACTGCAGCTAGTTACCTCACAAAAAGATTGCACCCCTTATGCAGCATGTATCTATCACTGCAGCTAGTTACCCCACAGCAAGATTGCACCCCTTATGCAGCATGTATCTATCACTGCAGCTAGTTACCTCACAAGAAGATTGCACCCCTTATGCAGCATGTATCTATCACTGCAGCTAGTTACCCCACAAGAAGATTGCACCCCTTATGCAGCATGTATCTATCACTGCAGCTAGTTACCTCACAGCAAGATTGCACCCCTTATGCAGCATGTATCTATCACTGCAGCTAGTTACCTCACAAGAAGATTGCACCCCTTATGCAGCATGTATCTATCACTGCAGCTAGTTACCCCACAGCAAGATTGCACCCCTTATGCAGCATGTATCTATCACTGCAGCTAGTTACCTCACAGCAAGATTGCACCCCTTATGCAGCATGTATCTATCACTGCAGCTAGTTACCTCACAAAAAGATTGCACCCCTTATGCAGCATGTATCTATCACTGCAGCTAGTTACCCCACAGCAAGATTGCACCCCTTATGCAGCATGTATCTATCACTGCAGCTAGTTACCTCACAAGAAGATTGCACCCCTTATGCAGCATGTATCTATCACTGCAGCTAGTTACCTCACAAGAAGATTGCACCCCTTATGCAGCATGTATCTATCACTGCAGCTAGTTACCCCACAGCAAGATTGCACCCCTTATGCAGCATGTATCTATCACTGCAGCTAGTTACCCCACAAGAAGATTGCACCCCTTATGCAGCATGTATCTATCACTGCAGCTAGTTACCCCACAAGAAGATTGCACCCCTTATGCAGCATGTATCTATCACTGCAGCTAGTTACCTCACAAGAAGATTGCACCCCTTATGCAGCATGTATCTATCACTGCAGCTAGTTACCCCACAAGAAGATTGCACCCCTTATGCAGCATGTATCTATCACTGCAGCTAGTTACCTCACAAGAAGATTGCACCCCTTATGCAGCATGTATCTATCACTGCAGCTAGTTACCCCACAAGAAGATTGCACCCCTTATGCAGCATGTATCTATCACTGCAGCTAGTTACCCCACAAGAAGATTGCACCCCTTATGCAGCATGTATCTATCACTGCAGCTAGTTACCTCACAAAAAGATTGCACCCCTTATGCAGCATGTATCTATCACTGCAGCTAGTTACCTCACAAGAAGATTGCACCCCTTATGCAGCATGTATCTATCACTGCAGCTAGTTACCTCACAAGAAGATTGCACCCCTTATGCAGCATGTATCTATCACTGCAGCTAGTTACCTCACAAAAAGATTGCACCCCTTATGCAGCAAGTATCTATCACTGCAGCTAGTTACCTCACAAAAAGATTGCACCCCTTATGCAGCATGTATCTATCACTGCAGCTAGTTACCCCACAGCAAGATTGCACCCCTTATGCAGCATGTATCTATCACTGCAGCTAGTTACCTCACAAGAAGATTGCACCCCTTATGCAGCATGTATCTATCACTGCAGCTAATTACCTCACAAGAAGATTGCACCCCTTATGCAGCATGTATCTATCACTGCAGCTAGTTACCCCACAGCAAGATTGCACCCCTTATGCAGCATGTATCTATCACTGCAACTAGTTACCCCACAAGAAGATTGCACCCCTTATGCAGCATGTATCTATCACTGCAGCTAGTTACCTCACAAGAAGATTGCACCCCTTATGCAGCATGTATCTATCACTGCAGCTAGTTACCCCACAAGAAGATTGCACCCCTTATGCAGCATGTATCTATCACTGCAGCTAGTTACCCCACAAGAAGATTGCACCCCTTATGCAGCATGTATCTATCACTGCAGCTAGTTACCCCACAAGAAGATTGCACCCCTTATGCAGCATGTATCTATCACTGCAGCTAGTTACCCCACAAGAAGATTGCACCCCTTAAGCAGCATGTATCTATCACTGCAGCTAGTTACCTCACAAGAAGATTGCACCCTTTATGCAGCATGTATCTATCACTGCAGCTAGTTACCTCACAAAAAGATTGCACCCCTTATGCAGCATGTATCTATCACTGCAGCTAGTTACCTCACAAGAAGATTGCACCCCTTATGCAGCATGTATCTATCACTGCAGCTAGTTACCTCACAAGAAGATTGCACCCCTTATGCAGCATGTATCTATCACTGCAGCTAGTTACCTCACAAAAAGATTGCACTCCTTATGCAGCATGTATCTATCACTGCAGCTAGTTACCTCACAAAAAGATTGCACCCCTTATGTAGCATGTATCTATCACTGCAGCTAGTTACCCCACAAGAAGATTGCACCCCTTATGCAGCATGTATCTATCACTGCAGCTATTTACCTCACAAAAAGATTGCACCCCTTATGCAGCATGTATCTATCACTGCAGCTAGTTACCCCACAAGAAGATTGCACCCCTTATGCAGCATATATCTATCACTGCAGCTAGTTACCCCACAGCAAGATTGCACCCCTTATGCAGCATGTATCTATCACTGCAGCTAGTTACCTCACAAAAAGATTGCACCCCTTATGCAGCATGTATCTATCACTGCAGCTAGTTACCCCACAAGAAGATTGCACCCCTTATGCAGCAAGTATCTATCACTGCAGCTAGTTACCTCACAAGAAGATTGCACCCCTTATGCAGCAAGTATCTATCACTGCAGCTAGTTACCCCACAAGAAGATTGCACCCCTTATGCAGCAAGTATCTATCACTGCAGCTAGTTACCTCACAAGAAGATTGCACCCCTTATGCAGCATGTATCTATCACTGCAGCTAGTTACCTCACAAGAAGATTGCACCAAAGCGTTCATGTGCTCTTGTTACATGATAAGGTTACAAGACTCATATCAGTTGCCTCTAAGGGGGCAGTAACCTTATTCTTTCTTTGTCTCTTCAGACTTCCAGGAACTACTTCCTTTACTGCCATGTGAATCAAGGAATTCTAGGAAATCATGCTTTTGTAAAGTACTTATTTCTGTTTTCTCTCAGCTCGCCCTTACTTCCAGCATGTCCTTACTCTGTGTGAATGGAATACATCATGCCCTCACTGGACACTTATCTATATATATGATTGCAAAATTTTACCAATGCTACCAATTTTATCTGCTCCTGAAGTAGCATTAAGGCTACAACTACAGCTGGCCTCCATGCAGGAAGCCTGTGCCACAACACCTCATGTTCTGTTGCAGTGATGACTCCCACAGCAATGTTTTATATGATGAGGCAGCTGGCCCCATAATTACCAAATACTCAGACTGATTTATAGTACCTTTTTGGAGTAAGCAGAAATGCTAGGCATTCTCCCTGGAATAGGCAAGCCTTCTCTGGCCAGTCTCAGAAAATATTTCTGCACTCTGCTTGCGACCTATTTTAAAATAAAATATTGTAGAACAATTATTCTGAAGACAAAATATATTCTAGCTTAAAACAGTAGTATTGTCACTCAGTCACAGAGGGTCACAACTGACTTTAAAACTGCCACAATGTCATTGCACCAAAATAGTTATTGTGTCAAAAAAGTCACTGGATGTCATATAAGCTAATGGCAGTCACATAACAGATACTGCCGTAAGTTTGTGAAGTGTTAGAGACATCATTATACAGGCCAGCAACTGTTTATCTCAAATTCCTATATTTGAAAGTTTTTTAGTAAAAAAATATAAATACTGAATACTCTGTTTTGTGGCTTATCACTCGTGTACTAAAATAATCCACTACATGCAAGGGTCAGTTTCATCATGTTTTCTGTTCATGTGCTGTATACTACCACTTTAGCAATACATTATACAAGTTTTATTGAATGTTTTCCTTACAAATAAGTTTACTACAAATACTAGACACATGCTGCCATGTTGCCCAGCTCACAAACAAGTAGGCGAACTCGCGATTCATAACTACCCCAGTTAGCTGTTGTGTGTCAATAATTATTTTTGAGAACATTCAAAACAGGGTAAGAATAACGACTAAGATTAGCGTTTGCAGTCACTATTCTGAGATTCATAGCCGTTACATTATTTACAAGAAAACTAAACGCTGGAAACAGGGCAAATGTTAGTGGTTTAGAATTAGGATTCAGGCTTAGGATGCAGAGACAGAAAAATAATACCCTAATTCTATTTCGCGCCTTAAACAAAAAAGTAATAAAGTTTGACAGACATTAAGATCTCACATTTTTAAAAAAACAGTTGAGCGACATCTGAAATTACAAAATCTCAGTTTCCGAAACATACCTGTCTCCAAGTATTTCAGATAAAAGATTACGGACTTGTACTAGGTGTAAGCTTTATGAGGTGGGATGACCCCCTCACTGCCTTTGCCTTCCCTAACTCACAAACAATCAGGTACCTATTCATATTTTTGAAAATTGATAACATTTAATTTATACTGAAACAAGTACGACTGTGATAACTAAAATAAAACCAAAGGAATTAGCAAGGGGAGTGCAGGTAGAAGACTCAAGGTTGGAACAGCAAAAATGTCATTCGCTCGACTTAGCTTATGTTTTGGCAATTTAATTATTTGAGGGCGATTTTAATATCGTTGGCAGCATTTCAAAAGCATTGTGCACATTGAAAGTGGTATTTAGATACTTTTTAATCATGATTAATGCCCCAATCGCTCAAAAACTCAGTCAGTTTGGTGACCTCATTCAATGTAAACAATCACGGCAGTTGCACACCATCGGTTGTCTGCGAGACCGGACAAAGAGTCGTCATCTCTAACAATAACATTAACAAGCCGGTAAAGAAAAATATCCGTACCAGCAGTCATGTACGGTACTAGTAGTAGTAGTAGTACTTGCTTTTAGTTGGTTTGTGTTGCAAATTTATATGGGCACTCTGCTTTCATCTGCCGAATAGATTATTTATATATGTACAGGCATTATGAATTAATGTTAGTTAGGGCTTAGAATTTAGAATCTGGATATACTAGTTCTTATTTCAAGTGTTATTATATTTATTCATACTATAGACTAGGCCCATCTACATAGTACATGTATTTGTTACAATCTGTCTGCAGGTGACAGTATATGTGATGATACATATCGAGCTTTACATGAGCATTTCTTAACTCTTAGTATACGAGCGGCCTTCTAGAGAGGCCGATGATCGATCCCCGTCAATAGCGAAAATTTATAGCTGAATGCATGTTTAAAACCACTGAACAATTTAGTTACATGCATGATATAGGGGTTTCATTTCTTCACATTTTGATATATAATACTTATGTTATCTTTATAAATAAATTATTTATTGAAAAATCTGTAATGGTAGTCATGAAAGGCCGCTCGTATACTAAGAGTTAAAGAAGGGAAAAGGTAGAAGACCAGCTTGCCATCAACATCAGCCCCTACCAACAGACTTATGGCTCAACTATTCCTGTTGAAAGAAAATGGAAATGCTACTTGAGCAACGTGAACGACATAAGATCAAAGAAGAATTGAGGGAGAATGAACATAAAAGAAAAGAAAAGGATATACGTCAAGCAACAAAAGACAGAATTATTGAATGCCATCATCATACAGGGAGGTGTTTGCACAACAAAAGATGAAGTGGATACTTTGTTTAAGACTGGAAAGACAAGATGATATGGGTAGGTACTCCAAACTGCCCGTATTTACCGCTTATGGCACAACATTCTCATTTTGTTTATAACTTCAACCAAGGATTGCAACTTTATTTCATATAGCATTTAAATAAAACTGGTATCAACAGAAAGCTTATTTTCGTATTGTTTACATGGGTGCAAAAATAGTTTGAAATATTATGAATGAGTTTATCTTTTAAGTGTTTAAAAAGTATGTGCAAACGGGTTTTGCGCGGTCCTGTCATAGAAGTAGGGGTTACCCTTTTCAAATCGCGAGCGATGCGTGTCAAATAAAGTCAGCCTGCTATATATAGTCTCATATTGTTCAACAGTGAATGCCCTTTGTATTGGTGCCTAGGACATATTTATAGAACAACAATAAGATTGTAAAATTTGCAATTTTACAACAAAAAAAGCTATTTTTCCACATAAAACTGTCGATTTTCATGTGTCCTATATCAAAATAAAGAGCAAAACCATTTTCCTACATAATTTCAAAATATGAATGTGAACCAAAGAGTTGACAAGGATGCTTTGTGCAAACGTAAACACATAGTCACATAGCAGCTATTCACCGAAAGTCACCCGGCCGCTGGTTTTGCATGCTAACACTGGACGTATGTTCTAAACTTTCCCTATTTAATTAGGTGAGTTTTTAAGTGATGATACTTATTAAATCAACTAGTTCTTGAGTTTTTATGGGTGCAGCAATTTGGAACTTATGTGTTTTTAGCTTCTGGCTTGAGTTTGGGTCTTTCAAAATTAGGTATTTCTGCCTATTTTTACTTCCTAGGTCTATAAATAGAATAGGCAGTGGGTTCAACCATTTTTGGTGAGGGGACTTTAGTTCCTTTTTATTTTTAATAAATTAGCAATGGGATTGCAATTGTTTGTATTTTGAAGTTTGCACTAACATGACACATGCATTCTCTGGTGGTATCACATTTTTTTTGGTAATGATATAGCTGGAATTGAAACATATAATGCCAGTGCTGAACTGCATTTCCTAACTAACTTGGACTCAACCATCCATTGCAAACTTCTCTCCTAGAAGCGTTATATAAAACTATCATGCGTAATATAACACTGCAGAAACTTCTAATAGTTGTATATTTTTTTAGTTGAATGGGAAAAAAAACAAAACAAAAAAAACAACACACACAAATAGTAATACGTCTTACAAGGAGAAGGACAAGAAAAACCTACGTTGCGGCCACAAGGCCTTCGTCAGGGACAGACAAACAAGAGACAGGAGGGAAAGAAAATGAGAATTAAGTAGAGAACATGAAACTATAAAAATAAGAGAAAAAACTCCCTTGTGTCCAGTCACATGTGAAGCAAGATGGCTGCCACTAAACCGGAAAGAGGAAGTCAATAGTACATTAAAAACAAAAAAATAAGAAATAATGAAAACAAGGACTGGAAAAGAGTGAGGAAAAAAAAACAAAATAAATAAATAAATAAAATGAAAAAATAAATAAAAAAATAATAATAAATAAATAATAATATTAATAATAATAAAAAATAAATTTAAATAAAAATAAATAAATAAAATAAATAAAGAAAAAAAAATAATAATAAGTAAATTTAAAAAAAAAAAAATTAATTAAAAAATGGTAATTAAAAAAATAAATATATATATATATATATAGAAAGTGAGGGAAAAATGATTTAAAAAAAAAAAAAAAAAAAAGGCGTGATCGCATCAAAGTAGACAGTCATAATACAACTGGGACTCGATAGAAAAAGGCGTCTCAGACAAAAGATTGTTGGGTATTCAAACCGTGTGGTTTGAGGCAACCCATAAGATGGATGAGGCGTTGTTCCTGGTGAAACCGACTGTTGGCATCCGAGGAACAGGATCTGATGGCTGTCACCTGGATGTCAGTGGCACCGTGGTGGTCAGGGCCATTGAAGTGGATGGCCACAGGTGTGGATTTAAACTGAGAGATGTCGTAGAGGTGTCTGCAGAATCGGTCGCCCAGTCGTGTGCCCGTTTGGCCGATGTAAGTAATGGTGCAACGTTTGCATATAAAAGCATAAATGACGTTGCGTGACACATGTGAAGCCATGGGTGATGGTGAACTTGGCGTTAGGGAACGATACTGAACGTGTTTCGATTACGTACTGACATGTCTTACATCGTGTACGGTTACATGGCTTGGTTCCAAAGTGGCCATCGTTGACGGTTTTCAAACAGCTGTGGACTAGAAGGTCCCTCAAATTTTTATCCCGTCTATTTGCCAGCAAGGGTGGCTCACTAAACGCTTCCCACGCCGCTGGGTCAGCTTGGAGGAGAGGTAGGTGGCGATACAGGATCCTTTTGACAGCAGTGCTATGAGGGTGATAGGTCATTATTAACTTGACTCTATCAGAGGAGGTTTTTTGGTGGGGTTTGAGGGCCTCTAGACGTGAGATAGGGAGAACACGCTCTAAGGCAGAGGTAAGAACATCTTCTGGATACTGTCTGTTACGGAAGAAGTCCAACATTTCTTGTGCTCGGCATAGAAAGTTGTCATCATCTTGGCATAACCGATGGAGGCGGAGAAGTTGTGAGAAAGGCAAGGAGTCCCGACAAGACGGAGGATGAGAGGAAGTATAAAGGAGGTAACTGTGTGCATCGGTGGGTTTGTAGTACACCGAAGTGGTGAGGTGGGGGGAGTGATGGTGACAACAATGTCAAGGCAATTAACAGAGACAGTGGAGATGTGAGAGGTGAATTGGATCACAGGGTGGAAGTTGTTAATGAAATTAATGAACCTAGATAGGTCAACCTCTGGCATATCGTCGAGACCTATGCCATCATCGATGTATCTATGATATATCAATGGAAAAGGTTCAGGATACTGCTGCCACACCTGATACTCCAGGTAGCCCATGAAGAGGCAGGCATAACTGGGACCCATCTTGGTGCCCATGGCAACTCCACTTATTTGGTCAAAGAACTGTCCATTGAACTCAAAGGAATTGAGTCGGAGGACAAGTTCTGCAAGGCGCAGGAGAGTCTCTTTAGCGATAGAGGGGTGCGTGCGCTGGTCCAAGAAAAACCGAAGAGCTCGGAGACCATCAGAGTGAGGAATGGAAGTGTAAAGCGAGCAAACATCTAACAGAAATAAACGGTAGGTACGGTCTGGAGAAAGCTGGATAGAGGAAAAAGTAGTAAGAGCATGGTTTGTGTCCTTTAAGAAGGAAGGAAGCTGCTCTACAATAGGCTGGAAGATGCAGTCGAGGAAGTCTGATATACATTCAGTAGGGCAGGCACACGCAGAGACAATGGGTCTCCCAGGGTTGGAGGGTTTATGAATTTTGGGAAGCATATAAAACACAGGCTTGCCCAGACCACTATTGTCAATTCGGAGATGAGAAGCGCTAGAAGGTAAGGACTTGTTGGCGATAAGACTTTTGATGGTGTCATGGACCAGACGATTGTTGAGGACTGTCGCATCATTGTCACGGCGCTGGTAGAAGGAGCTGTTAGTGAGCTGCTTATTACCTTCTTGGAGGTACAGGTCCTTGCGCCATACCACAATGGCACCTCCTTTGTCAGCCGGTTTGATAACAATGTCATCTCTGCGGCGGAGCTGTGAGAGGGCATGAGACTCATCAGAAGAAAGGTTTGAATAACGCAGGCGTTGAGGTTGGAGCTGCTGAATGTCGTGGAGGGTATTCTGAATATATAAATCCAGAGCGTGGGAAGCCCCAGGAGAGGGTGTAAAATGTTTATTCTTGGGAGGAGCGAAGCGTGCAAAGGCATCATCTGATTCAGCCTGCGATCTCTGAGGACCATCACTGTTGCGGAAATGGAACTGAAGTCGCAGACGGCGATGAAACCGATGGACATCTTGGAGGAGATTGTACTGATCAGAGGATGGTTGGAGAGGGACAAAGTGCAAGCCCTTGCTGAGGACCGAAGGCTCCCCCTCAGAGAGGGCAAGATCAGAGGGAATACAAACAACCTGGGAACGAGATGGAGTAGAGGAGGCAGGGACAGTCTCAGGGGTAGGACAGAGGCAGGAAAGTTTGTATATTTTTTAAATGTTTCAGTGGATGATGTTTACAAATCGTTGGAAAATCGATTTCTTCGGCCTGGCAAAACTACTACTAGAAAAGATTGTATTTTTTATGTGTGAAATGGACTGTTTGCTATAATTATAAAACAGATTATTATGGCAGGGCTGAACGTTATATGTATATGTTCTTTATTAGAGCATACAAATCTTGACAAATTGATGTAATTTTCATCTTTGTACCCTTGTTGTTAAATTTTTAATGATTTTTTAAAAAATTCAATGAAATTCCATTTTTTGCTGCAGATCGCTCTGTTTAGCAATCATTATGTTTAGTGGTATTTTGTGTTATTAGTATATTGATGTTTGTTTTTAAAGAGCTTGAATTTTCTGATAAATTTGGTGTAAGTTCTTTCAACATTGATGCAATTGTTGATTTTTTTATGATTTTTTAAAAATGACAATTTTTGTTAGTTTTTAACTCTTGGGCCTCGAGCCATTTTTAAGCTAATAAAATATGAACTTCTTATTCTTTGACATTCATGAAAAAAATTGAGTTTGTTGTCTGTTTACATGAGTGTGTGTTTGTACATTTTAAATTTATGACCACTCAAAGTTGGCATTTTGACAAGTTACGCAACATGCCCAATTTTTCAAATATTCAAAATTGCATAACTTTTGAACAAATTCACCTAGGGTACTAAATCTGGTACCAAAATGCTTAGAATAAAAAGATCTACCCATCTACATATGTTATTAACAGAAATATGTATTTTTAAAATGGTCTGGAGTACCTAATATGAGGATACAGATACGCTACAGGAAAATTTTTCTAAATGAGAGACATCTAAGAGTTACTGGATCAAGGAAAGAACTTTATAAAACTTTGCGCCAGTGTGTAACAGAAGTCTCTGGGTTGCCTTGTCCAAAACGAGGACATTACAGTCCAGATGAAACATGAGCGAAAGCAATGTTGAATAAGCTGTAAATATTTTATACTCTAGGATTCTTTCTTAACGAGATTGGGAATAATAAGACATTTCTAAAAGGTGCCACATAGCAGAATATGTCATATAAACATGGTTTATTTGAATTCCACTGTAAAGAGCTGTAAAAATGCTTTAAAGTGATGTATGATATATAAATATACCTTAAATGGTTAATTGTTTTTTCAGTCTTTGTGGGTGACAAAAAATATGAAAGATTTTGCAGTTTCTTCAAACAAAGCATCTTTGAGCATATACTTTGTTTAACATGTCAAAGTAAGTGTGCTTATTTCTGTATTGTTGGAAAGTGCTTGAAAAAAGCTTTAAAATGATACATGGATCATTACTGTAACTTCATTAGTAAATATTTTCTGTTTTTGTAAACATGTAGAAATCTTGACGAATTGTGCGGTTTCTGCGGAAATCGTTTTTTTTTTGGCTTTCTTGTCATTGTCAACTCTTAGTAACCTTGTTCAAAATAATGTGACGTTTAGAAAAAATTAGGCTTGCTTAGTATGACTATGAAATTGGATATCATAGATACTGAGTGTCTACAGTGCACAGATTTTGAGCATTGACACTTTAAAAATGTGTTTCGAGCTAATTTTGTAACCAAAAACACGACTAACCTGATTTTCTTTAAATTTGAACAGAGGATATTGGCCTTTTTATGTCCTCCATGCCTTCCATTTCTTAATATCTTACAATTACAAGTAGTTTTTAACACAAACATGACCGTATATGTGCTTATACATGTTATTTGTGATCCATTGGTGATGTCAAAGATGGCACATTTTCACTTTCAGATGGAGCGATAAAATTTCTAAGACGAAAAATAAAATAAAAATTTATAACTATTTTATTTATAGACCGATTTTGATGATGTTTTTTTTCGTTCATTTTTTTTTAAAAATGTACTTTCTAAATATCTTATTGAATTGTCTATTTAACAAATATGAAAAATCAGTTTGTGGTACCTACTAGGATGTCATACAGTCATATATTTAAGGCTTCTTCTATGATCCTTAGCCGCCAACTGTCAAAGCAGTCAGTGGCCATCACGCCTAGTGGCGTCTTGTAGGGCAACAACAAATTGATTCCACTTTGCTCGGTCGGCGGCCATCCTTTGTACAGTGCCCCAACTCTGGTTCATTCTTTGCATTTCAGCCTCCACAGTCCTCCGCCAGGTTGTTTTTGGTCGGCCTTTCTTTCGTTTTCCTTCAGGGGTCCAAAGCATAGCTGTTCTTGTGATGACATCAGGGTCTCTTCTGAGGACATGGCCAACCCAGCCCCAGCGTCTGCCAGCTATGATGGTGTGCATGTCCTCTTGCTTGCTCCGAGCAAGCAGATCTTGGCTGATGATGGTATTCGGCCAAAAGATTCGGTGAATTTTTCTTAGGCATGTTGTGTGAAAAGAGGACAATTTCGACATTTCCTTCTCTGTAACTCTCCAGCATTCCACACCATAGAGAAGCACAGAAAGCACACAGCTCTGATATAATCTTAATTTTGTGCTTGTGCTGTATTGAGAGGACTTCCAGATGTTGTTTAGGCTAAAAAAGGCTGTTCTTGCCTTATTCATTCTGATGTTGATGTCTTTGCCTGCCCCGCCATCTGGTGTTACTATGCATCCTAGGTATGTGAAGGTGTCTGTCTGTACCAGTTGCTGATTCCTTACTGATATGGGCTCAGGGTTGCTCACATTGAGCGTCATGACCTCTGACTTCTTTAAATTGATGTTCAAGCCCACCTGCTGGCTAAACTTATTAAGTCTATCCGTTTTTTCCTGGATGTGTTGATGTGAATGTGCTAGTAGTGCAATGTCATCTGCATATTCCAGATCTTCCAATGTAGAAAATGTAGTCCATCTTATTCCTCTTGGACTGCCCTCTGTTGTCTGGCGCATCACCCAATCTATGACTGTTAAAAATAGAGTCGTTGATAAGGGGCATCCTTGTCATACTCCTGTCTTCACCTCAAAGGTTAGGTTGCTCTGCCTAACACTACACGTAAAGTTGGCATAGAGGCTTTTTATGATTGACACTATGCAGCTTGGAATTCCATAAGCCCTCAGTATTTTCCATAAACTGCCCCTATGTATGCTGTCAAAAGCCTTTTCAAAATCAACGAAATTAATGTACAGCTGTCTTTGCCATTCTGAGCACTGCTCTATAATGTTCCTGAGAGTGAATATATGATCTACACATCTTCTGTTCTTTCTAAATCCTGCTTGTTCTTTCCTCAGTTTGTGGTCTACTGCTTTTGAAATTCTCTGTATAATTATCCTGCCTAGTATTTTGCCGGGAACTGAGAGAAGAGTGATTCCTCTCCAATTATTGCAGTCTGCAAGATCTCCCTTCTTGGGCAATTTGACAATTATTCCTTTGTTCAACTCTGATGGTGTTGTCCCCGTTTTCCAGACTTGTGCAAATAGTGGTTCTAATAGTTCTGCTGCTAGCTCAGGGTCTGTCTTAAATAGCTCTGCATTTAAGTTATCATGGCCAGGAGCTTTTCCGTTCTTTAACCCTTTGATTGCTGTGATGATTTCTTCTTTTCGTGGAATGTCTGTATTTACATCTAGATCGTTTTCAGCCTCAGGAACATTCAATTGTGTCTCTGGTGGTTCCTTGTTCAGAGTTTCTCTGAAGTGCTCTGCCCATCTTGTTTCCTGTCCCTCTGCTGTCGTGATGAGATTTCCTTGCTTATCTCTTACTAATGTAATAATATTGTTTGCACCTCATTTTCCGCTGATGAATTTAGTTATTTTGTATACTGTGCTTTGTTCATTTCTCAGTGCTGCCTCTTCTGCCTGTCTTGCAAGATCGTCTAGAAAATTCCTTTTGTTGGCTCGGGTTTGGCGTTTAACTTCCTTGTCCAGCAGACTGTACTATTCGCTATATAGTTGCTTTAACCTGGGGGACTTCGCTTCAGTTTTCTTTCTTTTCATTTCCTTTCTCAGTGTTATGGTGTTTAATGTTTCTGGTGTTATCCAGTCTTGCTTCTTCCTTTCCTGGAATCCCAAGCATGATTTGCTGCTTTCCTTATATATTGTTGAAATGGTGTTGAATTTCTGGTCTATATCATCAGTCAATGTCTTTTCCTGACTTTTGGCAAATTGATATCGTTTCTTTATGTCAGCCGCAAAAGCTTTTCTGGTAAGGGGGTCCTTCAATTTGCTGATGTCAAACCTTTTCTGTGTAGTTACAGTTGGTCCAGCCCTTCTTAGTTTCACTTTCAGTTTTGCTACTACTAAATGGTGATCACTTCCCACATCTGCACCTCTTCTTACCTTCACATCTTGTAATGCATGTCTCCATCTACCGTTAATCATGATGTGGTCTATCTGGTTTCTGTCCCGACCATTTGGTGATTCCCATGTTAATTTGTGAATTTCTTTATGTGGGAAAAGTGTTCCTCCAATGACCAGGTTGTTAATACTACAGAAACTTATTAATTTATCCCCATTTTCGTTTCCTGTTCCGCAATTCCCCATTACTCTTTCATTATATGTATTGTGTGTACCAGCTTTTGCATTGAGGTCTCCCATTACTATAATAAGATCATATCTAGGTGTGTCTTCCATTTCTTTCTGCAGTTGTTGATAGAATTCATCCTTGACCTCTTCATCGCTGTCATTCGTTGGTGCGTAGCATTGTATTATTGTAGAATTGGTGAATCTACCTCTCAATCTTAATCTTATCAGTCTGTTGTTGATGGGTTTCCATTCCAGTATGTCCTTTCTATTCCTTTCTGTAGAATAATGGCTACACCTTCATTGTGCTGTCCATCCTCTCTTCCAGAGTAAAGTACTGTTTCTCCTATTGCTGTTTTAACTTTTCCTGCCCCTGTCCATCTGCTCTCACTTATCCCTAGAATGTGCAACCTATAGTTTCTCATTTCTGCCGTGACCTATTTTAGTTTACCTGTCTCATTCATTGTCCTGACATTCCAAAATCCTATTCTTGTATCATGTTTTGCGGTCAGGACGTCCATTCTCATGTCAGTGGCTTCCTTTCGGCTTTCACCACTGACAGTCATTCGAGCCTCAGACTCCGGATGTCCGTCCCGCAGCAAAGTTGGTTTATTCGTTGTTGTTTCCGTAACTTCAATTTTTTTTTACATAGACAGGGGTGTCAGCCCTATGCTAAAACCCCCAACCTGGAGGACCAGAGTGTCTGCTTTAGTCTGACCCCTGCCCGCGCAAACCTGTCCAGCTTGGTAGAACCTTCCAGGAGTAAAACTCCCGCTGGCATAGCTCTGGGGGTAATCAGGGTACGCAAGCCGCCATACCTCGACATGGTATTGACACCGGTGATGGCAGATTTAAGGCTTACACAGGGAATATATTTACACAAAATGTCAGATTTACTTATCACCACAAAAGTTCAGTACTTCAAGATGACAGACAGAAAATTAAGTATTTAAACTGAAATTAACTTATGAAGAGTCCAAGAGTTTTATCAAGCACAGATACAGGAGCAAGTGAGAAGCAGAATCCGGGGCACAATAAAAATGGTGCTTATTACCAGCTCAACAGAAGTGAACAAGAGGTAATCTTCAGACTTCGCACAGATCACAAAAGATTGGGATACCATCTATTCAACAAGTTAAAGATTGGAACCATGATGAGTGTAACTGTGGCTCCGATAAAATGACTGCTGAACATCTGCTTCAAAGGTGCCCAACATATGAGGAACAGAGAAAGCACATGTGGCCATCACCAGTATCATTCATGGAAAAACTCTACAGAGATATTAACAGCCTCAAACTGACCACAGCTTTATTTTAACATATTCAAGTTGGTGTGTGAGGGTGAACAAAGAAGAAACTGAAATTGTTGTCACTGCTCTCCTGTTTCACTGAACACACATGCAGTCATCACTATCAGATGAAACATACCTGTCTCCAAGTATTTCAGATAAAAGATTATGGACTTGTACTAGGTGTAAGCTTTATGAGGTGGGGTGACCTGTTCTCTCCCTCGCTGCCTTTGCCTTCCCTAACTCACAAACAATCCTATTAATTTTTCCCACTTTTCGCTCCTTATGGAGCATCCATCCACCACTGCTGATGCCCCCCCCCCCCCCCTTACATAAAAGACAAGCTGTTACAGCAGCAGCTTCTGTAGCAGTTAGCTTGACATGATGAGGTTGCCAGCAGCCCTAAGCAGAACCTCATCATGTGACACTTCTTACGACTTGCCAGAGGAAACAGTAATCATATTCTTTCTTTGTCTCCTCACAGAACCCCCCAGATTTCCACGGACTGTTTTACGACCACTACTGAGGATAAAGCAACATTTGAAGGACAGTGCCCATACATGCACATATGAATATGTTAAGAAATGGAAAAACCAACCTGGACAGCAGTTCTGTTCCCCAAGGCTGCAGCAATTTTAGCCCACCGTTTCGACTCTACCTCCTCAGGAGGGTACTGAATCAACAAGCTCTCTAATCTAAAAATTTTTTAAATTAAAACAAAATCAGGTTTATTATAATTTTCAGTCATAAGGTAAAGTCAATTATCCTCCACATTTTGTCATGGGAGATAAATCATTTTCTATTTTAGCCATATTTGGCCAGGTCTGGAAAAGCTGAGTTTCTCAATGTAACTGATACTGGTTTCCTGCATCGGAAAGCAAGCATGTCAACCATTAAAAACTATCAGTAAACCAAGGTAACTAGTTTTTTCCCCTCACCTTTTTCCTACTTCTATAAGTGTTAACAACAACAGTGTTTTGTCCCCTACTTTTATTAAATGTTAAGAACAACAGTGTTTTTCCCCCTTATTTCCAATAAGTGCTAAGAATGACATAATTTTTTCCTACTTCTATTAAGAGTTAACAATGACAACAACAGTGTCTTCCACAAGAAATTTGACTTTGACACTGATCTAGTTTTAAATAGGTGACACAAATTTTTAATTGAAAGTGTGTGCCAGCAGGACCCTGAGCATCACCCTTTATATGTCATCATAACAAATGAGCATAATGTTTTATGAATGTGGACAAATCTCAAGCTCTAAAGTCATGTAGTTCCTGGAGATCTGTACGTAGACAAAGACAGAACAGGACTAAGGCTAACTCAGGTATGTTGTAACAAGCAACTAATATGATGCTGGGTATGGGGCTGGTAACCTCACCACGTAACAGAAACCACCACAGCAAGAGAATATTAATGGTCTGATGCAGACTTTTCCACACCAAGACAATATTAATGGTCTGATGTAGGCCTCCACACCAAGACAATATTAATGGTCTGATGTAGGCCTCCACACCAAGACAATATTAATGGTCTGATGTAGGCCTCCACACCAAGACAATATTAATGGTCTGATGTAGGCCTCCACACCAAGACAATATTAATGGTCTGATGTAGGCCTCCACACCAAGACAATATTAATGGTCCGATGTAGGCCTCCACACCAAGACAATATTAATGGTCTGATGTAGGCCTCCACACCAAGACAATATTAATGGTCTGATGCAGGCTTTTCCACACCAAGACAATATTAATGGTCTGATGTAGGCCTCCACACCAAGACAATATTAATGGTCTGATGTAAGCCTCCACACCAAGACAATATTTATGGTCTGATGTAGGTCTCCTAACCAAGACAATATTAATGGTCTGATGCAGGCTTTTCCACACCAAGACAATATTAATGGTCTGATGTAGGCCTCCACACCAAGACAATATTAATTGTCTGATGTAAGCCTCCACACCAAGACAATATTAATGGTCTGATGTAGGTCTCCTAACCAAGACAAGATTAATGATCTGATGCAGACTTCCACACCAAGACAATATTAAGTCTGATGCAGGCCTCCACACCAAGACAATATTAATGGTCTGATGCAGGCCTCCACACCAAGACAATATTAATGGTCTAAAGCAAGCCTCCACACCAAGACAATATTAATAGTCTGATCACGGCTGTTTGCCAGCGATCTTTTAGTTTTTCTTGACCGCGCTATTTATAGCTATCGTGACAGAGGTCACGTGGTCAACTTCCTAACGGGAAAAAAATGTTGCGGTGTTTACTTTTGATAGGGCTTAATTAATGCTTTTAGGCTACTTTATTATAAATACCGGCTTTAATTTTGCGTAAAGCTAGACTAGAAATGTTACAGTAAATTTTAGAACAAGAACAAACATTTTATCACAATTAGAACAGAAGATATAATAGTCTGAAATAGTGTAAAATTTACGTTTTTTAAATATTTTGTTATGGTTTGTTTCTAATGCAATTTACACTAAAACGGTCACAATCAACATGCATAACAAATTACAGAAATCAAAGGAAGAAAACCTGCAGAAAATGGATATCAAAGTTTTGTTTTGGTTTCATGCGTCAAACATTAATTATTGAAACATTAAATTGCAAGTCCACATTTATTACCTTAAAATAACACACCCAATTGTCCCCAAAACATGAAAGCTAACAATTATCTCAATCATACATCACGATGGTCATGTAAAAATGAGTATGGTCATGAGTAAAACGAAATGTTCAATTTAATAGATAAATAGGTGTATTTAATAAATACATCTATTAAATGATTTCCACACTCTGTTTATTCTGTCACTCTCACACAACAACTGCCATAATTTGCTCTAGCCCCAAAATTTTGCTCAATTATCATTCACACTTCCTTTTTTTAATAAGAGGAATCTGTACATTCACAGATGGAGAAATTTGTAACAAATGAGTTTCCATTATAAATTTTAATTGTGAAGTTATATTTTTAATACCGCTGGTGCGTCTTTCAATTTTGGAAATAGTGGAATGTACAAATTCTCCTCTCATGTGCCTGCTGCAGGTCTAGTGAGTCAGTTGATGTTTCAACAATATGTTTCCTTACAACGTGGAGAAATTGAGATCGCTTACGTTTTGTTGGCATTCTGGTGACTAATGTTTCTCTTCTATGTTTAATTAGTTTTTGTAGTACAATAGGCTGTCCTCTGGATTTGCATTTTATGATATTATTTTTTGCTGTTTCTAGTTTTTTTCTACCAATGGATGTGAATAGGGGTACTTCCTTTTGTGTTAGTGGTTGTGAAGGTGGCTTAGCAAGTAACTGTTGTACTGTGATGTTGCTTTTGAAGACAGGCGAGGTGGATGTACTTGTCGTATGTATAACTGACTTGGTAGGTGTAGATGTGGCAACAAAAACTGGCATGCTAGGTGAGTAGTGTTATCCACCTCCAAATGAATAATGGTATCGCCTTTAATGTGAGCTGACACATCAACCTCCAGTTGAACAATGTCATCACTAATGTGGGCAGGCACATCAACCTCCTACTGTACAGAGCTATCCTGAATACAGCTAACTGACTGACTACAGCTAACTGACTGACTACAACTAATTGACTGACTACAACTAACTGACTGACTACAACTGACTGACTGACTAGACATGGAGGTGTCAGAAAGAACATCACAGGGGACAGAGCAGCCTTTTGTTTTTAAAACACCAAAAGATGTCTTTGCAAAATAATTGCACAGTTGACATTCACTTATAGTTAAATTATGCTCATAGTCTTTCCAGATGTGCTGACTGTTTTCCGATAGTAACTTGGCTGTTTCAAGACACTTCTCATTATGCCTCCTTTTTGCGTTTTGTATTGGTAAGTTGGGCCTAAATAATGTGCAAGAGCTAAGAGGAGTGGTGTCACAACGAATAACCTGGAGAGCACTGGTTTCTGCCTTATGCGCCGTGTTTGGTGCTTAAAGAATTTATTATTATTATTATTATTGGTAAGTAACACTTCCTACAAAATATAGTCAAATGCTCTGTCGGTTTATCATCTGATACGTTAATTCCAAACACAAAGAACAGATCACTAACATAATTCGAACAGTTCAGTGCATTCCGTTTTGAATTTTTTGTTTGGGAAGTTAATGCTCTCTTGCCACAGGCTCTGCACAGTGCACTGGCACAATTCAAATGATGCAAAAAAGTATGTTCCATTTCGTTGTTATGTAGTATAGTTTACTTGTGTATGTATAAAGATAATGGAATATTTGGGAGTAGCACGTCTAACACCACGCTGTAGAATGCTTTATCTGTGAATGAAAGTAGATATACAAACAATTACTTTGAATTCTTTGGCAGCCGTCGTGTGCACAGGATTGTCTACCAAAGAACACTAATGGAACAGTCCTTATCTCACATACAATTTAAAAAAAAGACATTCATATTATAAATACAAGATTAACAAGACTTGAAAGATAGATCAAAGTATGTGGAAGTATTCTATCTATAGCTTTACATGTTTTCTGACACTTATATACGTAGCTAAATATCATTATAAATGAATGAAAATGCAAAAACAGATGGTGCTTTACAAAAAGTTATTTTTTTACAACCTTATTTAAGATTTGCGAGTATCAGGAATGCATTTACAGTGATTTAAATGCTATAAAATCTGGTGACAATATGCTTGTTCTTCTAATGCCAAACTCACAAAACTGACTACCACACATTTTCAAGATAAGAAACCAAAAAAAAAAGTATGCGGAAATAATCTTTAGCTTCCCTTCGAGAAGTCTTTATAATTATAAACTCAAACGAATGGGCCGATTTTTATATATTAAATTAATAAAAATAGAACACAGAACAAAGTTATAGTACACAAAAGAATTTTAGCGCTGTGTTTATCCAGAACGAGTGTGTAATGATTTATATTTTACTGATTTTACACACACATCAGCTGATTTTCTCCGCCAAAAACTTCAATAGTCTTTTACGGTGCACATGAAAATTTTATACCCGGTGTCAGAATTCCGGTCACCGAAACTAAAAGAGCGCTCTGGTATAGGGCACAAACAGCCGTGTGATGTAGGCCTCCACACCAAGACAATATTAATGGTCTGATGCAGGCTTTCACACCAAGACAATATTAATGATCTGATGCAGACTTCCACACCAAGACTATATTAATGCTCTGATGCCGGCCTCCTGCAAGGAAACCAGCTAAATTGGTCATAAGGAACAAAAAAGGGACAAGACTGTAATGAAAAGAAAACAAAAATACCTTTGTTGCTCCTCATCTGTCCACAGCTGATTAAAGGTTGCAGACTTAGAACTGTCTCTTGTTCTTCCTCTTACAACCACAGCATCGCTATCTGAACCGATCACGTCTGCTGAACTGCTGGATGATACTGATGATACATCCAAGCCTTGAACGAGTTTTGATTTAAGACCCTGTATTTTATCAGCTGAGAAGTCCAAAAGAGAAACGATTTTAGATTTCTGGAACCAGATAATGCCCCAACTGAAATATGAGTATGCCATTTTTTTAGCAATCAAATAATCATCTAATGTATTTTCTCAATCCTATATTGTTCCTGCATAGATGTGTTACCAGGGCCTAACAGAGGAGCAAAGAATAGTAACACTGAAATTTAACATTTATGTTGTAGGAGGCATTGGATAGGGCAGTCCTTATTCTGGTACCCTCAGGGAATGAGAGGTACAAAGAGAGTAAATAAAAAAAAGGATCCAGTTACATGCCCATTGAGGTATATTGGGAATATGGTGTTAGGCCCATATTTTCTTGACCATCCACACACTAGGGGTGATGTGGTCAGCATCACGCTGGCCCCCTTAATCTTCCCAGAATTGCACTGGTACCCAATTCATGAGGCTGGGTCGAACATGGAGCCGTCTGCGGTCTAAGAAATCCCACCTCAACTGGGGGTCGAACCATGGACCAAGAAACCAAAAATAAAAATACATGCAGAAGAGAACTGAAGATGAGACAAAAGGAATAAAGAAGACACAGATATTGAACAGACGGCACCAGACAGGAAACGCTTGGCATGAATTTGGTGAAGGTCTATGCTCCTAAGGGAGCTGGAGGGTTATGATGATATTTATTCTGGAGGGTCTGAGCAGATGATGAGGACCACAGCTGCCATCGGGCATGTTATAAGAGGTAACTATGGTGATGGGGACATGTAGTTTCATCATACAAAACTGGAATCCAGACCCCAGAACACATTCTCCAAAACTGCCCAACCCATGATGACCCTCGATGTGTGACCTGGCCAAGGGGTGCTGAGCTCCAGCAGAAGCTATGGGGCTGCCGCCGACCTGGTAAAGACTGTGGACTTCGTCCTGGCGACAGGCCTGCAGATTTAGCATGACTACAAACTGAACGCAGAAGAAGATCATACAAAACAAATAAGTACAGAGACCACCACTGAACAAGTTTTATATATATATAGCTAAATATATAAGAAACCTTATCACGCAAAAACTAATTCCTACAGAAACTACTGCTGCAAAAGATGTGAATGCCTTGTGCTGACTTCCTGTAAGTGGACTGTCACTCTTTTCCAGCCAATACTAAGTTGAAGAATCCTTGACATTATCTACATTGTAAATCTAGGATATTCATGTGGTTTTTCTGCAATTCTTAAACTTGCTGAGTTGGAATCATGAGATGCAGTTTCTTTCCCAGGTATTCTGTCTTGGCTTGGCATACATTTAATTGACCCTCACATCTGGTTTCAAGCCGCAGGAGGGGAGGGGTGTGGCATATAGTGTCATCTAAGGGAAATCTCCAAATGTGCAGGGCTAAAATACTGTGTTCTGGGTCTGGGCTTTTCCCATAAATCATCAAATCCTTCAGAGATCACCTCTAAACTCCCCTCGCCTGCCATCTATTCATTTGAGATCTTCCGGCATGCAACCAACCAGGTAAAAGCCAGAGTTAAGTCTGGGGTTCAAGTGAATTCCCCAAACTTAGTTTGCACTGTTGGGTTCTCAACATGTTTCATAACAGAGGGAATCAAGATGCGTGTGACAGATGACAATTGAAGCTACACTTGAATCTTGCCGGTACGCCTCTATTTTTGTTGAAATCAAAATCGCCAGCGTGGATTCCACGTTGATTTCCCTCGCTTCCTAATTAACATGTAAGTAAAGTACGCTTAAGCCAGGCCTCTTTGTAAGCCAGGCCTCTTTCGCTATCTGTCTTAATTTTAATTTAGCCACGCCTACGGCCTTCTCTCACGAGCCATTATAATTAGCAATCTCCGAACCTCTTACTGTCATTCCTTCAAGGAGGCGGCACAGACGGTCATGTTATCGATGTCTTCTGTAGTCACTAAGAGTGAGCAGAGTTCTGTAACACCTCTGGTTAACACCAGAACGAGAACCGTCTACGCGGGGAAAGAAATCTCTGCCGGAACGGATCAGCGGTCGGTAGAGCTGTGAAAAATCGCTTTCATTCAGAAAATTGACCGAAGAATCCACTCGAGGTGTGATTTCTGGCAGACCTCGGCGTGATCAGGGCGATTCAGTATATATGTGCAGTCTACTAAAACTCATTATCAGTTCGCTCCAGGATTTCTTGAATAATTCTAGCGTGCTATTTAGAGAGCCATCTTACATATCGGATACTGGAATACGTGGGGAATTATTCAGTTTTTCTGTGTGCGGTAAAGAATATATATATTAAGTGCTTTTTCATGTTAAAGTTTTTCATTATATTTCACTGGGATTTTTGTGTTAGGTTTAACAACGTTTTAAATAAACTTATAGCTAAATTTTCTCCAGCCGTAACATAATTTAATTTCTCGTTATTCCCCAGGAAATAGATGTTTAATTAATTATAAGACACTAGGCGATTAATATTGTTGAGATACCATTTATTTCTATTTTCACCATGTGTAAATTTGAAGTGACTAGGGTTCATCTCTAGTGTTAAAGCGATATATTAGCTAGAGACTTGTGGTGTTTTTTTTTTCTATATAATTAAATACTGGAGTGAGTTATAGGTCTTACCTAAACGCAGGTGTTAGAATATAATTAAAGTATGATTATCTGTTATCTATTCTCTTTTTATATAGGTTGATCATACCTTAGCGATCCAGCGGTTTTAGAGTTTTATGGTCCTATGTCTTAGGGCAGTCCAATTATATGTTCCTCAACATACAAACATTGTTGGTGAAAAAATCTGATGTTTGAGACCCTTTTGCGGTCCACATTCTCCATCCATGAGAGTGGTTAAATAAACTGAACCCTTCAATTTAAATGTTAACTGGAATAGGACTATACCAGAAGATTTCTCCATCTAGAATTTATAAGTATTACTGTCCTGATGTGGCAGAACTTACAGCACTAATTATTTTAAAACCAATTTGACAGTAAAGTTTTTTTCTACCACAGAATTATACAGAGAGAATTCATGGGTCATACTCGGCTATTTCCCTCCGAGAATAGCCTAGCAGTAACATTCTGTTTAGTACACATTTCATTACGACAGAGAGAATCATAGCCACTGGAGGCTAGACCACACCAGAGAATTATATTAACTTATAAATTTCCATGACAGTGCCACTATATAGAAAAAACTTATTCCAAACCAATACCTGCAGTAAGAAGAGGAATACCCCCAGGAAAAAAAAAATAATCAACGCACCAATTCAGCGACTCCCGAACAATAGCAGTTGCATAAACGGAGAGTCTGGGGCTGAACTGGACAAATACTAGTACTCAAATTAGTCTAAATACGTGTTTGATTAATTCACTGGAGTGTATGCAGTCGATAGAGGGGTAAGCATAACTGAAGTGAGCTCACTGTATGCGTGTTGTGAATGAACAGAACGAAAGAATTTATTTCTTAAGTTACTACTTATTTACCATCTGTCATTTTTTATCTCTCACTAATCGGAGTGTCCCCAGGATAGGTTACCTTAAGGACTTATTCTTTACCCGTCCTGAAATACCCCTACCCCATTGTTAATTATTTTTGATCTTTTGGGTAAATTACCTCTGTCGGTATCCTTCCTAGTTTCCCCTATACCAGAGGTTGGGCCTATTAGATTTATATTTTCATTTCTCTTATGTAACAAAAATTCATTGATGTAATGTTTTTTTTTCTTGATGTCGTGATATTTTCTAGTAAATAATAAACTTACTAAACCTTAAACCAGAGTGTTGGTCAAAACCCCATGCCCCTTACATGTGATCCATAGTTTATATATATATATATATGTTTTCACGTCTGTATGTATTTCTGTCACACAAAGTGAGTGTACATGAGGATGGTGTAAATTGAATCTGTATCAAGTGAGAAAGCGCGTCTACTTTAAATAGAGTCGTAAAAAGATAGGCTGGATTAGAGCAATTACTAAATCCAAGACTGTTCTTTCTCTTACACCAGTTCTCCTCGTGAAACAGGAACTATTTCTTTCACCTTCCTCTCACTAGTTCTTACCATCACCTCTACTAGAAAAAGGGCCATAATTTCCTCAGTCCTATCTTCTCAAAATTTACAACAATGCGGGCCACTCTGGTGTGGCTAAATGATTCCTGAAGCATTGGCCAGACAACTCGAAGGTTGCCTCTTTCCAGTTTGCATCACATGGAGGTGCTTCAGGATCTTGGTTAGAGATATAAGCCTGGAATTCACACAAGAGAAGCATGAGTTCCTTTGTGTCACTGAGTGCGATATGATCAATGCAGATAAAACAAATATTCATTAGTAAAAAGGCAGAGACTGAGAAATATTAAAGTCTGTAATACCAAATCAAAGCAAAGGCCCAAACCATCTTCTATGACACACCTGGTAAGATGCAGTATTACTAATCTTTGCTCCCATTATAGGCCATGCAACGCATGAGCGAACTGGGTATATAACCTCAAAATGGTAGAGATCTTCGTTCACTTTCAGACATCAACTTGAATATGTCCAAATAAAGCTGTGATCAGCTTGAGGTTATTGGCATCCCCACAGAGTTTTTCCAGGAATGGTAAAATGGTAGATGTCAGGAATAATAAGATGACACAGGAAAATATAAGATGACACAGGAAAATATAAGATGACACAGGAAAATATAAGATGACACAGGAAAATACTCGTCTGTGACAATTTGTTTGACATGATAAGGTTGCCAGCTCCATGCACAACCTCACGTTAGTCACCTTGTATGACGTGCCTGAGGGGGCAGTCGTCCTATTCTTTATTTGTCTCTTCCGAGATTCCCAGGAACGACACAGGTCATTTCTCACAGTGCAGATAACTAAAACATGGTCTTGCTTATAACAATATGTATGTCAAATCTCAGTCACAAAACAAAACTATTAACATACATTGTAACTGACCTCCACTCGCAGGTGCATTTTTCTTGTGCCTGGTCACACACCGGGATATGCCAAAAGAAGAAAAATCTGCACTACAGGTATACTTATCCCACTGTATTTCTGGTAAAGAAGCCACTTTCTGAGGTTTAGGAAAACAGAAATCTTTGCCCTGCTGAAGCTTCTCCACAAACCTCAAAGGGTCAGCCAAAGCTTGATCTTGTGCTTTGTAAAGGGCTTCAATGTCTTGAGCTGCCTGCTGTCTCTGTGCTTCTAGTACTGCTATAGTGTGAAGAAGGTTGCGGTAGTCTATGTTCTCTTTCAATGCAACATGGTCTGTTTCAAAGTAGTATGGTTCACTGATTTCTTCATAAGAGAATCCCTGTGTTAGTGAGTCCATTTTGTGTCCAGTACTGGCAGTGGTCTTGTGCAGTGTTACGGCTTGCTATTCAACCGCACAATCTGAAAAAAAAAGATTTATATATGTTCATTTATGATGGTCGTATGAAATACCCATAGGTTTCTGAAGAGACAAAGAAAGAAAATGGCTACTGCACACTCAGTACAACGCATCAAATATGAGGTTGCTCATAAGGCCAGTAACCTCATTATGTGAAACAGATTACCACAGAAACAACTGCTGCAGGAGGAACATGTGAGTGCTTGGTCAAGCTACTTGCCAGGGTACCAGCTACAGTGGTGGCTCCAGTAAGGAGTAGACAACAAAATGATGACGGCTCATCAAACAAGAAATTCCTTGAATGCAATACCTTATGATCACAGTTCCCTCTTAGGAACAATGAAGTGTGCCGTGAAAGTTCAGTTTTATTTAATTAATGAAGAAAGATATCCTGTTCAACCCCTAATAGGTTATAAATAGGATTTACAGTGGCTACAGCTGCTGTCACATGTTAATGGCATTACCTCTTTGTCTTTTATTGTTCATAAGGTAAATATTTTTGTTCTAAAAGTATGTGACTGCGTGTTTTTTTTTTTAGATTATACTTTAACTAATTATTAAACAGTAATTATTGTTTTTGTTATAACCTGTTTGACTATAGTTTGCAGCTCCCTATTCTGTCTGTTCTCAACATCTGCTCTATAGTTAGGGGTGCCTTGCATGTCTTTAAATACTTGAACACTGACTTTGTCACTTGATCATACCTTTTGCATTTTAATAGGAAATGCTCTATATTACTGACTTGAAGACATTCTGCACTGTATGGCTCTTCTAGTCTGAAACAGCTCACTCTCAGGTGTAGTCTGGTAAGTGTCTTATTGCTAGGAATTTTCCATTCTCTAGATACCTGACATGTTGGAGCTTTGAACAGCTTATATGCATGTCTTTTTTTAAATCTGTATTTCAACCGGTTGTTCATGGTGTTATTATTCTTTTAAATAAGTCATGATCTCTGTTTTGCCCATCCCTAAATTTATAGTTAATCTACCCTTCTTGATTTATTATCTATCTTTTCATTTCCTTCTATGCTGAGATTTAAATGTATCCTTGCTATTAAAACTGAACATACTCAAATATATAAATGTTTATTATCCAAAAATAGTATCTCCTCTGCTATATCTGGTCTGCTGCATTCTGGTGTGTTCTTTACAACCTGAATTTCTTAAAGTGACTGTTAAAAATGTTACTTTCTTTGGGAGGGTTGACATTATTTCTAGAGCTTTTAGTAATGACATAACTTCTGCTTTTATCTTCTGTGATACCATGTTTTTTTGTTCATTTTTCATGTTGGAATACATAGTTTATTAACAACCCAAGATCATCATCAAATCAGGTATTTTATTTCTGGACATGCGCCCTAATGTAACCGGCTAGGTTGAACGGGACGCACCTCGCCAAAACTTTATTTTTTTATTTAAATGTTGGAATAGGTCAATGGTAGTTTCTGTGTTACTCTTTTTATTTCTGCCACAATGCAGTCAGTGACTGGTTTCCTGGGCTCCCTGTGTGGCAATATCGACGTTTAGGCTACTGCTTCCATCCTTAGCCACCAACCGGCAAAGCAGTATGTGGCCAGTACGCCTAGTGGCGTCTTAGGGCAACAACAAATTGATCAATCTATCGCTGTTTCCACCACGCCTAGTGGCGTCTTTGTGGAACAAAAACAGACCAAACAATCTATCGCTGTTTCCGTAATCAGATTGGTTGGCAAGCAGGTGATCAGCCCACTGTGCGAAGTTTTTACGGGATGGGGTAAACAGCCCCATGCCCAAACCATCCTTAGTCGCTTTTTACGACATGCATGGTAGGGTGCAGTGTTACTATTCTTTGCTCCCCTTTCGGGCCCCGGCAACACACGGGTGAGGCTACTGCTTAGCCTACTGTTAATAACTGATGATTTTGGAGTTTCCAGGTGAAACCTCAGTTGTACATACTAAGCTAATGCAGTATCAGTAATATAACCTTAAGTGCTGTGCCACAAAATTTAGCAGGCTTGGTAAAGCAGCCTACATCCACATTAAAATATTACTGGGAACCTCAACCCTCTGACATCAATTACTTTTGTACCCAGTAGGCCTACTGCAATTACTGATATCAGTGAGAAGTCTGTTGCTAAGGTTGAAATGAAGAACAACGGAATGTGTTATTCGGTGCCATCCAAAAAAATCGCCCACGTCGTTAGAGTTAGGATTTAGAATTACCTCTCTTTGCTGCGTCTCTGAATTATTTAAGTATGCTCTAGGCCCTAACAGATGGCCCACTATTCAAGCCAGTCTGTGTATTTGTTTAAAACTTCTTTTCGCGCAATGCAAAGAGTCAAGAGCAAAACAGAAACGAAAGTGGGAAGCGAGAATGGCACGCGACACAGTAGTTTTCTAATGTCTTACTGTTCAGTTTAAACTTCTATTACAAGTTTCACTATTACCGCTAAAGCCTACAGTCTCCTATATTTTGACTACAAACAGCAAATGAAATAGTGAAAAGAAAGGCTAATAGATTTCATTCTTTCAAAAAGGACATAAATACTTTTTCCAAACAATCCCTCTGAATATGATTCACTTTTCGCATCCGTTGATTAGACGTAGACATGCAATAACCTTCACAATTTAGTTTGCTGAGGTTTTGGAAAATCATGATACATGAATCAGCGTTTACTACAAGCGTGTAGTCGTTCACAGACACACTCTTGTTCCAGTGTGCACTGAAAGCGCCCTCTGGCGCCGATACACTTGCCAACGGATATGGTGGACGCTCAATCTCCAATATTTCAGCAAGTCAATGGTAAAATACTATCAGATACATAATGCATTTCCTTTAAGGTAAGACGCGGGTTTTAAAGAATTAACAGTCTTCATAACTGTAGCAGTTTAAACGCAACTGTTCATCCCTATCCGGTTCAGTAGGCCTATTTAAAAAAAAAAAATGTAGAGTGGAAGATGCAGAATTTATAGTTGGGAGAGTATCCTTCTTTCCCTGCCTATCATTTTTCTGCCTCGAGCCATCGGTGACGGGACGAACCGATTCTGCGTATCGAATGACATTACTGCTCCCAATGAAATGATGCATGCATAGGCCTAAATAATATCATGTCTGACCGCATACAGTTGTCATTTTTTTTTTAACGTTCACACTTGCACAAAATAAATAGGGCCTTAAATAATGCACACAAAGGGGTACTCGCACATAATATATAGGGCAAAGGGGTATGCTGCAGGCACTCGTAAGAAATAAAGAAATAGAAAACTAGACAACAAGAAAACAGAAGTAATAATAAATAAATTATTAGACAAACATAAAGGTATGTTTTCAGGCACTCGTAAGAAATAAAGAAGTAGACAACAGAAAAACAACAAACGTGAGTGGCTTACCCAGGACTCGAACCCAGGACCATCCGTGCGACAACCCCGCCTAGCTATAATAGGCTTACCAGGCACTCGAACCCAGGACCATCCTAACGGCCCCGCCGCTTCGCTGCGGGAGTTAATCATGACTAACCCCACTGCCAACTAGTCATAGCTGAAGAAGTAGGCACAAGAGGACTTACTGGCTACCTCAGTATGTGATTTAGTGAAAACTTGGGCCTGAAGGGAAAGTCAAGGACAAGGGCACTCAAAAACTTGGTGAAACTGCTGAAAAGACCTCAAGCTGGCGGTGGAACAACCACAGGGGGAATGGAATTCAGGATAGCAAGTTTACTTATAACAAAATCTTCACTTTCATAACTGCTTTATCCCCCCTGTGTTGCAGCATGATGAGAACCCAGCATTGCACACTGAGCTTGGGGGGATCACTTGGGCACCAGACTTAATACTGGCTCTTGACTGGATGGCCACATGCAGGAGATTTCTACAATGGAGAGATAGCAGGTGGTGGGTATCTGGAAGTTACTCTGTGCAGGACGTGAGGATTCCTTGGGAGAGCCCAGAACCAGAGCACAGCATTGTGCAAGCTCTGCATAGTTGGAGAGCCCCCCTGGATGACGGGGAATGCACAGTGTGCCACCCCACCTATCCCTAACTGCTAACTTAGAACCAGAAGTGGGGTCCTCAGTATGCGTGCCAGGCCAGGATAAAATGCCTGGGAAAGAGACTGGAGCTCAGAACTCCCTAACTCAAAGTTGCAGGATGGCAGAAAAGCCACGGGAAAGACAGGTCTATTTTGAAGATAACGCAACCATATTTTCACCATACGAGCTCGGACGCCGCCTCGGTAAACAAGGTCCGCGCAGAGCAGTGACACCCCCAGGCTGCTTGCGAATAGTCTACTACTGGGAACATAAACATATTAGGGATGAGCCCACTCTCCCATTGAAGAGGTGCTAAAGTTGTAGATACTGGGCCAGAAGGCGCACCGGAAACCACAGTATCACGCAACTCGCTTTTTTTTAATGGATGAGTACACCGTCATAACTGCTTCAAGTTGGCAGAATGGATAAAACTAGGAGTGAAGAGCCAGTTAGTAATTGCAGACAAGATAGAATGGGTTCAGTTCCCATTGCAGATTTATAAAAAAGGAGGATGACACTTGAGACTCCTAACCCGAGTGGGCCCACTCTTATATAAGAGTGTCAAGAAGGTAAAAGGGCCAAAATGCTTGTCTAAAGGTTGAACAACTTCTGGTGAAGTGTAACTTCTTGTTGTTTTTGTGGTTATCCATATTTTAGAAGGGGTTGGAGTGGGTTAGAGGTATGACATCCACCTCAAATTCTCAAGGTAAACGGGTTCCATTCCCAGTAGAGGGAATATAATGTTATGGAAACTTTTTTCAGAACCAGTGGTCCTAATTATGTCATACTCCCCCCAGTCTCCTGGGTAGTGAGATCAGATGCCTAGCTTTCTCGAGTAAGGGCAACAAAATAGGAGGTCCAGTGTGCAAGTTGCGCACGTTAAAAATCCCACTGCAGTTGGAAATCTTAAAGAGTATGCCATAAGGCCGCTGCCTTGGCAAAATTTTAAAATTAGAAACCTACCCACCTCAAAAATATTTATAGAATGTGTAATTCCTATATACACACATTGTGATTCTCAACGGTGCTACGTAGTTCATGCACTGTACTGAGATCCTCCATGTGTGATCTAAGGGAGGTGATCGGAGCACTAATGGAGTTGTCTGTGTGCAATGAAGATAATCTTTCAAACCAAACCAAACCATATTTTAGAGTCAATATTAACTGCCTTGACATTAGAGTTGAATATTCTTATATTTGTGTTGGACCTGATTTCTATTGATTTCCATTTTTTTAAGCAGCAAAAGCTGCTCTTGCTGTTTGTAATTTATACCACTGTCTAGTCCTCCAGCATTGTCTGTACTGCTGCCAAGATATGAGCTCATGTCTTATAGGGATGTCTCTCCAAAAGCAATCTTGCTATTATTTACTGCTCATTCTCATAGTCTTTGCCTGTGTATTTTCAAACCCAGTTGCTGCAACCTTTTATCAGGTATTCTCATTTTGTACTTCATCTAGTTGTGATTATGGAACAGAAGAGCCAGGTCATCTGCAAAATCTAGAATATTGCTAAAATCTGTTTGTTTGTTTTTTTTAAAATGAATGTTAGACACATATTAAGAGCTACCATAGCAGCCAACTTCTCTAATATCATTGGTCAGTTCAAAAAGAATCAGCGCAGGAAGGAACAAATTGGTAATGATACTGCATGTACCATTTGAATGTAAGACTTTGACAGGATATTTGCTGTTGATCTTGCAATAAATATAACTCATCTCTTCTTATTTGAAACAGTGAAAGTAAAACCCATCTGATAGTTCCCAGGAATCTCTGAGGAGTCCAAGAATAAGGTTACTGCACCCTCATACATGTTATAAGTGGCAAGTAATATAATATATACTAGCAATAACCCGTCAAAATTGACAGGTTTTTAATTAAAGTGTGTTGTTACATGAATTACAGACGGTTCTATCACTACTGTGGTCATTTCATTGCAGGCGACCGTCATTAGATATTTGTAGTGAAAAATATATGGATGTATTAAATATGAAGACATGGAGTAACCTTCCTAAATGACATATGGAGCAGTGATAAGGATCTAATGGATCGTAAATTGACTAAATAACTAACATTTCTTTTATGACAACATGTCGCGTAATTGTTCGTGCATCTTTTAAAATCTTGCCCTGGTCGACTTACTGGCTCTGAGAAGCCATGGTCGACTTACTGCCTCTGAGAACAACGTTTGAAGTTTGATGAAAGACACCGCCTAATATGAGCACCTTTCCAACAAATGGTCGAATGTCATGCATAATTTCCCGGAGGAGCAGATTTTCTGGAGAGTCTCCAGTTCATGTACTGTTTATCAATTGTGTTGTTGGCTTCTTTCCATAATCAAACTGTTCATGCACACCGTTATTTGCGCACTTTTCTATTTTCGAGAGAGTACATATAAGGGAAACAATACAATTATTGTCTAACTTTCAACCACAGTTGCACCCCTTAGCTGTAGTTGAAAGTTAATATACTCTCTCGAAAATAGAAAAGTGCACAAATGATGGTGTGAATGATGTGACCAACCGACGTACTGACGGCGGGAATTATGGTATTGGATCATGTAAATCAAATTACTACAGAAACCACTTCTGCAAGAGCATATGAATTCTTTGGTGCAAACTTCCTGCAAGGTGACCAGATGCAGTGGTGGATCCATGCTCCATAGGGAGCAAAAAGGTAAATGAATGATGAAGATAAAAACCATTGGTCACATCCACTTTATCTATTTATTTTCCAGACGTGGATGAACCCTTCTGAGGCAGAAACATTTAGTGCTTGCCATGGATGCAACAAATGTAACACAGTCTGTTTCAGAAGATTCACCAAATTCTGCTGATGAGAACACGACAAATACTCTGACAGCGCAAGATTCATCTGGTTCAAAAAATAGATCAAAACGGAAACCATCAAAAACCCAGATAAAACATATTACACCAAAAGATGACAACTGTGACATTTCTAAATATGGAACACCCAATATGGAGGATCTTTTCAATGATGATGCACATGGGATATACAAGGGAAAGAAGTCCCAAATGCAGGCTTCAGGTTCACAGCCATTAATACCATCATCAGTAGCTTCTCGTCCTACTATGATATCCAGCACATCTAAACGGGTTAGAAAACGACCTCATGCACCAATGGGTCCCATATCAAGCTTGAGACGACCTACATCTCGCCGACCACCTAATTATTCATGTGGTATCTGTGGAAAAATGTTCTTTGCTCCTAACCGCTACAACAGTCACATGCAAGGTCACAGTCGGGGTAAATCCTTCTGCTGCAAGACCTGTGGCAAGTTCTTCTCTTCACAAGACAAACTTAACCATCATTTTCCAGTGCACAATACTGACAGAAAGGCATCCTTCACATGTAGAACCTGTGGCAAGGTATAGTTCTTTGTATTTAGATTTCCAGCTGTAACACGCTAAATGTTCCCCATGCCAGATCTGTCCTTGGATGCGTGAATTAGTTCTACTAACAAAGGGACATAGCATTGGAAGTGGAAATAAGTTCCCCTTGAAATAATTTGGAGGGAACACATCAGAGCTGTTACATATTCTGTTTTGCTTGCTTTATGACAAAACCAGGGATAGTTTGGTGTTGTTTGTGCAGTGTATATGCTGATACACTCTTTGATTATGACAGAAAATGTTCTAGTAAATTGTGAGAGTCCTGGACATATCTGGCATGAGGAAATATTTAAATTGTCATGTTACAGAGCCCTTAAGGCATTTAGCAACACGCTTGCAGTCTGTTTCCATTGTATGGACAGATAGAAATAACCAGACAGTTCATATCCACCAGAGGAACAAGAAGTGAGGAAAAGATAGGACATACATTAAGGAAACAAGCTGATAGCATTAGAAGGTAGTCCTTGTTTTGGAATCTCTGGAGTACAAGAAATAGAGAAAAACACAGGGAAAGAAATAGGACGTGAGAAGCATTAAGAAGACAGTGAAAGACCTTGAACTGATTTGACTGGATAGAAAGCGTGGTGCTCAGCAAGTCGCTGAAGGATATCTAATGAATGACATACAGTACTTTGCAAAAAAAATGGCAGTCATATTGCTCAGCTAAATAAGCTGAAATCTAAATAAATGTGCATGTTCTGCCCCAAATTTGCACTCCACTGAAGTGAGCAAACACTACCAAAAGTAAAAAAAATATTAGCTTAGAGTAACGTCCCTTGATAATGGAGCAGACGACAATTTCTAATGCTAGTGGAAGAAAATGGATACAAAGTCAAAGTGTATGTTAATTTCACAGCTTTGGAATGAAGGAAATCAAACATGTTCCAACATTTCTAAAACCTCGAACATTCCTGAGCGGACTATCTACAGAGTTGTGAGTAAATTAAAAGCAGGTAATGGAATCGAGCGAAAAGAAGGTAGTGGGAGGCCAAGAATTTTGGACACAAAGGACTATCGGCGTCTCGCCCAAATCGTTCGGGCTGGGCCAATGAAGAGTGTAGAAAACATACGGCAGCGCATGATCGAGTTGGGAAGCCCAGAGGTATCTAATGCTACTGTCAAACGGGAGCTACACAGGATGAATTACACACAAGAGCGGGTAATTTCGTCACCATTGCTCACATAGACTCACAAACAGATGCGCTTGAACTGGTGCCACGAACACCAAAATTTGTCATGGGACAATGTGATTTTTTTCAGATGAATGTTCTGTTTGGTCTTATCCTGCTCAAATAAATATTTGGACGAAAGGCTCTGTAACGCCTGTATACCAGCGACCGAAACATACCTAGAAATTCCATCTTTGGGGAGGGGTGTCAGCAAGAGGTGCCACCCCACTGTGTGTTTTCACAGGAATTCTCACGAAAGAAAGGTATATCGACATACTAGAGGGACACCTTCTGCAATTTATGCAGGTCATGTACCCGGATGGGTGCACATTTCAACATGACAATGACCCAAATCATACAGCTCATACCACCAAAGCATAGCTGCAAGAGAAGAATGTGATAGTGCTGAAGTGGCCCAGCAACAGTCCCGATCTAAACCCAATTGGAAACGTTTGGGCACTACTCAAGAATCATTTGAAAAAGAGTGGACTCAGAGACGTTGAACAATTGAAGAAGGTAGCTGAAAAATACTGGGACAGCCTGACTCACAATTACCTACAAACATTTATGGGAAGTATGCCTCGCCGCATCCAGGCTTGCCTTGCTGGAGAAGGCAACATTATATTGTACTGACACCACTGTTAATAGATAGGGGAGATACCAATCTTCCTATGGACATACAGTTTTTATTATTATTTGCTTCTATGAGTGTGCTGCGTTGCGAAAATATGACTGCCATTTTTTTTGCAAAGTACTGTATTGTCACCTGACATATTTATAATACGTAAAAACTGACTGAGACAGAAGGAGTTAAATACAAGTCTGTATCATTTACGAAAACTGAAAATCTAAAGTTCTTTTGGGCTACTTTTCTTTCACAGTTGGATGATTTGAAACGATTTTTGAACTCATTTTGGGCAACTGTGAGCTATTTTGGTAGACTTTTTGAACACGATTAGGGCAACATCTAGAAATTGAAGAACTCCGATTTCCAAAACCCAGCAGTCCCCAGAGATTTCTGATAAAAGGATACGGACCGTACTAGGTACCACAAGAACTATATGCTTAAAATAACGTATGACGCACTGTATGTGAAATGTTAAAAAGTAGTTGTGAGGCTTCTTGTTTCTTCTCTCCCCCCCCCCCCCCTTCCCCCCTCCCTTCCCCAACTACAGCAGTTGGCCTTCATGCAAGAATCCTGTGCTCTTGCAGTGATGAGTTTCTTTAGCAGTTTGTTTAGGGGCGATAGAAAGGGTGGGGAAGACATGACACAGCCAGTGAGTGACTATGATGATAGGAAACTCTATACAGAGCAATACAACAGGAGGCAATCTGATCATCAGAAGAAATCCCCCCATCGAACAAGTGTTTCGGCCCAATACTCCTTTACACTCTAAGGGGGGTGGGCCGACTTGGGTCATGACTCCCAAGTGTCTCAGCCTCCTGTTGTCTTGTATCGAAAATGAACCCATTTCACCTTGGTAGCAACTTTAAATTCCCAACTCCGCCAGCCATGGAGGCAATTGTGAAAGTAACCAAAGAGAAGACAAATTATTCCTTCTGTTTCCTGATTTCTTCTATTTTAATTTGTCTTCTACTTTTTCGTGGTGGGTTATTCTCCCTTGCCTCCCTGACTCCAAACACTTGATTGCATCTCTCTTCCCGCCCAAGAAGTGTGTGAGATCATCATCAGGCAGATCAACTGAAAATACGTACCAAACAAACAAACAAATTTCAAGGAAGGGAAAAAGGACGAAGCCCTAAAAAAACTGGTGAAAAAGGGTTGTAAAATCAGACTAATAGGCAGAGACCATTCCAGCAAGGAAATAATTGAAACTGAATATTAAAACATGAAAAGTGGAAAGTGTTTGAACTAAAATGCTTAACAGGCATTGAAAAGGCCACACAAAAGACTTGTAAACTGTTAGTAGCAAAGTAAGTGAGAAATATTGCATAGTAGTGGCTTAGAATTTCTAGACATGCAAACAGTGACATAGATATGGCCCAGGTCCAACTGACACTGTGGTGTGTGTGACATATTATGATAATAGCTTTCATATATCTATTTTCATTATCTACACTTTTCTTTTACCTAGCTTTCACCTACGCCTGTTTTGTTAACATAAAACCATCCTACACTCTGTTCTTTTTCTAATTTAGCACGCATTTTATTGCTGTTCACTATTTCCTTTGATGAATGTTCACGAGCAGACCTATTAGCTAACGCTGAGCTGGGTATCTGTAATTTTAAATGCCAGCGATTGAAAATCTTTGGATAGGATCAGATAGCAATCAGGAGGAGATAATTTTGGAACAAAGGGGCAGACAATTTCTATTAACCTTCCCCTGAACTGTTCATTTAAAGGTAATTAAACACGGCGAATCGCCAGATCAAAAGACATTGCTCACTGGATTGGCCCATACGAGCAGAGACGTGTAAAATTTGCACTGATTAGCAAATTACGTTATGCCGGATCTCAAGCGAGTCCGTACGCAACAGAGAGAGTCTGGGTTTCGGTTCTAGCGTGAATAATGGCTTTGATTTCACGTATTCCTCAAGATCTGAACGTAGGTGCTAAATCTAGCAGAGAGTCTGGTTTCGGTGTATAGTGTAACATTCCCTGTGATTTCAGAGATATATATACCCCAGCATTCTAACTCAAGTTATCCAGTACCCACAGATCTTGAAGACATCTAACTACGATTCTAGAATCCTTTGTATTAAGTAGAGTTCTTAGTTTTCGGTGGAGATAGTCTTAAGTTTGTGTGAAGGTAAATACTATACTAGTAGTTTTGAGTGATTTAAGTGGTAAAATCGTCAATTATATTTTACTGAATTTTCGGTGCAGAGTGATTTACTAGATAAGTCCGTCATTTATATTTCTCTAGGATTTACTGTGTTACATAGGCTAGCAGAATAAATAATAATTTCTAGCTAAACTATTCCAGCTATAAAATAAATTTAATTAATTGCTAGTAATCAGTCAGAGAATATTTTAACCGACTAGTAATGCACGGTTCATCATGAGTATTGACGAAATATGTATTTATTTCTAATTCATGATGATTGATGGTTTAAATGACTAGAATTTATTTCACGAGAGTTTTAAACGATAAGACAAGCTCTAAGCCAGTAGTTTATAATTTAAGTTAAATAACCGAAATGGATAGATATATATTATATTTTACGCGGGTTAAGGATAGGATTGAGACTACTATAGTATGATTATTTGTATTTGTTTTTCCTTTACACAGTATTGGGTCAAACCCTAAACCTTACCAGCGGCTTCCATATGAATCTGTGAATAACCTTACAAAAAGAACATTCTGATATAAATATCGGGTTTTCAAGGTGACTTGTCTGGCCTCATGTTTACACACAGAAAGAGACAGAGAACCAACCCAAAGAATATTAAGAATAAATGGTAACTGGACTTATAGATATCCAGATTTCTTTTTCCCAATTTCATCTACATTCAGCCTGTTGCGGCGACATAATCAAACATTGACATTACCTGAATAACAACCACGGTGTTGTGAAGAAGATTTATCCTGAACAGATTTATTTACCTGACACTCGATTTAACGATTGAATATTCCAAGCTACTGTACACTGTGAACATTAGATCTCTTAAGTATTTTCCTACCTGGACAAAAATTGAAGTGACATAATCAGCATCCTACTAACAGTAACGAATCAAGTGTTTCCCAACATTTGGATTAATTAGTCTTGGAGAAACTGGGGCTTGTTTCGCCAAAACCCAACCTTGGAATTGCTGTGTGTACCTTAACGATTGTTCCAGAGGTTGTGAAAGCACCTATTAGGTAAGAGTGACTGGATGTGATCACAGGTTTGTCAGAGTGAGAGAAATCAGGGATGAATAATTCTTTTATTGTATAACCCATGTATCCACTTTGTAATTTTTTATGCAAGTTTTGCTAATGCTGTCCCTTTCAGAATAGATTAACGTATAAATTCTGTTCTTTACTGTAGAGGAAAATCCTAGACCATAGCGTATAAATCTTTGACGGTTTTCTTCTAATGGGATCTTGTCTCAACAGAGGGAGGGAGGATTACACCTATGAGTCTAACTCTTAATTAATTCATTAACTTATGTTTATTTGTATTTGATTTGATATTCAAAATATTGTTTGTTGTGAAGTTCTTTATGATAAATAAAATTTACATAAACTTTATTTACGTGTGTTGGTCAGCTCGTCCCAAAAGATCCCTATTCCATTGATGTAGTTTTTTTCACGTTTGTGTGTCAAATTGTCGTCACTTATCTGTGTGTGTGTAGACGTGAGTGGTTGAATATATCAATATATATTTATAGGAAAAACTGTCTGATCTAAGAATCTCAATCGTAATCGATAGGCTGGATTAGATTATCTCCCATAGATTATCTCTAAAAATCCAGGACAGACTTTACCTTTCACCATTTCACTCATGAAAATCTATTTCTTTACCTTATCTCCCACTGAGCTATCACCTGCTCTAGTTCTATTCTGTCCGGACCATAATTGATCTTAAATACCTATCAAAAATCTACGACAGTGTGGGAGCCATGAAGGTAATTTAATTATTAGAAAATTATAAGGAAAAGGGCCACAGATTATCGAGTTATCTACATTATTATTGACATCCATATAAGTAGCCCCCTTCAGTCATAACTGATTATGGGAATGCTCCCCTGAAGTGATAACACTCATTTGCTTTTTTTGAGGTGGTCCTTTCAGCGTGTTCTTTTCTCTTCTGCTTGTTGTGAGAGCTTCTTTTCGCCAAATCTGAGGTAGCACCAAACGGAGCATTACATATGGTGCGATCGGCAGCTTCATCCTCCCAGGTTGCTGGATTTATATCCAGTACTTTCATGTCGCTCTTACACACATCTTTGAATCTCAGCTGCATTTGCCTGGCTGTTCTTTTACCATCTGCCAGTTGTGCATAGAAAATATCTTTCGGGGTGTGACCATCTTCCATGCGGCGGACATGGCAAGCCAGCACCACAGTCTGCGCTGTCTAAGCAGTGTGACATCCATATACAGTTGTATTTAATGTATGGTATGAAGCTGACAGTTATGTTTGGTTGACCTTGGGAGTTAAAAAGATAAAAGACCTTTATGTTTTGCTGTCATGCAGTTCATTTATGACAGTACCACTGTTTTGTTACCCATAATCCTGTCTTATTTTGTGCCCAGATTTGTGTTAACTGGAGAGCATATTTGTATCATTTGAAAGCAAAGCATACAGAATCAGGAGGCAAACAATTTGCTTGTAATGTAAGTATCATTTGTAACATTGTTAGTTCTGCTTATGTTTTTGACTACTGTGTCATGCAAGGTATTTTAAAAAATCATTTTATCAGTACTTGGATATTGTCCAGTGAAGTCTCTTAAAAATGCTGCAAGGGTATTTTGTGTTGTACAGTTTGACAAGTCATTAATATTTCTATAAGGTCATAAATTAATTTAAAGGGCTTATTTCTGTAAAGTGACATGGAATAATCTACTGTTTTCAATCATGTCGTTAATATGAGGTTGTACATGGGTTCTGGCAGCCTCATCATGTCAAACAAATTGCAGCAGAAACTACCACAACAAGAGCACTTGGTGCAGGCTTACAGCAAGAGGACCAGCTGTGATGATAACCTATGCTCCATAGACAGCAAAAAACAGGAAATGATGGTGATGATGATAGTTTCTATAAAGTATCATTCTTTCCCCTACTGATTGCATTTATATAATTTTAGGTATTCAATAATTTCCACTTCTGATGTAAGATATTATATGTAACATCTAATTTTGTGTCCAAAATTCTATTAGATTTGCGGTCGTCAGTTTCTAGCTGGCCTGCGTCTGAGGAAACACATGGCAAGACATGCAACTGGTAAGCATCACTGCTGCAATATTTGTGGCAAGCTGTTTGAGGCTAGGAAGAAACTCGACATCCACGTTCTGGTTCACAACCTGACAAGCAAACACGGCCAAAACTTGCAGTGTCCAGACTGTGGTAGACAGTACTCAAAATGGATAGCATTCAGACAGCATATGACAATGCATGGAGCTGAGGGTGTTCAGTATCCTTGTGGTGAATGTGATATGGTATTTTCTACTCAGTATGAAAAGGAAAAGCATAAACGTGTGCACAAACAAGTTCAGTGTGAGTTTTGTGCAAAGTTGTTCAGGTCAGCTTCAGTTTTGTCAATCCATTTAAGGGTACACACTGGGGAAAGACCATACAAATGTGGACTTTGTGAACAAGGTTTTTCCCAGTCCTCAGTTTTGAGGGTTCATATGCGTATTCATAGAAAAGAAGGCAAGTATGAGTGTAAAGTGTGTGCTAGTGTATACTTTGATGTCATAGAATATTTCAGACACCATGTGGCCCATCTGGAAGAGGGAAATCTTCAGTGTGAGAAGTGTGGGAAAATATTTAAAAATATTAATAACAAAAACCGACACATGGCTGCACATCACAATAAGGCTGGACGCATCTGCCAGGTTTGTGGAAAGGAGTTTGACAGGGTGACCCACTTGGAAGCTCATATGCTATGTCATTCAGACCAGCTCCCGTTACTTTGTAAGGTCTGTGGGAAAATGTTCCCATCTGTGGAGGACCTTTGTGCTCATTATGCAAATCACATGAGAGTTGAATTTTCACTCAATATGGCACTAGCAACAGTTAAGTTTCCATTTTTCTGTGGGGTGTGTGGAAAACTGTTTAAAAGTCAGAAATTTCTGAACAGTCACATGAAGAGACATAAAAAACAAGGACTGGATTCCAGTGTCGCTGACAGCATATTAGATGCAGATGTTGATGAGGTCAAAGGCGGGAAATTCACTTGCACAGACTGTAATAAAACTTTTGGACATAAGCATCATCTCACAGTCCATCTTCGAAAGCACATAGGTGAACATACCCACACATGCATTCTGTGTGGGCAAACTTTTGTCAAGCGTAAACTTTTGCTAGAACATATAGGTGAACATAAACGCAATGGGTTTAGAATGTACACTGGTCAGGAAATCTCACCTCTGAAGAACAGACCTGATGACTCCAGAGCTATGAAGGTATCATGCCAGAGCATTGAAAGTGGCTTAGAAACAGGGATTGCTCCTGAAGAAAATGAAAATTACTCATTAATTAAATCTACGTCATGTCTTGCATCAACTTATCAGCAAGGACAGCTTCCAAGTTCAGCCAACTCTTCTCACATTTCATGCTCAGGCAACAACTATTTCTACTCAAAGAATAACTCATTATCTGAAGAAAACTATGCTTTCACTGGCAACAGCTCGTGTCAGAAGAGCTACTCTTGCACTACCATCAACTCAGTCTCAGCAGGAAAAACCTGTGAGGAATTACACAGTAATGTTTACCAAGAAAAGCTTAATGCAAGTACAGTGGGCACACCATTTATGGAGAAGAATTATACAAGTCCATGTTCATATTTAGCACAGAACTATGTTGCAATTTCAGAAAAAAGTTACCTGGGAAGCTCCAATAGTTCACTTACAGAGAAAAACAGTTTGCAAAGTCTTAATAGTTTTATTGGAGACGAACGATTTTTTGAAACTTCAAATTCTGCCTTTTCAGATAAAAATTATAGTGAGGGCAGGAGAATATCATATTGCAGTGAGAACCCAGGAGCAGTGACGATAAATCATTCTCAGGTTTCAAGTGCTGATGGATGGTCACATGTCTCTGGAGTTTCTGGAAATCCCTACAACTTGCCACTGTCTTCATATGGTACCATGTCATCGGACAACTCATATCTACATTCAAATATTCAGAGTGAGGCTTATCCACAACAAGACTTTAATATACCTCACCATGACCAAGTGGTACATGGTATCCATTTATCCATGAAGGAAGCAGGTTTGCAATCTAGTGGTCCAGTATATCCTCATTTGACCACCAGCGTTCAGACCTCTTCAGGTCAGGATTACAGGCATGATGTGACCGCTCATGCATATTCATATGGTAAATCCAATATGTCACCTGGTATGAATAATTCAACCTCTGGCAGTCCTTTCCATGCAGGATTTTATGATTCCTCAAGCAGATATCCTTCAGAACTACTAGTGTCTAACCCCCATATGCTTCCACAAACTGCTTTCCCAGAAAATTCCCACCTTATGTGAGAATGTTACTCTTCTGTTTTCAAAGCTCTTAAGAAGCTCTTTGTCCAGGCAGGCTCTGAGGAGACAAAGAATAGGATTACTACTTACTCTGTCATGTCTTAAGAGGTGAATAATATGAGGTTGTGGATGGAGCTGGCAACATCCTCATGTAAAACCAATTGCTTTGGAAATCACAGCTGCAAGAACACATCTATTCTTTGAGGCAGGCTTTATTCAAGTTGACCATCAGCAGCGGTGGCTCCAGAAGGAGCTAAAAGGGAAATAATGACGAGTTATAAAGTCTCTGATGGCAGACACAGTTTGTTTCCATTTTTTTTCTCTGTCCTTGATTGTCCCTTTTACTGTTCACAATTCCCTGCTCTTTTGCATTTCTTTGTATCATATCTGTGCATGTTTCATTGATTTTTCTATTATTTGTTTGTGTTGCTCCTTATGGAGCATGGAGTCATCACTACTGCTGGTCCCTGTCAGAAAACCTGCACCAAGCAATCTCGTGTTCATGTAAAACTGACATTTTTACCTGAGGTATAAGGAAATGAGGTGGGCTACAGTAAGATGATGATAAATGGCTGGGTAAACAAAATTTTTTAATGCAATGTATACGAGGACAAGAAAATACAGTCTCTTCCATTACAACGAGTGTCTGAAATATGTTGCTCATACACAGTTGATAAATACAAGAATAAAATCACCAGAATGTAAAATGTGTTAGCTTGTACGCAATTTTTCACGAGGTGACTATGCTAAGTGCTACTGAGAAACACCAGCTGAACGTGAAAATTCCAACAAACTGAACGTAGTTACCCACAGAAGAATACACAAAACACACATATACCTGAAGCCATATGAGTGTGTATCACGCTGTTCTCTCCAGTTTGTGTACTATTCTTGATAAAAATATTTAATACACCATCCCAAACACAATGAAAGTGTCCTGGGTTTAAGAAATCCAATACATGATCATCATTACCCTTTGTGCACCTTATGGAGCTTGGAACCACCACCGTTGCAGTTGTTCCCCTTACAGGAAGCCTGTATCAGGTAGTCACATGACCTTGCAGCAATGTAATTGTTGTGGCAGATTTGTTTGACATAATGAAGTTTTCAGCCCCATGCACAACCTCATATTAGTTGTCTTGTGGCGACACGCCTGAGGGGTGCAGAAGTCGTTTTATTTCTTTGCCTTTTCAGAGATCCTCAGGTGCTAAATGGAGCAAGAATGTAAGTAGCGATGGAAAGTCGTAAGTATTGAGGAGAACCTTTGAATAATAACAATTTTTAAAGAAGCGTGAGAATACGTGATATCGTGAGGGCACATGTGATATCGCGAGAGCAACAGGCTTGAAGAAATCCACATTTGCACACCACCAGAGACAATGATGTGAAAATAAAAGAAACTTGGAACAACTACAAGTGCTGCAATGTCTGTTAAAATAAGGTCTACAGAAATAGAAAGATTGTTGAGTGTATGGATCGAAGACCAATGAAAAAAGTGATCAGAATAGTAGTGTCAGACCACACTGGTGTGGCTAATCGTTCCCTGAAGTGTTGGCCAGGTAACTTGAGAATTCAAAATTTATCATAGTAGTTTACTATATACCTCAATGTCTTATTACAAGACGACAATATAAATATGTTTCCTAAATATTTGATCATTTGTTACACTGGCTAACAAAAAAAAAATTTTTTTTTCTTTCTCTAACATTTCTTTGTTTTTCTGGTCAATTTTAATGCGCTGTTTTTAAATCTGTAAACCGTTTTTCTCTATCAGGTCGGGATCTCTAGAAATACGCAATTGAAGTTTTTTAACAACTCGTACAGTATTACAACATCATTCGTACAAGAAGTATAACAGTTATGTAGGCTTGAATTTCTTTGCAGTCGACTTTCATCGGTGAATGGCATGTGGTACATCGCGATGAAGCATCCAACAATAATCGGCAAGCATGGTCACACTCCACCGTCCTTGATAACGTGACTCCATTACGGCGATATCTTGATGGAATCATTCTCCATGTTCATCGCTGACTTCGCCAAGGTTGTCAAGGAAAAAGTCAAGATGCGAATCGAGCAAATGGATTTTGAGGGACATGTTACAGCCCATAATTCTGTATGCATCTATGCACTGCTTAACAATATGCACATAGTCAACAGATTTGTGATTTCCCAGAAAGTTATCGACGATCGATTTGAATGCCATCCATGCGCGAAGTTCACTACCATGTAACAAGTTCTCGAATAGTTTGTCTGCAATAACCTTCCTAATCTGAGGTCCTACAAAGATACCTTCCTTTATCTTTGCATCGCTAACTTGCGGAAACTTTTCTCGAACATAAGTGAAAGCTTTGCTCGTTTTATCTAATGCTTTTACGAAATTCTTCATGAGCCCCAACTTTATATGTAGCGGTGGTAAAATGAAGCTGTCTTTGTTAACTAATGGCTCGTGTATTACATTTTTATGCCCGAGCTGCATACGATCCCTGATAGGCTACACCTTTCTTGCATAATGTTCCTGTCTGCTGCGGCTGTCCCAATCACATAGGAAGCAACAAAAGTTAGTATACCCAGTCTGCATGCCTGTGAGAATTGCAATAACCTTTAGGTCTCCACAAATCCGCCATTGGTAGTCATTGTACTTTATTTTTGCCAAAAGTATAGCCATATTGTCATAAAAATTTCTTTCACATGAACAGAGTAGGTGACTGAAATTGATGAAAATAAATTTCCGTTATGCAATAACACGGCTTTTAGACTAGTCTTGGAAGAGTCGATGAAAAGTCGCCATTCGTTGACTATGTTCTCATGACCGAGGTGCACCATTAGACCGTTTACATCTTTGCAATAGCAAATGTCATCATCCATCTCAAAGTATTGAACAAGTTCTCCGTGTCTATGACGAAATTTAGATATCGGAGTATTGGGCGCTAAAAGATTCCATTCTTTGAGTCGCGAACCGAGTAATTCCGCTTGTCCTTTGGTAAGAGCGAGATCACGTATTAGATCTGAAAGTTCTGAATGGTTAATTAAGTGAACACCATCATTCACCGTTATATAATCCCAGTCAGAATTAGTTTCTAAAGCAGGTAAACTATCACTTTCTGATGGTTCATTCACGTCCAATGGATATTGTTCTGGTGGAACTGGGATCGGACTCGTGATTGGATCATGAGGCACTGGTTTCGAAACGGATTCAATATTTGGATAAACCACAGACTTTCTAGTTTTAAAAGTGAAACCATGGATATTTGTCAAGCAGAAGTAACAATCAGTAGCGTGATTTGTCGGTTCACGCCTTATTACTGGCACTCCAAAAGGCATCGACTTATGCTTCGGCGATTTTCGTAACCAACCTGCCAATGTATTTGCACAAGTCGAACAAACTGCATTTGGCTTCCAGGATTTATTTGCATCATCAACTTTCAAATCGAAATAAAGTTCATATGCTTTCTTTAGTAAAGGTGTAAAGTTTTTCTGGTGAACACGATTGGTAAAATATCCGTACACATAACAGAACAGATCAGCCGAACTTCTACAACTTCTAGAAGCTATATTTCGCTCAGAATTATTTCAAAATACAGTAACTATTTGAAAAATAGTGTAACATATGTCATGCATCTTTCAGCAGTATAAAAAGTAGAATTATTTTGCATTTTATTGATTTTTAATAAGTTATATAGTAAAAATGAAACGGAGCAAATAACGGTTTCCCAAAAATATATTTATTCACAAATATCTTAAGAACCCGATGTGATAGAGATAAACGGATTTCGAATTTGAAATCAGCGCAAGAAACTGACCTAAGAACACTTATTCTTATATAAGAAAGAAAAATGTTGTTTGTCAGTGTTATCTATTTTATTGGTTGTTACAGAGGTTTTAAAATCCTCGCTGTTTACTTTCATTTTCTTTAGTCAACAGTTTTTCATTTACAGTAGAACTCCATTTATCCGAACCCCATGGGACCGAGCATCGTTCGGATAATCAAATGTTCGGATAATTGGATTGCATAATGTATCGAGTACATGTACACATATTTCTAAAAATAATTAACCATCACAAGGAAATTACACTATAAAACATATTTACTTGTACTGTAATAATAATACCCACACTGTATTAGATCACTGTATCACCAAAATCTTTCATTACACTGCAGTGCATGTACTACTTGTATTAATTATTTTTTTTAAGAAAGAGAAATATTTTCAAAATAACATTACAAACGATTCAAAACCAGGCACAACTTACGTATATATGTACTTGCACAGATGTAGCCCACTATTTAAAATAATGAGGAATCCTCTTTTGCACCAAACTGGATAGTCTCCTTTTGGCTGCTAAGTCCCGCATTCTCTTCAACAGCAGAAGCTGTGTAGGACAGCTGTCATCTTCTTGCTCGTACCAAGCCATCGCTGTTTCTAGTGCTATAAAGGCCTCTTCAGGACTTGGTCGACGTTTTGGTTTTTCTTCATAATCTACAAGTACATCATGTACTTCTGAGGAGTCTTCATCATCGGTCACTACATGTATTTGGTTTTCTTCTTGCACAAAAGACAAAATTTCTTCGTCATTCAAAAACTGAAAACCAGAATCATTATCATCTTCTAGCCACATGTGTGCATCATCTTTGTCACAGGCCGAAAATCCGGGCATTGCTTGAAACAGTTCCACAACTTCATTTATACAATCATCATTTGTGTCCACTACAGTAGTTTCATTTCCTCCTTTTTTCCCAAGCAATCTATTCCAAGCCTTGTTGAGATTATCTTGTGACAGGGTGGTCCAAGCATCAGCTAACATATATCAGCAGTCTTTGAGATTAAGCTTTTTGGAAAACGCCACCACACTTTCTTCATCTTCAGCCAACAATAAACGACGCATGACTTCATTCTTGTACATCTTTTTAAGCTTTGCTATAACACCCTGATCCATTGGTTGAATCAGTGCTGTTACATTGGGAGGCAGAAAAAATTACTTTAAAATGTGCATCAACTGCATTCAATGTATCCGTCTCTGGATGAGATGGTGCATTGTCCAGTAGAAGAATTACTTTTCCAGTTTTCTTTTCTTGTTCTCTCAACCTCTTCACATTTGGGATGAACTGATTTGTATACCAATCAAGAAATATTTCACTATTCATCCAAGCACTCTTCTGTGCTTTGTAGCACAATGGGAGACATGTCACATTCTAAAACAACGTGGTTTTTTGGCTTTACCGATCATTAGCACCGGTAAACGATGACTTCCACTGGCATTCGCGGCTACCAAAATTGTTACTCTCTCTTTGCACTTTTTAAACACAGGGGAAGCTGCTTCGCGCTGAGATGCAAGTGATTTTTGAGGCAATGATTTCCAGCATAAGCCAGTCTCATCGGCATTATACACATCGAGTGAATAACCTTCTTTTTCCAAAAAAGCCAAGAATGTTTCTTTAAAATTTTCAGCGGCAGTTGCATCGCTAGATAAGGATTCCCCTTGGATCTCCAATTCTCGTATGCCATGACGAGATTTAAAGTTTCTTAACCATCCCTGGCTAGCCTTAAAGTCAGGAGGACAGTCAAGTTGATAGTTGAACTGAAGTGCCTTTTCACACAATAGAGAACCAGAGATAGTTTCCCCTTTGCTTCTTCTTTGCACAAACCATATATATAAAGCCTCTTCCAATTTCAAATCTTTCGCATGTCTCATGGTTTACGTTTCTTCGACCCATTTTCACTATCCAATTTCGATGCAAAACTCATAATTTTATCCTTGTTACTTTTGATGTCAAAGACGGTAGCTTTCCCAACATTGAAAATCCTCGCAAGTGAAGACACAGTTTCACCTTTTCCTAGGCTCTTGATAATTTCTGTTTTCGTTTCAATTGACAAAACATTGCAGTTCCTTTTATATGCTTTAGGCCTTCTGGAAGATGCCATATCGCACAGAGAAATACTTGCACACCAAAAGTATTCTGCTGTAGTAGCAGACACAATTATTTTAAGTTGAACTGTCTGTTTAGCCAGTGTTCTGCCTAGAACGCACACGTACACTAGATTGGTAAACCAGATATAAACTGACTTTATGATCTAACTGACTTCCTGTACGTAAGCGACTGACCATTAGCCCATTCCATCCTCTACAAATTGTTCGCACACATTTGAAGCTTGCAGCATCAAAAGATTCAAAAATAAAGTCTAACATGACTGGTGGCGCCTGATTTTTTTTTCTCGAAAAAGTGTTCGGATAATTGGATGTTCGGATAATTGGGGTTCGGATAAATGGAGTTCTACTGTATATTCATTTACATCATATGTAATTAAAATGAATGATCTGTTTCAAATCCATAGTTTGTGTGTGTTTAGTCATGTGAAATTGTTCACAAAAGATAATCTAGAAAGAATAAATCTGCTAATGTTGACTATTACAGCAGCCCCATTGTAATTTGCAAAGTACGAAAGAATCAATATTAAGTGACATATTTATAAAATTCAGTTAGTTAGCATTTTAAGCTTAAGGGTAGTTGTAGATTATACTGCTCTGTAGCAAGTCATATTTTTGTTCTATGCATTTTTTTCACATTTCATATGGACAGTAATCTTGGTTAAGGTGTAGCATAGATGCAGCCCCAGCAGATCCATCATTAGGGGATGACTTCTAGTCAGCAAGATCTCACATTTTTACAGAATACTAACATTTGTTGTAAGTTGTTTCTGGCCGGGTCTCTTCTTCAGAAATAAAAGATAGTATTCTGACATACCAGCTCCGCTTCAACGTAATTTGTAAATCTAGAACTTTACACGTAGAGGAATTGTAAATTAGTTTTTAACTCATTCTATCCCAGGCTGTTTTTGGGTTTTCCCAGGCCCCAAAATGGATGCAATTTTTTCAGACAGGTGAAGTTTTAAATACAGACAATGGACAAATACATTAGTTCAGTAGGTACATATGTTATACATATAAATGTGGGAAATTGACTGGAGAATCTTATGAATTGCTTCAAATATTTAATTGATATGAATAGGTGTGTGCTATGTCTTGTGAAGTGTAGAGCTGATAAAAAAGTGTTTAAAAAATAAAATAAAATTGTATACTTAAACTTAAATATTTCAGCTCCCATTTAATTTATGGCAATAAAATATTAAGAATATCAGTGCACATTTAGTCTAGGTAATTTTTTAAAAACAGGCAGTAGATAATCATATTATTTAACTTGGTGCTTATGTTATACATAAAAATGTAGGAAATTGACTGACAAGTTTTTTGAAATGCTTTAAATCATTATTTGATGTTAAAAGTGTCTGCTATGTCTTGTGAAGTGTTACACCTCATTAAAAAGTATTTAAAAAATTAAATTAAATTGTATACTGAAACTTAAATATTTCAGCTCCCAATTAATGTATGGCAATAAAATGTTAAGAATATCAATGCACATTTCGTTTGAAACATATCTAGAAACTTTTATCACTATCACTTCACAGATGTAATTTTTATGATTTTTTTTCTCAAAACCACATATGTTTATAAAAGCAACAGCTCAAAATGTGTGCAATTTTTCTCTTCAGGTTATATTTTTAAAACAGGCAGTAGATACACGTATTATTTAACTAGGTGTTTATGTTATGCACAAAAATGTGTGAAATTGACTGAAGAATCGTGTGAAATGCTGTAAATAATTATTTGATATGGAAAAAGTGTCTGTCATATTATGTGAAGTGTTGACCTGATCAAAAATAACTGGGAAAAAAAGATTTAAAAAACTGTGTACTTACATATGTCAGCTCCAGTTTAATCCATAGCAGAAAAATCTCAGAATATCAGTGCACATTCATTTTGAAACACAACACATTTTTACCACAATCACTTCAAATATATAATTATATGATTTTTTTCCTACACCACATATTTCTGTAAAAACCAAACAACTGTGACTAATATTATTTACGCCAACCAAATTCTATTTTACATTTAGATTACATTCTTTTTTACAAAAGAGTCTTTTCTGGATCCCAATATTTATTCATTCATTCATTCATTCATAACCCTCCACTCCCAAAGGAGCATAGGCCTTCAACAAACACATGCCAAGTCCTCCTGTCATGTGCCATCATCTCAAGTTCTTTCCACGTTCTCCTCATCAATTTCACATCTGTTTCCAGCTCTCTTCTCTATGTGCTTCTTGGTCTACCTCTGCCTCTCTTGCCCTGGGGGTTCCAGAACAAGGACTGCCATGTAATGCTATCAGCAGGTTTCCTCATTGTGTGTCCTATCCATCGCCATTGTCTTCTTCTCTTCTCTTGTTCCACTGGCACTTGTCTAGTTCTTGTCCTCAGTTCCACATTGGTAATCTTGTCATACCGTTTCAATCCCTCTGTTCTACGCAAGCACCCATTTATGAAAGTCTGTAGCTTTTTGGTTGTTGTCTTTGTTCTCCATGTCTCAGAGCCATACAATAGGACTGACTTCACATTTGAGTTGAAGATTCTTATTTTCGTGTTGGATCTGATTTCTCTTGATCTCCATATATTTCCCAATGCAATGAAAGCTCCTCTTGCTTTTTGTATTCTTATTTTGATATCACTGTCTGTCCCTCCAACTTTGTCCATATTGCTGCCAAGATATGTGTACGATTCTACATCTTGTATTGGTGTTTCTTCAAGTTCAACCCTGTTATCATTACCTGCATTTATTCTCATTATTTTTATCTTTTCCGTGTGTATTTTCAGACTGAATTGCTGTGACCTCTCATCGAGTGTTTTCAATTTGTCCTGCATCTGATTACGGTAATGGGACGAGAGCCAAATCATCAGCAAAATCCAGATCATCCAGCTGCTTAGTCAGAGTCCACTGGATTCTGTTTCTGTTGTGTGTTGTCGATGTTCTCATAACTCAGTCTATTGCTAGTAAGAAAAGAAATGGAGGCAAGAGGCATCCCTGTCGCACTCCCATTCTGATCCAAAATGGTTCTGTAAGCTGTCCTTCATGAAGAACTCTGCATGTCATGTCTTCATATGTTTTCTTTATTAAATTAATGATCTTCAGGGGAACTCCATAATGCCTCAGCAATTTCCAAAGTGATTCGCTGTCTACACTGTCAACATTATTTTATTAGGATATAATTTTTTACTTTACTGTTGATTCCCTAACCTTTTTCTATTTTACATTTAGATTACATTCTTTTTTACAAAAGAGTCTTTTCTGAATCCCAATATTTATTAGGACAGCAATAAACTTATCAAGTTCTAGGCATGTGACTTCGGTCCACCGAGATTACATTGAATATTGTTTTGCAGGGTTATTTTGAATACATTTCAGTCTGGCATAATCATTGATGCACTGGCACATGAAATCTTTAACCTCATCTGTAAACAAAACATTGAAACATTTCAATGGGGTTGACAGGTCAAGCCCCTCAGTCACACCTGGTGTTCTCTTGTGGACAAAATCGAAATGCATTTTGTGTCATGCCCTCAGTAATTTCTAACCACTCTGGGACATCTTGTGAGGATGCACCTGCCTCTAGACTTGAGGCAGTTCTCTTAGCTTTAGGCCTACTGTTTGTCAGAATGGGGTTTTTACCCCTTCCTTTTCCTTTACTGACTGATAGTTTAGCTCTGTTTATACTAGGCCTACCTGATGCCTGTTCAATCAGCTGCTCGGCATCGCCATCAGAATAATCAATTTCATGAATATTCTGACACAACGTCTTCATCTGAATCACTAAAACTAACTTCTAAATCACTGTCGCTAAAATTATCTTCTGTCCACTGAGAAAAAAGCACTTGTGCTTGATCAGCAGATAGCCGGTGTTTAGAAGAAGAATCTCGCTCCATTTTGTTTGTAAATAAATGATTAGCAACGTTAGCAATGGATATAAAGCACACAATTGTAACTTCATTTTAAAAATGTTTCCGCTCACAAACGTTCACACACATGTGCCGGAAGTAATGAAATGATTTAAAACTGGCTTGTTGCCAGGTATTTTATAATTATCCATTCAAATTCGACATATATCATACTTGTGGGTCATATGCCCTGGGTATAGCGAAAAGCCTATCTGGCACGACATACGCCCGTTTGGGGAGAATGAGTTAAAAAGAGGGCAGCACAAAACTTAGCACATTAGCAGCAGGGCATTGTTAACATTATCCTATATTCTCCGTCTGTTTATTATAACATTTACAATTATACTGTATACTGTAGGGATCACCCAGTTAGTCAATATGATTATTCACCCCTCCCCGTCTTTTCAGGCTGTCAGTGCCATGAGGTTACAGTCAGTGACACTGAGCTAAATGTAATGTATCTGGGCACAGCTTGGATATATTCATTGTTATGAGTGACATGTCGATGGCATTGGTGATCATGTCTGTGCATTTCTGGCTACATCTCTGATGTCATGCTACATCTTTGGTGTCATGCTACATCTCTGGTGTCATGCTACATCTCTGGTGTCATGCTACATTTCTGGTGTCATGCTACATTTCTGGTGTCATGCTACATCTCTGATTTCATGCTACATCTCTGGTGTCATGCTACATTTCTGATGTCATGCTACATCTCTGGTGTCATGGTACATCTCTGATGTGATGCTACATCTCTGGTGTCATGCTACATCTCTGGTGTCATGCTACATTTCTGATGTCATGCTACATCTCTGATGTCATGCTACATTTCTGATGTCATGCTACAACTCTGGTATCATGCTACATCTCTGGTGTCATGCTACATCTCTGGTATCATGTTACATTTCTGATGTCATGCTACATCTCTGGTGTCATGCTACATTTCTCATGTCATGCTACATCTCTGGTATCATGCTATATTTCTGATGTCATGAACCAGTCATGTCTTAGCCTTTTCCCTTGCAGTATGGTCAGTTTGTCGGGTTATTCCGCTCTGCGTCATTGTCAACTTTTCTTTCAGTTTAATTGACCAGTTTTTACCAGATTCTCAAAGTTTTCTCTTTTCATGACGTGTCAAAAGAACTTTGACAGTCTGCTTCTTCTAATGTTGATTACGTGATAACTGGTTTCTCCGAGGACTTCCTCATTTGATTGTGGCTGTCGAAGGTATCCTCCTCTCCATGTTGTTTCCAAAGAAAAAAATAGGACTATTGTTGTGTCAGACATGTCGTAAGAGGCAACTAGGATGAGGTTGTACTTGGGGCTGGCAACCACATCATGTAAAATAAAGGGCTACAGCGGCTACAGCTACATAGTGAATTGCTATAGAGATGATAGCTGCACAAGCACTTGGATGCTTTGATGCAGGCTTCCTGTTAGGGCACCAGCTGTGCAGTACTGACTCCATGCACCAGAAGGAGAGAAAAGAAGAACATATTCTTGCATCTTTCTTAGGAACCACATCCAATTGTTGCCTCCAGTTTTCTTTCCATCAGTTTATTGTCCAGGTCTCACATGCATATAAAATAATAGAGGATATAGCAGTTCAACACTACCTCTCTCACTGACTGTAGTAGTTTTTGTGCTGGTAAAAATGCTTTTCAAGCTGTGGAAAGTTGGTTTTTGCTTGTGCAGTTTTTGTCTTGATTTCAGTTAGGAATCCTTGATTTCAGTTAGGAATCTTTGATTTCAGTTAGGACTCCTTGATTTCAGTTAGGAATCCTTGATTTCAATTAGGAATCCACCATCTGATGTTACGATGTCCAAAATAGTTCACATGTTTTAATGGTCAAAATATATATCCTACAAATATTTTACATTCTGGGAATATTTCTTTTCTTGATATAACAATTGTAATGCATTTTGATGAATCTCATCAGAAATGATAATTTATTAACCAGGGCCTGATTTAGATGTTCTTATGACAATTTAAAAGAAATTTTTTTTCAAGTATCAGTTGAATGCAAACTGGACATTATTAGCCACAGCGTGTTCACTGATCATATATACCTTGTAAATATCCTGTATAATGCTGACCATAATGTAATGTTTGTATGTGTGCACTGTTTGTATTGAATAACAGACAATTTTTGATGAAGTTTTATTTTAAAACTTAATATTGTTATGATTTCTGAATCTCAACATATTTTACTAGTACAGAAGTTATTAAACACAATCTGCGTTGTTTCATTTATACATGTAAATGTACTTAACCTGATATTTGTGTATGCGAGTAGATAAGACTTTCTATGTCACAGGTATTGATAAACTTGAACATAAATTAAATACTCTTTGCTATCGGTGTAAAAAACTGTCATCCCTGTCCAGAGCTCAGGAGAGGAAAATCATATCTGTTGAGCTGAGATGCATAAGAAAAGCCATTAATGATACCAAGAGAGACAGAAGGAGAAGTGATGACATAGGAAAAGGTGTAAGATCCTGCGTCAAGTATATAGAGACTGAACAATCTCATGAGATCAGAGTTTGATCCACTACCACTACACACCTACATTAGTACGATCTAGATCTAGTTTCAGGAAATGAGGAAGACCAAGAGACAGGTGGATAGTCAACATTACAGAAGTCCTACAACAACGCGGGCTCACAGCAACCAGTGCTACAGATTTGGCTCAAGAACGCACAATTCAACTGCCCTCAACGCTTGACAGCATCAGTGGAACAAAGTTGGACATAAACACAGTCTGATGATAATGGGTCATTATTAGGGCAAAGTAAGAATGGGTCGCTCAAGTTTCTATATCAGAAATACTGATAAACTTGGAAATGGTTAATAAAAGTGGATTGGAAATGAGCAATCAGCACTGCTTGTGATCATTAATATTATCCTTTATGTTCCTGTGAGGCGTATTCCTTCAAAGTTGATGTCAAGCCATCACTGGCCTGTGCCAACTGTCTAAGGTTTGTCCAATAAAAAATCGGGCCGAAACACTTGTTGGACGGGGGGACTACTTCTGATGATCAGATTGCTTCCTGTTGTATTGCTCTGTAAAGAGTTTCCTATCATTGTTGTCTGCTGCCTTTCTCATGTTGTCTCCCTTTATGTCTCTTACCCAGGGATTTCCTAAGCTAATACTGCCTTGTAAATATATTTGCTGGTTTCCCAAATGTGTGTCATATTCAATATAAGCTTTTCCCTTTCACCTCTTGTTCCAGTGGTATTTTCTTGGTTTTTTCCATCAGGTCGCTAATGATGATCCTGCTACACCATTTCAATATTTTTATTCTGCACAAGCTCCCATCCATGTTTCAGAGCCGTACAATAAACTGCCTTGAGATTTGATTGGAAGATTCTTATATTTGTATTGGACTTTATTTCATTTGATTTTTCATATACTGTATTGTATGTCCTCACCCGTGTGTTACCGGGGCCCGAAAGGGGAGCAAAGAATAGTAACACTGTCCCCTACCAAGCATGTCGTAAAAAGCGACTAAGGAGGGTTGGGCATGGGGCCGGTTACACCATCCTGTAAAAAAATTTAAACCACAAAAAACTTCAACAAATATGGACAAGTCAAATAAAGAAAATAAAACACAGCCATCCAAGACAGGGGAAGGTCCTCTCGCGGGGAGGCGTATGATGCAACACAGAGAAAGCTGAAAGGAGTCTGTGTTGCTGACTAACCTTCTTTCTTCTAGGAGAACTTCCAGATTTGGCACCTGGAATGTTCGGACATTAAACGAACAAGGGAAAGTGGCGCAAGTAGCAGCAGAAATGAGGGAATACAAAATCGAGGTTCTGGGAATGTGTGAAACAAAGTGGAAGGGGGTAGACAGGAAGAAACTCATCACAGGTGAATTGGTGCTGTCCTCAGGACATGAAGACGAAAGTTCACACCACAGTGAAGGGGTAGCTCTTATGTTATCTAAAGAAGCACAGAAAGCACTAATTGAATGGGAAGCTGTTGGACCCAGAATAATAACAGCTTCTTTCAAAACAGCTAAAAAGAAAATTCATGTAAATGTCATCCAATGTTATGCACCAACTAATGACAAAGAAGAGTCTGTGAAAGAAGCATTTTATACTAAACTACAGGAAATTATGGATAAAGTAAAAAGAAGAGACATCACAATTTTGATGGGTGACATGAATGCAAAGATAGGTACAGTCAACACTGGATTCAAAGAAGTCATGGGAAAACATGGGCTAGGAGTAATGAATGAAAATGGAGAGCTATTCGCAAACTTCTGTGCTTCAAATCAACTGGCTATAGGAGGAAGCATGTTTCCACATAAGAGAATACACAAGGCAACATGGATATCACCAGACCATAGAACAGAAAATCAGATTGATCATATATGCATAAACAAGAAGTTTAGATCATCATTGCAGGATGTAAAGGTATATAGAGGAGCAGATGTGGCATCAGATCACCATCTTCTGATAGCCAAAGTAAAAATGAAACTCAAGAGATATGCAACAATGCAAAATTATAGACAACAGTTTAATGTAGGACAGCTAAGAAATCAAGAAACAAGAGACAAATTTGCGGTCACAGTATCCAACAAATTCCAAGTGCTCCAACAGCTGGAAGATGTAGAGAATACAGAAGACTATTGGCAGCAGGTCAAAACAGTATGGAAGGAGACATGTGAAGAAATACTGGGGAAAAGGGAAAGACAACAAAAAGCATGGATAACAACAGAAACCATCAATAAGATAAAAGACAGAAAAAACAAGAAAGCAGAGTTAAACACAAGCAAAACCAGAAGTTCCAAAGCCAAGGCTCAAGAAGTGTACACAGAAGCAAACAAAGAAGTAAAAAGAAGTATCAAAAGAGACAAGAGGAAGTATATTGAGGAGTTGGCAAGAGAGGCAGAAGATGCTGCAGCCAAAGGAAATATGAGAGAACTGTATAGCAGCACAAAGAAGCTAACAGGGAAATACAAGCAAACAAGTTGCCTCATAAAAGACAAGAATGGGAAACTGCTCAGCAATATACAAGAGCAAATGAAGAGGTGGACAGAATATTTTGGGGACCTTCTCAATAGACCAGCTCCACAAAACCCGCCGGACATCCAGCCAGCAGAAGAAGAGCTACAAATTAACGGTGAAAGACCAACGAAGGAAGAAATAAAGAAAGCCATAAAGCTTCTAAGAGATGGAAAAGCGTCTGGACCTGATGGCATTCCAGCAGAGGCCATCAAAGCAGATATCGACACGGCTACAGAGATGTTATATAAATTACTTGGTAAAGTCTGGGAAAAGGAAGAGATACCAGCAGAATGGAAGGAAGGATATCTGGTTAAGTTGCCTAAGAAGGGAAATTTACAAGAGTGCACAAATTATAGAGGAATAATGTTACTATCAGTGCCAGGAAAAGTATTAAACAGGATTATCCTTGAGAGATTAAAAGAGTCCATAGACAAGAAACTGAGAGATGAACAAGCAGGTTTTCGACAAAACAGATCATGTACAGACCAGATAGCCACTTTGAGAATAATAGTTGAACAAAGTCTGGAATGGAATTCACCACTATACATCGGATTTGTGGACTACGAAAAGGCATTTGACAGTGTAGACAGAGAATCACTTTGGAAATTGATGAGGCATTATGGAGTTCCCCTGAAGATCATTAATTTAATAAAGAAAACATATGAAGACATGACATGCAGAGTTCTTCACGAAGGACAGCTTACAGAACCGTTTGGGATAAGAACAGGAGTGCGACAGGGATGCCTCTTGTCTCCATTTCTTTTCTTGCTGGCAATAGATTGGGTTATGAGATCATCGACAACACACAACAGAAATGGAATCCAGTGGACTCTGACTAAGCAGTTGGATGATCTGGATTTTGCTGATGACTTGGCTCTTCTGTCCCATAACCGTAATCAGATGCAGGACAAATTGAAAACACTCGATGAGAGGTCACAGCAATTGGGTCTGAAAATACACAGGGAAAAGACAAAAATAATGAGAATAAATGCAGGTAATGATAACAGGGTTGAACTTGAAGAAACACCAATACAAGATGTAGAATCATACACATATCTTGGCAGTAATATAGACAAAGTTGGAGGGACAGACAGCGATATCAAAATAAGAATACAAAAGGCAAGAGGAGCTTTCATTGCATTGGGAAATATATGGAGATCAAGAGAAATCGGATCCAACACGAAAATAAGAATCTTCAACTCAAATGTGAAGTCAGTCCTATTGTATGGCTCGGAGACATGGAGAACAACAAAGACAACAACCAAAAAGCTACAGACTTTCATAAATGGGTGCTTGCGTAGAATAGAGGGATTAAAATGGTATGACAAGGTTACCAACGTGGAACTGATGACAAGAACTAGACAAGTGCCAGTGGAACAAGAGATGAGAAGAAGACGATGGCGATGGATAGGACACACACTGAGGAAACCTGTTGATAGCATTACAAGGCAGTCCTTGTTCTGGAACCCCCAGGGCAAGAGAGGCAGAGGAAGACCAAGAAGTACATTGAGAAGAGAGTTGGAAACAGAGGTGAAAATGATGAGGAGAACATGGAAAGAACTTGAGATGATGGCACGGGACAGGAGGACTTGGCATGTGTTTGTTGAAGGCCTATGCTCCTTTGGGAGTGGAGGGTTATGAATGAATGAATTGTATGTCCCAGTACAGCAGAGGCATCTCTTACCTTTTGTATTCTCGTTTTGATACCACTGTCAGTTCCTCCAACTTTATCTTTACCTTTTGTATTCTCATTTTGATACCACTGTCTGTTCCTCCAACTTTATCTTTACCTTTTGTATTCTCGTTTTGATACCACTGTCTGTTCCTCCAACTTTATTTAAATGACTTGCAAGCTTGTATTCTCGTTTTGATACCACTGTCTGTTCCTCCAACTTTATTTAAATGACTTGCAAACTTGTATTCTCGTTTTGATACCACTGTCTGTTCCTCCAATTTTATTTAAATGACTTGCAAGCTTGTATTCTCGTTTTGATACCACTGTCTGTTCCTCCAATTTTATTTAAATGACTTGCAAGCTTGTATTCTCGTTTTGATACCACTGTCTGTTCCTCCAACTTTATTTAAATGACTTGCAAGCTTGTATTCTCGTTTTGATAGCACTGTCTGTTCCTCCAACTTTATTTAAATGACTTGCAAGCTTGTATTCTCGTTTTGATACCACTGTCTGTTCCTCCAACTTTATCTAAATGACTTGCAAGCCAAGTGCAGTTTGGCAGTCATTTTCAGCATTTATTCTCATAATCTTTGTCTTTTCTTTGTGTCTTTTCACACCCATTATCTGGGATTTCATCAAGTATTCTCATATTTTCCTACATCCTGTTACAATTATGTGATAGATGAGCCAGATCATCAGCAAAATCTAGAACTAACTATGATACTTATCGGCATAAGGGATTAACAAAAGAAGATAAGTTGTTGCCTGGTGTTATCCAGAAGGACAGGATAGTTTCATGCATGAATTAGTTGTTGCCTGGTGTTATCCAGAAGGACAGGATAGTTTCATGCATGAATTATTTGTTGCCTGGTGTTATCCAGAAGGACAGGATAGTTTCATGCATGAATTAGTTGTTGCCTGGTGTTATCCAGAAGGAGAGGATAGTTTCATGCATGAATTAGTTGAATTCTGTGCTCCACAGGGAGCAGAGTGATCATGATTTAAAAAAAATAAAATTTTGCCTCGATTTGGTCTGTCATCTTAGTCGGTTATATTAGGGTGCATGTCCAAATATTAAAGACCTTTAGGTCTAATAACATTAATAATCCAATTATCACGATGATAATTATCATTTAACCTGATATTGTCATACAGCAATGTCATGTGTGTCCTGATAGTTTATGTTTTATGCATTATATGTATTTAGCCTTTACGTTGCTCAAACATGAAGGATGAGGTCTGTTGTAGAATGCTGCAGCAAACAGTAATTCTCTTGTTTACCTGTGACTGTTTTATATTTCACTGTTATCATATCTATATGAAAAATACAAAAGGCAAGAGAAGCTTTCATTGCATTGGGAATAAACACACACAAATAAGAATTTTTATAATAATTTAACTTCCTTTAAGGCCTTTTTCCAAGTCTACAGTTATCTTCATCATATGGTATGGACGTTTTCCAAACAAAAATGACAACAACAACAACCTATGACGCATGGAGCAGAGTGCAGTATTCCAACTAAGATCAGAACACACTAGACTCATCAAGCACTTAAACAAATTAAACCCCTCAAATAAGCCTAATTGCCATAACTGCGTCGATCTTTATGAGACAGTTTAGCATATGCTGCCAGGACTCGGCACAGAAAGAAGAAAGCTATTGCCGGGCTCCCCAACAATCACACACATTCTATACAACACCACTTAACAGCTACAGTACACTTGCAAATTCTACAACCTGGCACGGTCTGAGAAAGAGCAGCGAGCTTAGCAACCCTAGTAAAACAATAACAAAATAGTATGGGTTTTAATGAAGGGAGTATTGTCTTAGGAACTTAGCTCTGGTTTAAGCTGCTGCAGCGATGAGGGCTGGATTGCTTCTACTGCTATATAAAGAATAGTTGGTTGGCAAGTTGCGACCTTCTTCAGTTTCTATTGCTTGCGCCTGTAGGAGCAGGTACTCATTTTTGCGAGTTTCCCTCACACACCTGCAGAGTTATGACTTGACCATTGTCGGATCCAAGGAGTAGTGACAGGGCAATCGCCTCTCCCTTAGGACTTTGAAAACCTGTATTTCGTATCAACCGCTCCAGTATCCCGCCAATTAGGACTTAAATGTAAGTTATCGTTAGGGACGACAAACGAATTAAAACATATTTGGAACGGGACACTGGCAAGTACACTTAAAGATTACGAACGTTGTTTGCAAGTAATTTTACATGGCGGGACAATGAAAGACAATAAAGAGAACCGCCATACTACAATGAGACAAATGACGGCGCCAGGCAGGCGACACAAGGGGACTTTACTCGAGCCGCAAAAATCAAGGACTTTGTAACAAGAGGTGAATAATTTCTGTATCGGGCGGCCAATCCCAAATCAAAAAATTTCATGCTATAATATAACATGTATGACACGGCTGTTTGCCAGCGATCCTTTAGTTTTTTTTTTTTTTTCCCTTTGCGTCTAGTATTTTGCTGTAATACCCTGTTCAACCAAAACCCATTGAAGGGTTGCAAACGGTTATATTGGGGTTGATCCTTTAGTTTTCCCTGACCGCGCTATTTATAGCTATCGTGATTAGGTCACGTGGTCAACTTCCTAAGGGGAAAAAAATGTGGCGGTGTTTACTTTTGATAGGGCTTAATTAATGCTTTTAGGCTACTTTATTATTATAAATACCGGCTTTAATTTTGCGTAAAGCTAGACTAGAAATGTTAGAGTAAATTTTAGAACAAGAACAAACATTTTATCACAATTAGAGCAGAAGATATAATAGTCTGAAATAGTGTAAAATTTACGTTTTTTTAATATTTTTTTATGGTTTGTTTCTAATGCAATTTACATATATGGATGCGAGTCATGGGCAATGACTTCTTCTTCTTCTTCCATCCTTAGCCACCAACCGGCAAAGCAGTATGTGGCCAGTACGCCTAGTGGCGTCTTAGGGCAACAACAAATTGATCAATCTATCGCTGTTTCCACCACGCCTAGTGGCGTCTTTGTGGAACAAAAACAGACCAAACAATCTATCGCTGTTTCCGTAATCAGATTGGTTGGCAAGCAGGTGATCAGCCCACTGTGCGAAGTTTTTACGGGATGGGGTAAACAGCCCCATGCCCAAACCCTCCTTAGTCGCCTTTTACGACATGCATGGTAAGGTGCAGTGTTACTATTCTTTGCTCCCCTTTCGGGCCCCGGCAACACACGGGTGATGGGCAATGACTACAACCCACAAAAGCCAGATCCAAACCTCAGAAATGAGGTATCTGAGGAAGGTGGTTGAAGTAACAAGAAGAGACATGGTACGCAACCAGACGATACGTCAAGGCCTAAAATCCCACCCGCTGCAGACCCAAATAGAACAGTCCCAACTAAGATGGTTTGGCCATGTCTGCAGAATGGGAGAAGATCGGCTACCACGACAAGCATGGGAAACAAAGAGCCAGGGATCCAGACCTCCAGGACGACCCAGAGTCCGCTGGGAGGACAACATTAGACAATCTTTGAAGGACCGAGGACTAGAATGGAACCAGGCCAGGAAGAAGACAGCTGATAGAATAGTCTGGCGCTCTCTCTTCCAAACCTCTACACCTCACGGTAGAAGAGGAACGACTAAGTAAGTAAGTAAGCAATTTACACTAAAACGGTCACAATCAACATGCACAACAAATTACAGAAATCAAAAGTAGAAAACCTGCAGAAAATGGATATCACAGTTTTGTTTTGGTTTCATGCGTCAAACATTAATTATTGAAACATTAAATTGCAAGTCCACATTTATTACCTTAAAATAACACACCCAATTGTCCCCAAAACATGAGAGCTAACAATTATCTCAATCATACATCACGATGGTCATGTAAAAATGAGTATGGTCATGAGTAAAACGAAATGTTCAATTTAATAGATAAATAGGTGTATTTAATAAATACATCTATTAAATGATTTCCCGGGACCCCAAGATGCAGCAATAGTGAATGCAGTCAGCGACCCATAGCTTGACTGCTTGCATCAGGATCAGCAAACCAGAGCTGATCAAGACCGTACTCCACCTCCTCATGGTGGTCCTGGAAACAGCCTGCAGCAGTGCAGTCTGGCTGAGCGAGTACGGATCGAAATGGGAAGGCAAACCCGGTCCCTAAAAAATGCCGTGCAGAAGTCGGATGTGTCGACCGAAAGGTGCAGATATCACAGCTTAGGCGCAAACAGACACAACGCAACCACCGTCCTTTTCAGGGCGAACGAGGAAGAAGAAGAAGAAATGATTTCCACACACTGTTTATTCTGTCACTCTCACGCAACAACTGCCATAATTTGCTCTAGCCCCAAAATTTCGCTCAATTATCATTCACACTTCCTTTTTTTTTATAGGATGAATCTGTACATTAACAGATGGAGAAATTTGTAACAAATGAGTTTCCATTATAAATTTTAATTGTGAAGTTATATTTTTAATACCGCTGGCGCGTCTTTCAATTTTGGAAATAGTGGAATGTACAAATTCTCCCCCTTGCTCTCCGTGCATGCCCATTCCAAAGCCATGAGTTCTGATCCAGTCTGCGCAATGTTTTTCTAATATGTGCTGTTTAGGAATTGTCTTACTGGGGAATAGCTTTCTGAACAAAGACATATAAGTCTCTATTAATGCTGTTATTGATTCTTTACTAATTGGTTTACTGTGTGATATTTTGTTGTGTACTTTCTCAAATGCTTCTTTCAGTGAGTTGAATTGTTCTTGGGCAATAAAAGCAATGTTAGTTATATCTTGTCTGTAATTTTCAGTGTTTGTGTAATGATTGCTCTTGTAAGATCTTTATAAACTTTTTGTGTGAGATATCTGTGGCAGTGATTCCCTATGAATGCTCTGCTATGATAAGCCTGTGGTATGATTTTGAGTTTGGCTAGTACCTTGTCCAAGTGTGAGCAAACTGGACCAGACCTAGCACACAGGTCTTTAAACTGAAGTTTGGCCAGCGCATCTTGTGCATTTTCAAGTTTAACTTTAAAACTATCTGGCTCCTCCTTATCCTCACAAAGTTCAATACCTGCCTGAAAAAATTCAATTTTAGCTTCTAATTCTGCTGCCTGTTTCCAGTTCCAACCAAATCTCTTCAAGTTCTTAATAGTACTAATGTTTGCATGTGTCTCTTGCGGATTCTCAAATATCTGTGACCGTGTAGCCAGAAAGGTGTAATTTTAGACTGAGTAATTAGTTGTCGATCTAGTCAACGGTGTGAATGTGTGCTCATGTTGGCATTCTCACCCGGTAATGGGCGATTTAAACGAAACACACCTTCGCCATCCGTGAAGAAGACAGACGTGGGAGGCAGCCATCGGTTGTCAGACATCCTGGCGCTGTCTGACACCAGAAGAAAACACCTTTTGAGCACGAAACCGTAAGAAGTGTGAGTAAGGCAAGAAATATTGTGAGAATGTAATGACCAGTGGGCGGAACTTCAATTGTGGACGTCTAGGAAGAAAATATTTACTAAGATGTGATCTCATGTCATCCAAACTGAGCATAGGACTCCTGATTTGCTCCCTAGATGGATGGGCGGAGTTTAGCCTGACATTTTGAACGTGGCTATCATGTGGTACAGAAGAGGATATGTAGATTTAAAATAGAACAGTGAGAGAGTCGAGTCAGAGTTGAAAGGAAGCCAGATCATCTTCCATGTGCGGTATGCATCCTCGATATGATACACCAGTGAGGTAGAAGATTTGATACGCATATGTTGCGTCTGTGCTAAGAGGACTGACGACATAGAGGTATGCTTGCATATAAGTACATTTTTATAATACTTTAGATTTAGTAATGTTTGACGTTTCAGGTTTAAGAGTTAATGCTTTTTAGCATCTATAGTTTGATAGAAGATGATTGGCGATTTATGTGTTTCTAGTGTAATTTCACGTATATCTATCTTATCGCTTCTTTCAACTGTGAGACTGTGTTAAATGTGTAAAGTACTAAGTGAATTTATAAGAGGAATTCTAGTGTCGCATTGCGCTGTATACAAGTGTGTACTTATTGCCACTATTATTATTATTTGTGTAGTGTTAAGTAATGGTTATATTGCATTCTTGTGAGCCGCAAGTGTGGTTAATGTTACATCAGTGATTATTGTGAGAGAAAGATTAGCGTACCCTCTAGCTCCGTGAGTAGCCTATGCCTATTACATTTAGTACAGAGCTGTAAGAATAGAGTATATATCTCCTTTTTCTTTAGAGCAGCTAGACCTCTAAGATACTGATAAATTGATGTCATTTAGACCAGTGCGCTGAGTGGAATATTTCATCATAGATGTCGTGAGACATTCTAAATCCACATATATAAATTAAAAGGTAAATGTAAAGCCTAACACATAAATTCGATAAAAGGAAAGAAGAATGGTAAAGAACAGTGCTGTCACAATGACTGTACTCGAGATCCCCCTTTTTATGCTCAGTCTGCAAAATTGTAACACTTTCACGTTGATAGTAAAGCCTACTGCATCAATACACGCTTTCTACAATAAAACGTGTACTGTATTTCTTAGAAAACCTTGAGATACGCAAGCTGATTAATGACCTAGATTAATACTAGCATTAATTTCATTTTATACACGGCGTGATGAAAAGACAGATGAACTTAGGATAGAGAGAGGGAGGGCTGAAAGCAGGAACGCATGCAACACTAACACGCGTCTCGCGATAATTAATGTCACCCCCAAGCGTAAGGCCAGAAGCACTAACTTTTTTTCAAATAGACAGTGATAAAAAACACTACAACTACGAGGGTTAGGTTTAAAAACCTGTAAAATGCTTATTAGGAAACATGACATTCTACTGTTTTATGTCTAAACTCCTGACATTAGTCTGACAGTACAGCAGACACCATAAAGTTTGGAAGTGAGGAGGTGGTAACAGCACGACTATCCTAGAAGAAAATGCATATTTTGAACGCCGCCACTTAGCTCCCTTAAAACTTATATATTTGGGTTTCTTAGGACTTGCTGACAAAGAATATGTTAAGTGTTCCGCAAATAGTCTAGGAATTAACAAATTATAGCCAAAAGAAAATAGTGAGGGTGTCGGACAGCACCAAATCAGAATCGCACAGTGGCATGTTTTGAAACCACCATTTTACGGGAAATAGGCCACCATGTTACCTCCTATTTGATTGGCGGGAATGATATGTAAGGCTAAACACGATTAGTCGGACTACAAATACTAATTTTGGTTGTTAGGGGAAACGTGAGAAGGGTAAAATTTTTTGAAAAGCTGTGTAAACATGGCCCGATTGGTTAGACCCGCCAATATAGTCAATTAGGAGCGTCAGTTCAGTGCCACATTTTAAAATAAACTCACTAAGAAACAGTGCGTTGAGAACCAGTGCATATTTTTCTAAATAAAAGCCTGGGACAGCGGCAGATCGGATTTTGTGCCATATTCATCGCCAGTCAACGTATTTGTTATTATTTCCATGAATTGTGGTAAGCTTGACATATTTGATATCTTTTTAATGAAAATTGAATGTGAATTGATAATTTATGTCTGTATATGTGTGTGGTTCAGTAGCCAACATGAGGCAAAGCCTAGATATTGCTCCAACCTGAACAGGACGTGTCGGAGAAAAGTAAAACTGCATGGTATTGCCAAACAGTACACTGACACCTATCTTATTGACTAGAAAGAACTAATGCTGGAATTGCAGAGGCGTAGTAACCATTAGGGAGGAGTATACTGGTGTAAATTGTTTCAGATGAAGCTAGCAATTGGCCTACCGCTCTGAACTCAGTGTTTGTTATGTATTGTGTTCAGTGTGGAAATAGATTATAAATTAGTTCTGAAATAGGAGGTACAACCTTCTTGTTTCAGGGACCGTGGTCCTAAGTTATTGAAGCAACACCTGGTCTGAGTTTTGCTGAATCCAGAGGCTGACAGCATACTCCTTGGTCCAGATAGCGACCAGTGAGGTGTCTCCAGAACACAGGAAGCAATCGAGCAGAGGAGTCCTTTCCTGCCGCCATCACGAAAAATAAGCTTCTGTGGCCAGAGCAGCTCAACATTATGTGCCCCCCCCCCCCTCTAAAATTGACATTATATTAAACACAGAGGGACAATAAATTGTTTCAAACGACAGGAACTGTGAACTTTTCCAAATACTATTTCCACGATAATCAAACACTTGAAGTCATGATGACAAACAACAATCTAGCTTGAAAAACAAAACCAGTATTACCTCATAGTACTACTTCACAACTTACACACATAGGATAATACTAATAAATTATGTCAATACAAAGATTATATATATAAACTGTGTACATACTACTTGTAATTACCCTTGATTGTGATTCCTGGTTCACTGTGTAGTTGAATCAGGATATCTATTATTGAAAGGAATTAATACATATATATATTTGAAACTTTACACTTGACTCAGTTAAGATAGTCTTATAGAGTGTTATATTTGTGTGAGTGTCACAGTGTTGTAAAGTGTTGTGGAATAAAATAAATTGTTTATCTGTCTGTTGTTGTTGTGACTTACACTTCATCATTTTCATAACCCTAGACATTTAACGTAGTCATCACAATATTCCAGAATAATTCTGACTGAGGTATAAATGTGGTAGCAAGTAAGGTCATCTGTAATACACCACACTTATTAGATACAGATACCTTCACAGCTGATCTCAGTCAGTACACTAAGTCCCCTATAAATATTTATATCATCCCACTTTACCACAATAGATAGAAGTGCTTCATTTAAGTTTTATCTTGCGTGATGATGGAGTTAGTATCTAATATGCATATGAAGGCATTGTTGTTGATTGAGATATGTTTATTGTTGATTACACATACATACGCAGACTTGCATGAACACACACACACACACACACACACATACATGGTCATTTAAGTGCATGTACTTGCATAATTTCACACATATGTATGTATTATTACGTTGATGATGTTTGTCCATTAGTACGATGCTAGTTTATTTTATTTCATTTTATTTCAGAGAGTCCAGCAGTCTGTGCTGGGTTATTAGATGGTGTTACCTAAATAGCTTGGTTATATGGTGTTGCTTAGGAATTGTCTTCAAAGTAAACTTGCGGACAACATTGTTTCTGTATGATTCTTGTGCTACCTGATAGGGTTTCATTAATAAAAGTGGGACCCCTGTCATCAAGAGTTTTTCTGTGACTGCGGAACGTGTGTGAAAGTAGGCCAGAGAGAGTGACGACAACATTACACACAGATCTTTATCCTTCTTCACACATCGTCTTCGCACCGTCACATATCTTTGCGACTATTGTATCGGCTACCTGTTCTAGAAGTCTGTGGTGTTTCAAAACAATGCCTAATAAAATATGAAGGTAAGGAGGAGCTAGATTTTCAATTTCAATCTCTAACATTGGTTTGTGTAAACAATTATGGTAACGTGCCACTTGCCTTTTATTCCCTTTCCCATATTTCATATATCTATTGTAATCTCTTATCAACATTGCCAAACTTCTTGGTTTGCAAGTTGTATGCTCTCTGGATGTCTTTATTTCCTTGTTTTGCTGGAGACACCACAGACATGGGTATATTCCTTGAGCTCCAGACAAACCACAAACATTTTCATCAAAAAGTCATAATCCCCGAATAAGAAAACAACAACTTTTTTACCATCCCACTCTAAATCTTTTAGTGACTCTATCTGAGCTTTCATGCCATTCATAAATATTTCTAAATTATCATATGTATCTCTGACTCTAGCCATTGATAAAAGGATGGTATTAGATTTAGAATTTGGTTTCTCTAAATTTACTACCTGCATTGTAACTTTGAATGAAAGAAGATATACAAACAGTTACTTAGAATTCTTTGGCAGCCGTCGTGTGCACAACTACCAAAGAACACTAATGGAACAGTCCTTATCTCACACACAATAAAAAAAAAAGACATTCTTATTATAAATACAAGATTAACAAGACTTGAAAGATAGATCAAAGTATTGTGGAAGTAATCTATCTATAGCTTTACATGTTTTCTGACGCTTATATACGCAGCTAAATATCATTATAAATGAATGAAAATGCAAAAACAGATGGTGCTTTACAAAAAGTTATTTTTTTTTACAACCTTATTTAAGATTTGCGGGTATCAGGAATGCGTTTACGGTGATTTAAATGTTATAAAATCTGGTGACAATATGCTTGTTCTTGTAATGCCAAACTCACAAAACTGACTACCACACATTCTCAAGATATGAAATCAAAAAAAAAAAAAAAAGTATGTGGAAATAATCTTTAGCTTCCCTTCGAGAAGTCTTTATAATTATAAACTCAAACGAATGGGCCGATTTTTAGATATTAAATTAATAAAAAGATTACTTATTTTATGAATTTCCTCAAATGATGACGCTGTTTTCAAAAGTCTGTAACTCCGTCAAAACTAATTTCAAACAAATAAAAATGCAATCAAAAATAGAACACAGAACAAAGTTATTGTACACAAAAGAATTTTAGCGCTGTGTTTATCCAGAACGAGTGTGTAATGATTTATATTTTACTGATTTTACACACACATCAGCTGATTTTCCCCGCCAAAACCCTCAGTAGTTTTTTACGGTGCATATGAACATTTTATGTCCGGTGTCAGAATTCCGGTCACCGAAACTAAAAGATCGCTCGGGTATCACGGCTGTTTGCGAGCGATCTTTTAGTTATTTCCCCTTTTTCCCCGACCGCGCTATTTATAGCCCACTTGACAGAGGTCACGTGGTCAGCTTCCTAATGGGAAAAACATGTGCCGATGTTTACTTTTGATAGGGCTTAATTAATGCTTTTAGGCTACTTTTTTATTATAAATACCGGCTTTAATTTTGCGTAAAGCTAGACTAGAAATGTTAGAGTAAATTTTAGAACAAGAACAAACATTTTATCACAATTAGAGCAGAAGATATAATAGTCTGAAATAGTGTAAGATTTACGTTTTTTTTATATTTTTTTATGGTTTGTTTCTAATGCAATTTACACTAAAACGGTCACAATCAACATGCATAACAAATTACAGAAATCAAAAGTAGAAAACCTGCAGAAAATGGATATCACAGTTTTGTTTTGGTTTCATGCGTCAAACATTAATTATTGAAACATTAAATTGCAAGTCCACATTTATTACCTTAAAATAACACACCCAATTGTCCCCAAAACATGAGAGCTAACAATTATCTCAATCATACATCACGATGGTCATGTAAAAATGAGTAAAACGAAATGTTCAATTTAATAGATAAATAGGTGTATTTAATAAATACATCTATTAAATGATTTCCCGGGACCCCAAGATGCAGCAATAGTGAATGCAGTCAGCGACCCATAGCTTGACTGCTTGCATCAGGATCAGCAAACCAGAGCTGATCAAGACCGTACTCCACCTCCTCATGGTGGTCCTGGAAACAGTCTGCAGCAGTGCAGTCTGGCTGAGCGAGTACGGATCGAAATGGGAAGGCAAACCCGGTCCCTAAAAAATGCCGTGCAGAAGTCGGATGTGTCGACCGAAAGGTGCAGATATCACAGCTTAGGCGCAAACAGACACAACGCAACCACCGTCCTTTTCAGGGCGAACGAGGAAGAAGAAGAAGAAATGATTTCCACACACTGTTTATTCTGTCACTCTCACGCAACAACTGCCATAATTTGCTCTAGCCCCAAAATTTCGCTCAATTATCATTCACACTTCCTTTTTTTTTATAGGATGAATCTGTACATTAACAGATGGAGAAATTTGTAACAAATGAGTTTCCATTATAAATTTTAATTGTGAAGTTATATTTTTAATACCGCTGGCGCGTCTTTCAATTTTGGAAATAGTGGAATGTACAAATTCTCCCCCTTGCTCTCCGTGCATGCCCATTCCAAAGCCATGAGTTCTGATCCAGTCTGCGCAATGTTTTTCTAATATGTGCTGTTTAGGAATTGTCTTACTGGGGAATAGCTTTCTGAACAAAGACATATAAGTCTCTATTAATGCTGTTATTGATTCTTTACTAATTGGTTTACTGTGTGATATTTTGTGTACTTTCTCAAATGCTTCTTTCAGTGAGTTGAATTGTTCTTGGGCAATAAAAGCAATGTTAGTTATATCTTGTCTGTAATTTTCAGTGTTTGTATAATGATTGCTCTTGTAAGATCTTTATAAACTTTTTGTGTGAGATATCTGTGGCAGTGATTCCCTATGAATGCTCTGCTATGATAAGCCTGTGGTATGATTTTGTGTTTGACTAGTACCTTGTCCAAGTGTGAGCAAACTGGACCAGACCTAGCACACAGGTCTTGAAACTGAAGTTTGGCCAGCGCATCTTGTGCATTTTCAAGTTTAACTTTAAAACTATCTGGCTCCTCCTTATCCTCACAAAGTTCAATACCTGCCTGAAAAAATTCAATTTTAGCTTCTAATTCTGCTGCCTGTTTCCAGTTCCAACCAAATCTCTTCAAGTTCTTAATAGTACTAATGTTTGCATGTGTCTCTTGCGGATTCTCAAATATCTGTGACCGTGTAGCCAGAAAGGTGTAATTTTAGACTGAGTAATTAGTTGTCGATCTAGTCAACGGTGTGAATGTGTGCTCATGTTGGCATTCTCACCCGGTAATGGGCGATTTAAACGAAACACACCTTCGCCATCCGTGAAGAAGACAGACGTGGGAGGCAGCCATCGGTTGTCAGACATCCTGGCGCTGTCTGACACCAGAAGAAAACACCTTTTGAGCACGAAACCGTAAGAAGTGTGAGTAAGGCAAGAAATATTGTGAGAATGTAATGACCAGTGGGCGGAACTTCAATTGTGGACGTCTAGGAAGAAAATATTTACTAAGATGTGATCTCATGTCATCCAAACTGAGCATAGGACTCCTGATTTGCTCCCTAGATGGATGGGCGGAGTTTAGCCTGACATTTTGAACGTGGCTATCATGTGGTACAGAAGAGGATATGTAGATTTAAAATAGAACAGTGAGAGAGTCGAGTCAGAGTTGAAAGGAAGCCAGATCATCTTCCATGTGCGGTATGCATCCTCGATATGATACACCAGTGAGGTAGAAGATTTGATACGCATATGTTGCGTCTGTGCTAAGAGGACTGACGACATAGAGGTATGCTTGCATATAAGTACATTTTTATAATACTTTAGATTTAGTAATGTTTGACGTTTCAGGTTTAAGAGTTAATGCTTTTTAGCATCTATAGTTTGATAGAAGATGATTGGCGATTTATGTGTTTCTAGTGTAATTTCACGTATATCTATCTTATCGCTACTTTCAACTGTGAGACTGTGTTAAATGTGTAAAGTACTAAGTGAATTTATAAGAGGAATTCTAGTGTCGCATTGCGCTGTATACAAGTGTGTACTTATTGCCACTATTATTATTATTTGTGTAGTGTTAAGTAATGGTTATATTGCATTCTTGTGAGCCGCAAGTGTGGTTAATGTTACATCAGTGATTATTGTGAGAGAAAGATTAGCGTACCCTCTAGCTCCGTGAGTAGCCTATGCCTATTACATTTAGTACAGAGAATAGAGTATATATCTCCTTTTTCTTTAGAGCAGCTAGACCTCTAAGATACTGATAAATTGATGTCATTTAGACCAGTGCGCTGTGTGGAATATTTCATCATAGATGTCGTGAGACATTCTAAATCCACATATATAAATTAAAAGGTAAATGTAAAGCCTAACACATAAATTCGATAAAAGGAAAGAAGAATGGTAAAGAACAGTGCTGTCACAATGACTGTACTCGAGATCCCCCTTTTTATGCTCAGTCTGCAAAATTGTAACACTTTCACGTTGATAGTAAAGCCTACTGCATCAATACACGCTTTCTACAATAAAACGTGTACTGTATTTCTTAGAAAACCTTGAGATACGCAAGCTGATTAATGACCTAGATTAATACTAGCATTAATTTCATTTTATACACGGCGTGATGAAAAGACAGATGAACTTAGGATAGAGAGACGGAGGGCTGAAAGCAGGAACGCATGCAACACTAACACGCGTCTCGCGATAATTAATGTCACCCCCAAGCGTAAGGCCAGAAGCACTAACTTTTTTTCAAATAGACAGTGATAAAAAACACTACAACTACGAGGGTTAGGTTTAAAAACCTGTAAAATGCTTATTAGGAAACATGACATTCTACTGTTTTATGTCTAAACTCCTGACATTAGTCTGACAGTACAGCAGACACCATAAAGTTTGGAAGTGAGGAGGTGGTAACAGCACGACTATCCTAGAAGAAAATGCATATTTTGAACGCCGCCACTTAGCTCCCTTAAAACTTATATATTTGGGTTTCTTAGGACTTGCTGACAAAGAATATGTTAAGTGTTCCGCAAATAGTCTAGGAATTAACAAATTATAGCCAAAAGAAAATAGTGAGGGTGTCGGACAGCACCAAATCAGAATCGCACAGTGGCATGTTTTGAAACCACCATTTTACGGGAAATAGGCCACCATGTTACCTCCTATTTGATTGGCGGGAATGATATGTAAGGCTAAACACGATTAGTCGGACTACAAATACTAATTTTGGTTGTTAGGGGAAACGTGAGAAGGGTAAAATTTTTTGAAAAGCTGTGTAAACATGGCCCGATTGGTTAGACCCGCCAATATAGTCAATTAGGAGCGTCAGTTCAGTGCCACATTTTAAAATAAACTCACTAAGAAACAGTGCGTTGAGAACCAGTGCATATTTTTCTAAATAAAAGCCTGGGACAGCGGCAGATCGGATTTTGTGCCATATTCATCGCCAGTCAACGTATTTGTTATTATTTCCATGAATTGTGGTAAGCTTGACATATTTGATATCTTTTTAATGAAAATTGAATGTGAATTGATAATTTATGTCTGTATATGTGTGTGGTTCAGTAGCCAACATGAGGCAAAGCCTAGATATTGCTCCAACCTGAACAGGACGTGTCGGAGAAAAGTAAAACTGCATGGTATTGCCAAACAGTACACTGACACCTATCTTATTGACTAGAAAGAACTAATGCTGGAATTGCAGAGGCGTAGTAACCATTAGGGAGGAGTATACTGGTGTAAATTGTTTCAGATGAAGCTAGCAGTTGGCCTACCGCTCTGAACTCAGTGTTTGTTATGTATTGTGTTCAGTGTGGAAATAGATTATAAATTAGTTCTGAAATAGGAGGTACAACCTTCTTGTTTCAGGGACCGTGGTCCTAAGTTATTGAAGCAACACCTGGTCTGAGTTTTGCTGAATCCAGAGGCTGACAGCATACTCCTTGGTCCAGATAGCGACCAGTGAGGTGTCTCCAGAACACAGGAAGCAATCGAGCAGAGGAGTCCTTTCCTGCCGCCATCACGAAAGATAAGCTTCTGTGGCCAGAGCAGCTCAACATTATGTGGCCCCCCCCCCCCTCTAAAATTGACATTATATTAAACACAGAGGGACAATAAATTGTTTCAAACGACAGGAACTGTGAACTTTTCCAAATACTATTTCCACGATAATCAAACACTTGAAGTCATGATGACAAACAACAATCTAGCTTGAAAAACAAAACCAGTATTACCTCATAGTACTTCACAACTTACACACATAGGATAATACTAATAAATTATGTCAATACAAAGATTATATATATAAACTGTGTACATACTACTTGTAATTACCCTTGATTGTGATTCCTGGTTCACTGTGTAGTTGAATCAGGATATCTATTATTGAAAGGAATTAATACATATATATATTTGAAACTTTACACTTGACTCAGTTAAGATAGTCTTATAGAGTGTTATATTTGTGTGAGTGTCACAGTGTTGTAAAGTGTTGTGGAATAAAATAAATTGTTTATCTGTCTGTTGTTGTTGTGACTTACACTTCATCATTTTCATAACCCTAGACATTTAACGTAGTCATCACAATATTCCAGAATAATTCTGACTGAGGTATAAATGTGGTAGCAAGTAAGGTCATCTGTAATACACCACACTTATTAGATACAGATACCTTCACAGCTGATCTCAGTCAGTACACTAAGTCCCCTATAAATATTTATATCATCCCACTTTACCACAATAGATAGAAGTGCTTCATTTAAGTTTTATCTTGCGTGATGATGGAGTTAGTATCTAATATGCATATGAAGGCATTGTTGTTGATTGAGATATGTTTATTGTTGATTACACATACATACGCAGACTTGCATGAACACACACACACACACACACACACACATACATGGTCATTTAAGTGCATGTACTTGCATAATTTCACACATATGTATGTATTATTACGTTGATGATGTTTGTCCATTAGTACGATGCTAGTTTATTTTATTTCATTTTATTTCAGAGAGTCCAGCAGTCTGTGCTGGGTTATTAGATGGTGTTACCTAAATAGCTTGGTTATATGGTGTTGCTTAGGAATTGTCTTCAAAGTAAACTTGCGGACAACATTGTTTCTGTATGATTCTTGTGCTACCTGATAGGGTTTCATTAATAAAAGTGGGACCCCTGTCATCAAGAGTTTTTCTGTGACTGCGGAACGTGTGTGAAAGTAGGCCAGAGAGAGTGACGACAACATTACACACAGATCTTTATCCTTCTTCACACATCGTCTTCGCACCGTCACATATCTTTGCGACTATTGTATCGGCTACCTGTTCTAGAAGTCTGTGGTGTTTCAAAACAATGCCTAATAAAATATGAAGGTAAGGAGGAGCTAGATTTTCAATTTCAATCTCTAACATTGGTTTGTGTAAACAATTATGGTAACGTGCCACTTGCCTTTTATTCCCTTTCCCATATTTCATATATCTATTGTAATCTCTTATCAACATTGCCAAACTTCTTGGTTTGCAAGTTGTATGCTCTCTGGATGTCTTTATTTCCTTGTTTTGCTGGAGACACCACAGACATGGGTATATTCCTTGAGCTCCAGACAAACCACAAACATTTTCATCAAAAAGTCATAATCCCCGAATAAGAAAACAACAACTTTTTTACCATCCCACTCTAAATCTTTTAGTGACTCTATCTGAGCTTTCATGCCATTCATAAATATTTCTAAATTATCATATGTATCTCTGACTCTAGCCATTGATAAAAGGATGGTATTAGATTTAGAATTTGGTTTCTCTAAATTTACTACCTGCATTGTAACTTTGAATGAAAGAAGATATACAAACAGTTACTTAGAATTCTTTGGCAGCCGTCGTGTGCACAACTACCAAAGAACACTAATGGAACAGTCCTTATCTCACACACAATAAAAAAAAAGACATTCATATTATAAATACAAGATTAACAAGACTTGAAAGATAGATCAAAGTATTGTGGAAGTAATCTATCTATAGCTTTACATGTTTTCTGACGCTTATATACGCAGCTAAATATCATTATAAATGAATGAAAATGCAAAAACAGATGGTGCTTTACAAAAAGTTATTTTTTTTTACAACCTTATTTAAGATTTGCGGGTATCAGGAATGCGTTTACAGTGATTTAAATGTTATAAAATCTGGTGACAATATGCTTGTTCTTGTAATGCCAAACTCACAAAACTGACTACCACACATTCTCAAGATATGAAATCAAAAAAAAAAAAAAAGTATGTGGAAATAATCTTTAGCTTCCCTTCGAGAAGTCTTTATAATTATAAACTCAAACGAATGGGCCGATTTTTAGATATTAAATTAATAAAAAGATTACTTATTTTATGAATTTCCTCAAATGATGACGCTGTTTTCAAAAGTCTGTAACTCCGTCAAAACTAATTTCAAACAAATAAAAATGCAATCAAAAATAGAACACAGAACAAAGTTATTGTACACAAAAGAATTTTAGCGCTGTGTTTATCCAGAACGAGTGTGTAATGATTTATATTTTACTGATTTTACACACACATCAGCTGATTTTCCCCGCCAAAACCCTCAGTAGTTTTTTACGGTGCATATGAACATTTTATGTCCGGTGTCAGAATTCCGGTCACCGAAACTAAAAGATCGCTCGGGTATCACGGCTGTTTGCGAGCGATCTTTTAGTTATTTCCCCTTTTTCCCCGACCGCGCTATTTATAGCCCACTTGACAGAGGTCACGTGGTCAGCTTCCTAATGGGAAAAACATGTGCCGATGTTTACTTTTGATAGGGCTTAATTAATGCTTTTAGGCTACTTTTTTATTATAAATACCGGCTTTAATTTTGCGTAAAGCTAGACTAGAAATGTTAGAGTAAATTTTAGAACAAGAACAAACATTTTATCACAATTAGAGCAGAAGATATAATAGTCTGAAATAGTGTAAGATTTACGTTTTTTTTATATTTTTTTATGGTTTGTTTCTAATGCAATTTACACTAAAACGGTCACAATCAACATGCATAACAAATTACAGAAATCAAAAGTAGAAAACCTGCAGAAAATGGATATCACAGTTTTGTTTTGGTTTCATGCGTCAAACATTAATTATTGAAACATTAAATTGCAAGTCCACATTTATTACCTTAAAATAACACACCCAATTGTCCCCAAAACATGAGAGCTAACAATTATCTCAATCATACATCACGATGGTCATGTAAAAATGAGTAAAACGAAATGTTCAATTTAATAGATAAATAGGTGTATTTAATAAATACATCTATTAAATGATTTCCCGGGACCCCAAGATGCAGCAATAGTGAATGCAGTCAGCGACCCATAGCTTGACTGCTTGCATCAGGATCAGCAAACCAGAGCTGATCAAGACCGTACTCCACCTCCTCATGGTGGTCCTGGAAACAGTCTGCAGCAGTGCAGTCTGGCTGAGCGAGTACGGATCGAAATGGGAAGGCAAACCCGGTCCCTAAAAAATGCCGTGCAGAAGTCGGATGTGTCGACCGAAAGGTGCAGATATCACAGCTTAGGCGCAAACAGACACAACGCAACCACCGTCCTTTTCAGGGCGAACGAGGAAGAAGAAGAAGAAATGATTTCCACACACTGTTTATTCTGTCACTCTCACGCAACAACTGCCATAATTTGCTCTAGCCCCAAAATTTCGCTCAATTATCATTCACACTTCCTTTTTTTTTATAGGATGAATCTGTACATTAACAGATGGAGAAATTTGTAACAAATGAGTTTCCATTATAAATTTTAATTGTGAAGTTATATTTTTAATACCGCTGGCGCGTCTTTCAATTTTGGAAATAGTGGAATGTACAAATTCTCCCCCTTGCTCTCCGTGCATGCCCATTCCAAAGCCATGAGTTCTGATCCAGTCTGCGCAATGTTTTTCTAATATGTGCTGTTTAGGAATTGTCTTACTGGGGAATAGCTTTCTGAACAAAGACATATAAGTCTCTATTAATGCTGTTATTGATTCTTTACTAATTGGTTTACTGTGTGATATTTTGTTGTGTACTTTCTCAAATGCTTCTTTCAGTGAGTTGAATTGTTCTTGGGCAATAAAAGCAATGTTAGTTATATCTTGTCTGTAATTTTCAGTGTTTGTATAATGATTGCTCTTGTAAGATCTTTATAAACTTTTTGTGTGAGATATCTGTGGCAGTGATTCCCTATGAATGCTCTGCTATGATAAGCCTGTGGTATGATTTTGTGTTTGACTAGTACCTTGTCCAAGTGTGAGCAAACTGGACCAGACCTAGCACACAGGTCTTGAAACTGAAGTTTGGCCAGCGCATCTTGTGCATTTTCAAGTTTAACTTTAAAACTATCTGGCTCCTCCTTATCCTCACAAAGTTCAATACCTGCCTGAAAAAATTCAATTTTAGCTTCTAATTCTGCTGCCTGTTTCCAGTTCCAACCAAATCTCTTCAAGTTCTTAATAGTACTAATGTTTGCATGTGTCTCTTGCGGATTCTCAAATATCTGTGACCGTGTAGCCAGAAAGGTGTAATTTTAGACTGAGTAATTAGTTGTCGATCTAGTCAACGGTGTGAATGTGTGCTCATGTTGGCATTCTCACCCGGTAATGGGCGATTTAAACGAAACACACCTTCGCCATCCGTGAAGAAGACAGACGTGGGAGGCAGCCATCGGTTGTCAGACATCCTGGCGCTGTCTGACACCAGAAGAAAACACCTTTTGAGCACGAAACCGTAAGAAGTGTGAGTAAGGCAAGAAATATTGTGAGAATGTAATGACCAGTGGGCGGAACTTCAATTGTGGACGTCTAGGAAGAAAATATTTACTAAGATGTGATCTCATGTCATCCAAACTGAGCATAGGACTCCTGATTTGCTCCCTAGATGGATGGGCGGAGTTTAGCCTGACATTTTGAACGTGGCTATCATGTGGTACAGAAGAGGATATGTAGATTTAAAATAGAACAGTGAGAGAGTCGAGTCAGAGTTGAAAGGAAGCCAGATCATCTTCCATGTGCGGTATGCATCCTCGATATGATACACCAGTGAGGTAGAAGATTTGATACGCATATGTTGCGTCTGTGCTAAGAGGACTGACGACATAGAGGTATGCTTGCATATAAGTACATTTTTATAATACTTTAGATTTAGTAATGTTTGACGTTTCAGGTTTAAGAGTTAATGCTTTTTAGCATCTATAGTTTGATAGAAGATGATTGGCGATTTATGTGTTTCTAGTGTAATTTCACGTATATCTATCTTATCGCTACTTTCAACTGTGAGACTGTGTTAAATGTGTAAAGTACTAAGTGAATTTATAAGAGGAATTCTAGTGTCGCATTGCGCTGTATACAAGTGTGTACTTATTGCCACTATTATTATTATTTGTGTAGTGTTAAGTAATGGTTATATTGCATTCTTGTGAGCCGCAAGTGTGGTTAATGTTACATCAGTGATTATTGTGAGAGAAAGATTAGCGTACCCTCTAGCTCCGTGAGTAGCCTATGCCTATTACATTTAGTACAGAGCTGTAAGAATAGAGTATATATCTCCTTTTTCTTTAGAGCAGCTAGACCTCTAAGATACTGATAAATTGATGTCATTTAGACCAGTGCGCTGTGTGGAATATTTCATCATAGATGTCGTGAGACATTCTAAATCCACATATATAAATTAAAAGGTAAATGTAAAGCCTAACACATAAATTCGATAAAAGGAAAGAAGAATGGTAAAGAACAGTGCTGTCACAATGACTGTACTCGAGATCCCCCTTTTTATGCTCAGTCTGCAAAATTGTAACACTTTCACGTTGATAGTAAAGCCTACTGCATCAATACACGCTTTCTACAATAAAACGTGTACTGTATTTCTTAGAAAACCTTGAGATACGCAAGCTGATTAATGACCTAGATTAATACTAGCATTAATTTCATTTTATACACGGCGTGATGAAAAGACAGATGAACTTAGGATAGAGAGACGGAGGGCTGAAAGCAGGAACGCATGCAACACTAACACGCGTCTCGCGATAATTAATGTCACCCCCAAGCGTAAGGCCAGAAGCACTAACTTTTTTTCAAATAGACAGTGATAAAAAACACTACAACTACGAGGGTTAGGTTTAAAAACCTGTAAAATGCTTATTAGGAAACATGACATTCTACTGTTTTATGTCTAAACTCCTGACATTAGTCTGACAGTACAGCAGACACCATAAAGTTTGGAAGTGAGGAGGTGGTAACAGCACGACTATCCTAGAAGAAAATGCATATTTTGAACGCCGCCACTTAGCTCCCTTAAAACTTATATATTTGGGTTTCTTAGGACTTGCTGACAAAGAATATGTTAAGTGTTCCGCAAATAGTCTAGGAATTAACAAATTATAGCCAAAAGAAAATAGTGAGGGTGTCGGACAGCACCAAATCAGAATCGCACAGTGGCATGTTTTGAAACCACCATTTTACGGGAAATAGGCCACCATGTTACCTCCTATTTGATTGGCGGGAATGATATGTAAGGCTAAACACGATTAGTCGGACTACAAATACTAATTTTGGTTGTTAGGGGAAACGTGAGAAGGGTAAAATTTTTTGAAAAGCTGTGTAAACATGGCCCGATTGGTTAGACCCGCCAATATAGTCAATTAGGAGCGTCAGTTCAGTGCCACATTTTAAAATAAACTCACTAAGAAACAGTGCGTTGAGAACCAGTGCATATTTTTCTAAATAAAAGCCTGGGACAGCGGCAGATCGGATTTTGTGCCATATTCATCGCCAGTCAACGTATTTGTTATTATTTCCATGAATTGTGGTAAGCTTGACATATTTGATATCTTTTTAATGAAAATTGAATGTGAATTGATAATTTATGTCTGTATATGTGTGTGGTTCAGTAGCCAACATGAGGCAAAGCCTAGATATTGCTCCAACCTGAACAGGACGTGTCGGAGAAAAGTAAAACTGCATGGTATTGCCAAACAGTACACTGACACCTATCTTATTGACTAGAAAGAACTAATGCTGGAATTGCAGAGGCGTAGTAACCATTAGGGAGGAGTATACTGGTGTAAATTGTTTCAGATGAAGCTAGCAATTGGCCTACCGCTCTGAACTCAGTGTTTGTTATGTATTGTGTTCAGTGTGGAAATAGATTATAAATTAGTTCTGAAATAGGAGGTACAACCTTCTTGTTTCAGGGACCGTGGTCCTAAGTTATTGAAGCAACACCTGGTCTGAGTTTTGCTGAATCCAGAGGCTGACAGCATACTCCTTGGTCCAGATAGCGACCAGTGAGGTGTCTCCAGAACACAGGAAGCAATCGAGCAGAGGAGTCCTTTCCTGCCGCCATCACGAAAGATAAGCTTCTGTGGCCAGAGCAGCTCAACATTATGTGGCCCCCCCCCCCCCTCTAAAATTGACATTATATTAAACACAGAGGGACAATAAATTGTTTCAAACGACAGGAACTGTGAACTTTTCCAAATACTATTTCCACGATAATCAAACACTTGAAGTCATGATGACAAACAACAATCTAGCTTGAAAAACAAAACCAGTATTACCTCATAGTACTACTTCACAACTTACACACATAGGATAATACTAATAAATTATGTCAATACAAAGATTATATATATAAACTGTGTACATACTACTTGTAATTACCCTTGATTGTGATTCCTGGTTCACTGTGTAGTTGAATCAGGATATCTATTATTGAAAGGAATTAATACATATATATATTTGAAACTTTACACTTGACTCAGTTAAGATAGTCTTATAGAGTGTTATATGTGTGTGTGAGTGTCACAGTGTTGTAAAGTGTTGTGGAATAAAATAAATTGTTTATCTGTCTGTTGTTGTTGTGACTTACACTTCATCATTTTCATAACCCTAGACATTTAACGTAGTCATCACAATATTCCAGAATAATTCTGACTGAGGTATAAATGTGGTAGCAAGTAAGGTCATCTGTAATACACCACACTTATTAGATACAGATACCTTCACAGCTGATCTCAGTCAGTACACTAAGTCCCCTATAAATATTTATATCATCCCACTTTACCACAATAGATAGAAGTGCTTCATTTAAGTTTTATCTTGCGTGATGATGGAGTTAGTATCTAATATGCATATGAAGGCATTGTTGTTGATTGAGATATGTTTATTGTTGATTACACATACATACGCAGACTTGCATGAACACACACACACACACACACACACATACATGGTCATTTAAGTGCATGTACTTGCATAATTTCACACATATGTATGTATTATTACGTTGATGATGTTTGTCCATTAGTACGATGCTAGTTTATTTTATTTCATTTTATTTCAGAGAGTCCAGCAGTCTGTGCTGGGTTATTAGATGGTGTTACCTAAATAGCTTGGTTATATGGTGTTGCTTAGGAATTGTCTTCAAAGTAAACTTGCGGACAACATTGTTTCTGTATGATTCTTGTGCTACCTGATAGGGTTTCATTAATAAAAGTGGGACCCCTGTCATCAAGAGTTTTTCTGTGACTGCGGAACGTGTGTGAAAGTAGGCCAGAGAGAGTGACGACAACATTACACACAGATCTTTATCCTTCTTCACACATCGTCTTCGCACCGTCACATATCTTTGCGACTATTGTATCGGCTACCTGTTCTAGAAGTCTGTGGTGTTTCAAAACAATGCCTAATAAAATATGAAGGTAAGGAGGAGCTAGATTTTCAATTTCAATCTCTAACATTGGTTTGTGTAAACAATTATGGTAACGTGCCACTTGCCTTTTATTCCCTTTCCCATATTTCATATATCTATTGTAATCTCTTATCAACATTGCCAAACTTCTTGGTTTGCAAGTTGTATGCTCTCTGGATGTCTTTATTTCCTTGTTTTGCTGGAGACACCACAGACATGGGTATATTCCTTGAGCTCCAGACAAACCACAAACATTTTCATCAAAAAGTCATAATCCCGAATAAGAAAACAACAACTTTTTTACCATCCCACTCTAAATCTTTTAGTGACTCTATCTGAGCTTTCATGCCATTCATAAATATTTCTAAATTATCATATGTATCTCTGACTCTAGCCATTGATAAAAGGATGGTATTAGATTTAGAATTTGGTTTCTCTAAATTTACTACCTGCATTGTAACTTTGAATGAAAGAAGATATACAAACAGTTACTTAGAATTCTTTGGCAGCCGTCGTGTGCACAACTACCAAAGAACACTAATGGAACAGTCCTTATCTCACACACAATAAAAAAAAAAGACATTCATATTATAAATACAAGATTAACAAGACTTGAAAGATAGATCAAAGTATTGTGGAAGTAATCTATCTATAGCTTTACATGTTTTCTGACGCTTATATACGCAGCTAAATATCATTATAAATGAATGAAAATGCAAAAACAGATGGTGCTTTACAAAAAGTTATTTTTTTTTACAACCTTATTTAAGATTTGCGGGTATCAGGAATGCGTTTACAGTGATTTAAATGTTATAAAATCTGGTGACAATATGCTTGTTCTTGTAATGCCAAACTCACAAAACTGACTACCACACATTCTCAAGATATGAAATCAAAAAAAAAAAAAAGTATGTGGAAATAATCTTTAGCTTCCCTTCGAGAAGTCTTTATAATTATAAACTCAAACGAATGGGCCGATTTTTAGATATTAAATTAATAAAAAGATTACTTATTTTATGAATTTCCTCAAATGATGACGCTGTTTTCAAAAGTCTGTAACTCCGTCAAAACTAATTTCAAACAAATAAAAATGCAATCAAAAATAGAACACAGAACAAAGTTATTGTACACAAAAGAATTTTAGCGCTGTGTTTATCCAGAACGAGTGTGTAATGATTTATATTTTACTGATTTTACACACACATCAGCTGATTTTCCCCGCCAAAACCCTCAGTAGTTTTTTACGGTGCATATGAACATTTTATGTCCGGTGTCAGAATTCCGGTCACCGAAACTAAAAGATCGCTCGGGTATCACGGCTGTTTGCGAGCGATCTTTTAGTTATTTCCCCTTTTTCCCCGACCGCGCTATTTATAGCCCACTTGACAGAGGTCACGTGGTCAGCTTCCTAATGGGAAAAACATGTGCCGATGTTTACTTTTGATAGGGCTTAATTAATGCTTTTAGGCTACTTTTTTATTATAAATACCGGCTTTAATTTTGCGTAAAGCTAGACTAGAAATGTTAGAGTAAATTTTAGAACAAGAACAAACATTTTATCACAATTAGAGCAGAAGATATAATAGTCTGAAATAGTGTAAGATTTACGTTTTTTTTATATTTTTTTATGGTTTGTTTCTAATGCAATTTACACTAAAACGGTCACAATCAACATGCATAACAAATTACAGAAATCAAAAGTAGAAAACCTGCAGAAAATGGATATCACAGTTTTGTTTTGGTTTCATGCGTCAAACATTAATTATTGAAACATTAAATTGCAAGTCCACATTTATTACCTTAAAATAACACACCCAATTGTCCCCAAAACATGAGAGCTAACAATTATCTCAATCATACATCACGATGGTCATGTAAAAATGAGTAAAACGAAATGTTCAATTTAATAGATAAATAGATGTATTTATTAAATACACCTATTAAATGATTTCCCGGGACCCCAAGATGCAGCAATAGTGAATGCAGTCAGCGACCCATAGCTTGACTGCTTGCATCAGGATCAGCAAACCAGAGCTGATCAAGACCGTACTCCACCTCCTCATGGTGGTCCTGGAAACAGTCTGCAGCAGTGCAGTCTGGCTGAGCGAGTACGGATCGAAATGGGAAGGCAAACCCGGTCCCTAAAAAATGCCGTGCAGAAGTCGGATGTGTCGACCGAAAGGTGCAGATATCACAGCTTAGGCGCAAACAGACACAACGCAACCACCGTCCTTTTCAGGGCGAACGAGGAAGAAGAAGAAGAAATGATTTCCACACACTGTTTATTCTGTCACTCTCACGCAACAACTGCCATAATTTGCTCTAGCCCCAAAATTTCGCTCAATTATCATTCACACTTCCTTTTTTTTTATAGGATGAATCTGTACATTAACAGATGGAGAAATTTGTAACAAATGAGTTTCCATTATAAATTTTAATTGTGAAGTTATATTTTTAATACCGCTGGCGCGTCTTTCAATTTTGGAAATAGTGGAATGTACAAATTCTCCCCCTTGCTCTCCGTGCATGCCCATTCCAAAGCCATGAGTTCTGATCCAGTCTGCGCAATGTTTTTCTAATATGTGCTGTTTAGGAATTGTCTTACTGGGGAATAGCTTTCTGAACAAAGACATATAAGTCTCTATTAATGCTGTTATTGATTCTTTACTAATTGGTTTACTGTGTGATATTTTGTTGTGTACTTTCTCAAATGCTTCTTTCAGTGAGTTGAATTGTTCTTGGGCAATAAAAGCAATGTTAGTTATATCTTGTCTGTAATTTTCAGTGTTTGTATAATGATTGCTCTTGTAAGATCTTTATAAACTTTTTGTGTGAGATATCTGTGGCAGTGATTCCCTATGAATGCTCTGCTATGATAAGCCTGTGGTATGATTTTGTGTTTGACTAGTACCTTGTCCAAGTGTGAGCAAACTGGACCAGACCTAGCACACAGGTCTTGAAACTGAAGTTTGGCCAGCGCATCTTGTGCATTTTCAAGTTTAACTTTAAAACTATCTGGCTCCTCCTTATCCTCACAAAGTTCAATACCTGCCTGAAAAAATTCAATTTTAGCTTCTAATTCTGCTGCCTGTTTCCAGTTCCAACCAAATCTCTTCAAGTTCTTAATAGTACTAATGTTTGCATGTGTCTCTTGCGGATTCTCAAATATCTGTGACCGTGTAGCCAGAAAGGTGTAATTTTAGACTGAGTAATTAGTTGTCGATCTAGTCAACGGTGTGAATGTGTGCTCATGTTGGCATTCTCACCCGGTAATGGGCGATTTAAACGAAACACACCTTCGCCATCCGTGAAGAAGACAGACGTGGGAGGCAGCCATCGGTTGTCAGACATCCTGGCGCTGTCTGACACCAGAAGAAAACACCTTTTGAGCACGAAACCGTAAGAAGTGTGAGTAAGGCAAGAAATATTGTGAGAATGTAATGACCAGTGGGCGGAACTTCAATTGTGGACGTCTAGGAAGAAAATATTTACTAAGATGTGATCTCATGTCATCCAAACTGAGCATAGGACTCCTGATTTGCTCCCTAGATGGATGGGCGGAGTTTAGCCTGACATTTTGAACGTGGCTATCATGTGGTACAGAAGAGGATATGTAGATTTAAAATAGAACAGTGAGAGAGTCGAGTCAGAGTTGAAAGGAAGCCAGATCATCTTCCATGTGCGGTATGCATCCTCGATATGATACACCAGTGAGGTAGAAGATTTGATACGCATATGTTGCGTCTGTGCTAAGAGGACTGACGACATAGAGGTATGCTTGCATATAAGTACATTTTTATAATACTTTAGATTTAGTAATGTTTGACGTTTCAGGTTTAAGAGTTAATGCTTTTTAGCATCTATAGTTTGATAGAAGATGATTGGCGATTTATGTGTTTCTAGTGTAATTTCACGTATATCTATCTTATCGCTACTTTCAACTGTGAGACTGTGTTAAATGTGTAAAGTACTAAGTGAATTTATAAGAGGAATTCTAGTGTCGCATTGCGCTGTATACAAGTGTGTACTTATTGCCACTATTATTATTATTTGTGTAGTGTTAAGTAATGGTTATATTGCATTCTTGTGAGCCGCAAGTGTGGTTAATGTTACATCAGTGATTATTGTGAGAGAAAGATTAGCGTACCCTCTAGCTCCGTGAGTAGCCTATGCCTATTACATTTAGTACAGAGCTGTAAGAATAGAGTATATATCTCCTTTTTCTTTAGAGCAGCTAGACCTCTAAGATACTGATAAATTGATGTCATTTAGACCAGTGCGCTGTGTGGAATATTTCATCATAGATGTCGTGAGACATTCTAAATCCACATATATAAATTAAAAGGTAAATGTAAAGCCTAACACATAAATTCGATAAAAGGAAAGAAGAATGGTAAAGAACAGTGCTGTCACAATGACTGTACTCGAGATCCCCCTTTTTATGCTCAGTCTGCAAAATTGTAACACTTTCACGTTGATAGTAAAGCCTACTGCATCAATACACGCTTTCTACAATAAAACGTGTACTGTATTTCTTAGAAAACCTTGAGATACGCAAGCTGATTAATGACCTAGATTAATACTAGCATTAATTTCATTTTATACACGGCGTGATGAAAAGACAGATGAACTTAGGATAGAGAGACGGAGGGCTGAAAGCAGGAACGCATGCAACACTAACACGCGTCTCGCGATAATTAATGTCACCCCCAAGCGTAAGGCCAGAAGCACTAACTTTTTTTCAAATAGACAGTGATAAAAAACACTACAACTACGAGGGTTAGGTTTAAAAACCTGTAAAATGCTTATTAGGAAACATGACATTCTACTGTTTTATGTCTAAACTCCTGACATTAGTCTGACAGTACAGCAGACACCATAAAGTTTGGAAGTGAGGAGGTGGTAACAGCACGACTATCCTAGAAGAAAATGCATATTTTGAACGCCGCCACTTAGCTCCCTTAAAACTTATATATTTGGGTTTCTTAGGACTTGCTGACAAAGAATATGTTAAGTGTTCCGCAAATAGTCTAGGAATTAACAAATTATAGCCAAAAGAAAATAGTGAGGGTGTCGGACAGCACCAAATCAGAATCGCACAGTGACATGTTTTGAAACCACCATTTTACGGGAAATAGGCCACCATGTTACCTCCTATTTGATTGGCGGGAATGATATGTAAGGCTAAACACGATTAGTCGGACTACAAATACTAATTTTGGTTGTTAGGGGAAACGTGAGAAGGGTAAAATTTTTTGAAAAGCTGTGTAAACATGGCCCGATTGGTTAGACCCGCCAATATAGTCAATTAGGAGCGTCAGTTCAGTGCCACATTTTAAAATAAACTCACTAAGAAACAGTGCGTTGAGAACCAGTGCATATTTTTCTAAATAAAAGCCTGGGACAGCGGCAGATCGGATTTTGTGCCATATTCATCGCCAGTCAACGTATTTGTTATTATTTCCATGAATTGTGGTAAGCTTGACATATTTGATATCTTTTTAATGAAAATTGAATTTGAATTGATAATTTATGTCTGTATATGTGTGTGGTTCAGTAGCCAACATGAGGCAAAGCCTAGATATTGCTCCAACCTGAACAGGACGTGTCGGAGAAAAGTAAAACTGCATGGTATTGCCAAACAGTACACTGACACCTATCTTATTGACTAGAAAGAACTAATGCTGGAATTGCAGAGGCGTAGTAACCATTAGGGAGGAGTATACTGGTGTAAATTGTTTCAGATGAAGCTAGCAGTTGGCCTACCGCTCTGAACTCAGTGTTTGTTATGTATTGTGTTCAGTGTGGAAATAGATTATAAATTAGTTCTGAAATAGGAGGTACAACCTTCTTGTTTCAGGGACCGTGGTCCTAAGTTATTGAAGCAGCACCTGGTCTGAGTTTTGCTGAATCCAGAGGCTGACAGCATACTCCTTGGTCCAGATAGCGACCAGTGAGGTGTCTCCAGAACACAGGAAGCAATCGAGCAGAGGAGTCCTTTCCTGCCGCCATCACGAAAGATAAGCTTCTGTGGCCAGAGCAGCTCAACATTATGTGGCCCCCCCCCCCCCCTCTAAAATTGACATTATATTAAACACAGAGGGACAATAAATTGTTTCAAACGACAGGAACTGTGAACTTTTCCAAATACTATTTCCACGATAATCAAACACTTGAAGTCATGATGACAAACAACAATCTAGCTTGAAAAACAAAACCAGTATTACCTCATAGTACTTCACAACTTACACACATAGGATAATACTAATAAATTATGTCAATACAAAGATTATATATATAAACTGTGTACATACTACTTGTAATTACCCTTGATTGTGATTCCTGGTTCACTGTGTAGTTGAATCAGGATATCTATTATTGAAAGGAATTAATACATATATATATTTGAAACTTTACACTTGACTCAGTTAAGATAGTCTTATAGAGTGTTATATTTGTGTGAGTGTCACAGTGTTGTAAAGTGTTGTGGAATAAAATAAATTGTTTATCTGTCTGTTGTTGTTGTGACTTACACTTCATCATTTTCATAACCCTAGACATTTAACGTAGTCATCACAATATTCCAGAATAATTCTGACTGAGGTATAAATGTGGTAGCAAGTAAGGTCATCTGTAATACACCACACTTATTAGATACAGATACCTTCACAGCTGATCTCAGTCAGTACACTAAGTCCCCTATAAATATTTATATCATCCCACTTTACCACAATAGATAGAAGTGCTTCATTTAAGTTTTATCTTGCGTGATGATGGAGTTAGTATCTAATATGCATATGAAGGCATTGTTGTTGGTTGAGATATGTTTATTGTTGATTACACATACATACGCAGACTTGCATGAACACACACACACACACACACACACATACATGGTCATTTAAGTGCATGTACTTGCATAATTTCACACATATGTATGTATTATTACGTTGATGATGTTTGTCCATTAGTACGATGCTAGTTTATTTTATTTCATTTTATTTCAGAGAGTCCAGCAGTCTGTGCTGGGTTATTAGATGGTGTTACCTAAATAGCTTGGTTATATGGTGTTGCTTAGGAATTGTCTTCAAAGTAAACTTGCGGACAACATTGTTTCTGTATGATTCTTGTGCTACCTGATAGGGTTTCATTAATAAAAGTGGGACCCCTGTCATCAAGAGTTTTTCTGTGACTGCGGAACGTGTGTGAAAGTAGGCCAGAGAGAGTGACGACAACATTACACACAGATCCTTATCCTTCTTCACACATCGTCTTCGCACCGTCACATATCTTTGCGACTATTGTATCGGCTACCTGTTCTAGAAGTCTGTGGTGTTTCAAAACAATGCCTAATAAAATATGAAGGTAAGGAGGAGCTAGATTTTCAATTTCAATCTCTAACATTGGTTTGTGTAAACAATTATGGTAACGTGCCACTTGCCTTTTATTCCCTTTCCCATATTTCATATATCTATTGTAATCTCTTATCAACATTGCCAAACTTCTTGGTTTGCAAGTTGTATGCTCTCTGGATGTCTTTATTTCCTTGTTTTTCTGGAGACACCACAGACATGGGTATATTCCTTGAGCTCCAGACAAACCACAAACATTTTCATCAAAAAGTCATAATCCCCGAATAAGAAAACAACAACTGTTTTACCATCCCACTCTAAATCTTTTAGTGACTCTATCTGAGCTTTCATGCCATTCATAAATATTTATAAATTATCATATGTATCTCTGACTCTAGCCATTGATAAAAGGATGGTATTAGATTTAGAATTTGGTTTCTCTAAATTTACTACCTGCATTGTAACTTTGAATGAAAGAAGATATACAAACAGTTACTTAGAATTCTTTGGCAGCCGTCGTGTGCACAGGATTGTCTACCAAAGAACACTAATGGAACAGTCCTTATCTCACACACAATAAAAAAAAGACATTCATATTATAAATACAAGATTAACAAGACTTGAAAGATAGATCAAAGTATTGTGGAAGTAATCTATCTATAGCTTTACATGTTTTCTGACGCTTATATACGCAGCTAAATATCATTATAAATGAATGAAAATGCAAAAACAGATGGTGCTTTACAAAAAGTTATTTTTTTTTTACAACCTTATTTAAGATTTGCGGGTATCAGGAATGCGTTTACAGTGATTTAAATGTTATAAAATCTGGTGACAATATGCTTGTTCTTGTAATGCCAAACTCACAAAACTGACTACCACACATTCTCAAGATATGAAACCAAAAAAAAAAAAAGTATGTGGAAATAATCTTTAGCTTCCCTTCGAGAAGTCTTTATAATTATAAACTCAAACGAATGGGCCGATTTTTAGATATTAAATTAATAAAAAGATTACTTATTTTATGAATTTCCTCAAATGATGACGCTGTTTTCAAAAGTCTGTAACTCCGTCAAAACTAATTTCAAACAAATAAAAATGCAATCAAAAATAGAACACAGAACAAAGTTATTGTACACAAAAGAATTTTAGCGCTGTGTTTATCCAGAACGAGTGTGTAATGATTTATATTTTACTGATTTTACACACACATCAGCTGATTTTCCCCGCCAAAACCCTCAGTAGTTTTTTACGGTGTGATAAGGGTGGATTTGAGCTGAAATGATAATGGTGCGCCAGAAAAATGCCAGGTACGTTAGCTCCGTTATAAGATTGACGACCACTTGCCACCCCTATCGACACCTGGTATTAAAGTGCAAGATGTAGGTGTCTTCTCTGATTTAGAATGTTGCTGTGTGTATTGCAGTAGAACAGTTCACAGGGTACACCACAGGCAACATGACGTGTAGAGTCATAGAAATGGTAACTTCGCTTTAGTTTTATACCATTTATTGCACGCCACAAAACAGTCATGATATTTATGTCATCACCAGCATAGTATAACGAATGCAGCATTCAAAATCATATTAACTGATAGTCATGTAGGATTCAATACTCAATAGTTGTATTGTAAACAGATATCATAAAGTTCTGGTTCGTGAAGCTGTATAAATAATATATATAACTTCTGCAACAGTGTCAGCTGCAGATCTTCAATGTTCATAGACAACAATAAATGCTCCCTTTCTGATGCTAGCAGATCAGATGTATACAATAAGTCCGTTTACTGTCTGCACGTGAATAGCATACTGGGCATACAGGTCATACCGACCTTTATAACGTTTCTAAGTCTAACCATCTGACTTGGACGTGATCTCTGATATAACGAATCCTGGAACACAGACAATAGTCTTGTTGGTCTAGAGCGACCCATATATATATAACTAGTTCAGGTATAAATACCATCGCAATAAGGAAGCTGAAATTTTTCGGTCATATAAAAAGACATAATAGTCTGGAAAAAACAGTGATGGAAGGCATGGTCCCTGGAAAAAGGGGAAGGGGTCGACCTAGACGACGGTGGACCCAGGACATCACAGAGAGTCTGAACTTGTCTTTGGCTGATGCAGGTCGAATTGCCCAGAATCGTGATGCGTTCAGAGCAGCTTTAATGGAGACAACGTTCTGGAAAGAATATGTCACATGATGATGATGAGTTCAGGTTTAAGGATACCGGTGGCGAAAAACCTAGTCAAAGTACCTCTCCATTTTGAATCACACAGGCGAGCAAGAAGCGACAAAATTACGAACTTCTAGATGATAGCAAAAAGTTCGATACAAGAGGAATTACCTTTCTTCGGAAATCAACCACGAACATATGCCTCCAGGCAGGCTTGAATAATACTGGGAAATAGTCTAGTTAGCTAACTAACTCACAAAGACAACGTATTTCCCTCAGAAAATCACAAGACGCAGGTTGCGTCCGCTCGCTACTCAGACCATTTCTAAACTCCCAGCTGGGCGGAACACACAGAACGAACTCCCAGTTTTTGACATGCGCAGAACTCATCTACATGAGTATCAATTCACACAAAGCAATTCTAAGAACATTCGAGCTAAAAGTCTTACACAGTCGCGCCTTTTATGGTCATGAACAGAAGCGTTAAGACAGGTTTCAGACATCTACAACAGTTGACTGATACTACCAAATAAGGAGATATGGTCACGCTTCGTTCAAGAAATTATAGACCGAACGTGTCTCTATACAAGAGAAGGTAAACTCATAAAAAATTGTAGTCTCGATAACTCGGGTTATGTCCCTTTGACTGTAAAAAACATAATACACACTTCAGTCAAAAAGTGATCATACATACGAAAAATGATCATACAAAGACTTTGGAAAAAGTAATTATTTGTGCGTAACATTACCGCACCCTCCCGGGAAAAAAAAAATGAAACATTTTTTTTTTAAAATCCTGGAGCCGGAAAAATCTAGGCTCCTAACGCACGTATGATGCGCGGATATATACCTAACAAACTAGCTCAACACATGGAGCGAAACTGAGATCATATCCCAGGTCCTTAGAGAAAAAATTTATCTAAGTATTCGCGTATATATTCCAGGAAGGTGCCACCAACACACGCCACAATGATGGCAACATCATAATAAAAGTCAAATTACTCTCATACCAATATATGAAATTAAATATATTATTATGATATCATATAATGTGTTGTGCAAACAGCGGTGTAATATATTAATATACCGCACTATTTTATTACATTATATAATGCATCAGTAACTAATAAGTAATACAATGTTGTTCTTTGTTGACATAAACAAGCAATAGAAGATGTGGACATCATCCGCTCCCAATCTAGGACAGGACTTGATATCCTCAAAGTTCCACAATGGACATAATCTCGCAGACTTCAATGATGTGCTGCGAAAATATCAATAACACAAATCTTAAAGACAACTGGTAAATCTCTTAATACAATTATGCAAATATATTATGTAAATGTGGCCGAGTGATCTTTTGGCCCGTATATCACTAACTAAGCCTTCTTAGATAATTACATGGTACAATGTTATAAATTTCCCTCAAAAAAAAGTGAGAAAAAATCTACTAACATGTCATTATAATATTGGACTGTATATCAGGAAATATATATATATATGACAGAAGAATCATGTGGAATCGTGTGGGCATCTGGACAGAATGTCTGCCATTACATTGTCCGAACCACGGATAGCTCGAACCGAGAAATGAAATGGTTGAAGAGCTATGGCATAACGAGTTGACCTCGAGCTCTTCAAGTTTTTGCTCTGAATAGCAGTAAGCGCTTTCTGGTCGGTTTCCACAATGAAGTGTGCGCCTAGAAGAAATCTTTGTAACTTCAGAATAGACCATACCATAGCCAATAACTCACGGTCTAAAACCGAGTAATTCTTTTCTGCAGCATTTAATTTCCTAGAGATATACATCACTGGATGCAGAGTATCAGAATACTCCTGCATTAGTGCCGCCCCAATCCCAGTTGACGAGGCGTCACTTCGAAGAACAAAAGTCTTCTCAATAGTAGGTAACCTAAGAATAGGTGGAGATGAAAATAGGGCTTTAACCTGGTCCAATGAGGATTGACATTCTTTAGACCAGCGGATCAGATTAGGCGACCCTTTCTTCAATAAAGTAGAAAGCGGTGCCATAATGGAGGACAGATTCGGAATGAATCGTCCGTAGAATTGGATCAAACCTAATAGACTCCTTACTTGTTTCTTCGTCTTAGGGACCGAAATGTTAAGTATTTTTGAAACATTGTGGTCCTCTGTCTTTAAAAGACCATGACCAACACGATGACCTAGGAAAGAAATCTCACTAAATCCTATAAAGGCTTTAGAGGGTTTTGCAGTCAAGTTATACTCGCGAAGAGTAGACAGTAATTCGTATAAACCCAAATAGTGATCTTCCCAGGAATCACTGAATAGACAGATATCATCTAGGTATGCTATGACATCTGTACGATATGCGAGAATTCGCCGCATCATGCGTACGAATGTAGCAGGGGCGTTCATAAGACCAAAAGGCATGAAATTCCATTGGAATAAACCCCTAGGTGTAGAAAAAGCTGTAAAAGGTTTGGCACGTTCAGTTAGCGGGACTTGCCAATAACCTTTAGACAAATCTAGTTTGGTAAAGAATCTAGAATTAGAAAGTTTATTGAGTAGCTCTTCTAATGAAGGCATAGGTTCAGCATCGAACTTCGTAACTTGGTTCAATTTGCGATAATCTACGCAAATGCGAATGTTATTATCCTTCTTTCGAACAATAACCATAGACGAAGAGTATGCTGAAGTGGATGGTTCAATGATTTCCAAACGTATCATTTCATCCAATTCTTTTTCGACTTGAGACTGGAAATGGATAGGTATTGGATAAGGTCTGACTCTGATAGGATTATGATCAGTTAGCACAATGTCATGTTCAATGACATGTGTGTGTCCCGGGATGTCTGTAAGAACATCCTGAAATGTTTGCAACATCGAAGAAACTTGTCGATGTTCCTCAGCGGAAAGATTTGGAGAAACGGTCACGTTTTTCCAAGATTCCGTAGAATAAAGTGGGACCATAGAAAGAGGAAGATTGACATCAGAAAAAGTAGTTTCCTCATCCTGTATAACTGACAGAGATGAGTACTGACCATGAGGTGCTTGAGAATTGTCCGTTGCCTGGAAAATAGGCTGCAAATAGTCAGGTCTTTCATAAAATTCCGTGAGCATATTTATGTGGAAAGTTTTATGCTTTCCATCAATATCGACAACATAGTCGACATCAGAAATTTTGGAGACTATTGCATATGGACCTTTCCATGCAATTAGAAGTCTGTTCTCCCTTGAAGGAAGTAGAACGAGAGCTTTGTCACCTGGACAAAGTTGTCGTAGACATCTATTCTTATTTGCAAACTGCCTTGCCTTTTCTTTAGCAAATTCGGAAGACGAAGTTGCTAGTTTGCATGCCTCGATGATCTTTTGCCTAAGAGCAATGACGTACTCATAAGAAGATTGAGTCTCATCGCTAATATTATCGGCAGTGATTAGATCGTGAAGTAAAGACATAGGGCCGCGCGGTTGCGCGCCAAAGACAAGTTCAAAAGGGGAAAACCCCGTATGTTCATTGGGGACCTCTCTATACGCAAAGAGAGCCGCGGGTAAGACCCTGTCCCAATCCTGAGGATGATCCTCAGTTATTTTACCAAGTAAAGTTTTCAGAGTCCTATTTAAACGTTCGACCAACCCATTAGACATTGGGTGATAGATACTGCTGAGAGACCTTTTAATGTGTAGCATAGACATTACCTGTGACATAGTGTCTGATATAAGTTGAGTGCCATGGTCTGACAATATTTCTCCGGGAAAACCCAAGCGAGAAAATATCAGCCAAAGAGCGTCTGCGATATCAGCAGTTGAGATGCTCTTGAGAGGTATTGCCTCTGGCCAACGTGTGCACATATCGACACATGTAAGAATAAATTGATGTCCTCTAGCCGACTTAATTCTAAAAGGACCGATAATATCTATTGCCATTTTTTGAAAAGGGCGAATAGGAATGTCAGCAGCCTGGATAGGCGCAGCATGTCGTGGTCCTTTAGATTTGACCTCCTGACATACTTTGCAAGAGCGACAGTACATTCGTATGTCCTTGCTCACAAATGGCCAAAAGAAAGCCGCAAGAACCCTCGACTTTGTACGGGAAAAACCCATATGTCCAGCACATTGCGAGTCATGAGCATGTTGCAATATTTGCAATCTCATGCTCTTAGGCACAAGAATTTGTGAATGAGTGGACGTAGTCGAGTCTTGTACCATACGTACAAGTACGCCGTTCTTCATAGAAATCCAAGACTTTCTATTAGTATTTTGATTAGGATCACCTTTTTTTGCTAGAATGAAGAATTTTTGTAAAGAAGGATCTTCTTCTTGCAATTTGATAAATGAGTCACGTGTAATAGTCAAGTGACTATCTTGGTCATTTACTTCATCATTATTAGTTAATGAAGTTTGAGGTGGATCCAGAGCATGTGCTCTTGTGACCACCGCATTGGTAGCTTCAATGTTTTGCTCTTCCCAAACAGCAATCTGCTGTGGGGTACATTCCCTAACTCCGTGAATACGACCAATAATAAGGTCCGCAATAGGGTTTGGAAGTAGACACGCGTGGACCTCTCCCGTGAAGAAAGGAGTAGCAATATGTATTATGGCAGTAGGATATTTTTCCAACGTGCCACCAAATGTGACACATTTGATGACCTTTCCTGTAGCACAGGATGGATCTACAAGAGATTGCCTAACGCCGACAGTAGTACATCCAGAATCAAACAACACCGAGACTGGATTACTATTTACAAGCCCCTTATGTAATATAAGAGAACCTCTCCCATCATGAGCAACATTAGCAGGAAGAGCGGGCAAAGGATGACCACAGCTTAGAGTACTAACGGTCTTCGGATCAAATAAAGTACTGCATTGGATACATTTATTTGCCCTACCAAAATCAAAAGATGAGCATCCGATAGCATTATGGTCTTTATCATTATTAACCTGTTTATCTGCTCCCTGAGATTCTTGTTGAACAGAGTTTGTCTGTTGATATCTTTTTCTCTTATGTTGCGATCTACCGCGACCATTATTGCCTCTGCAATTATCATTAAAGTCCCTACTGTAATTTTTATCCTGGTTTGAGTTCCAGTTTCCATAACTGTCATTACCATCTCTATGCTGTTGAGAACCTCTATTATCTTGGTATTGAGGTCTCTGCAAAAAATATTTCCCTCTATACCGATTACCTTTGTGAAAAATTCTAAAGTTAACCGGAGTAGAATACCGTGTAGTATTAGGTTGTCTCCAGTTCTGGGAAGAAGAATCACCCTGGAATTGATTACTATGATTCTGGGCATAATTACGGTTACTCTTTTTATTGAAATTTTGCTGGCTACCCTGAAATTTACGCATAAAATTTGGGCCATAAGGTGCTGCCGAAGCAACTGGCAGACCTTCTTTCACCTTAGAGTTGCTAATGGTTATGTGCGGATGCGCAGTAACATACTGGCTACAGTATTCTTCCATTTCTTTTATGTTTTTAGGCTTACGCTCATGAAGAAAAGAAAGAAAAGCTTCATTAACAGAAGACATAACCTTGTCTCTAAGTAGTAAGTCCATGAGGGCTTCAAATGTACTTTCTGTCTTAGACAACTCAATCCATCGTAAAAAAGTAAGACGTATGCTTGAGATGAATTCAGAGAATTCAACTCCAGTTTCTGGTAACATGTTTTTAAATTTAAGACGATATCCGTCCTCGTTAAGTTGGTACTTCTTTAACAATGCCGCCCTGACAACCTCATAGTTGTTTTTGTCAGGCACATCTACCATACTCAACAAAGTCAAAGCATCACCTCTAAGTATCTTGGACAGATGATAAACATATAATGTTTTATCTATATTATGCACATTACATGCACTTTCAAATCTATCTAGATAAAATGTTATATCATCGATTGAGGGATTAAATGCTGGTAGATTAAGCTTGAAATCCTTAGCATTAGTCTTATCTGACACCTTATTTGCATCATTAGCATTACCAGTGTTCAATAACTTTAACTTCTCTAACTCTAAAGCTAAGAGTTTTTCTTCATGCTCCATTTTTGCTTTTCTCTCATCAGCTTCTCTTTGTAACCTTCTTTCTTCAGCCTCAGCCTGTAACTTTCTTTCTTCAGCCTGAGCCTGTAACTTTTTTTCTTCAGCCTGAGCCTGTAACTTTTTTTCTTCAACCTCTATTTCAAGTCTCTTATTTTCAGCTTCTTTTTCAAGCCTCTTCTCCTGAGATTCTGCTTCTCTTTTTTGTTTTTCCATTTCCATTTGTAATCTTTTTTCATCTACCTGCATCTGCAGTTTTAAATTTTCAGCATCTATTCTCTTTTGTTCAGTTTGTTCTTTCATTTTCTTTTCCTCCGACTTCAATGCCTTGGCATATTGAACAGTCGCAAATTCTTCTAATTTATCACCAGTCTTCCCAAGGGCTTTACCCTGCTCAATAAAGTACTCAAATGTAGACATGATGTCTAAAATGTGAGTACAGAACCTGAAATAATTAATTATCTTATTTCAATCTTAATAGCAACAAGACTTAATAAAGTGCTTGTATAATCACTATGTTTAACCCAATCTCTGTGGGAAACAAGACTTGACACCAACTTGTATTATCAAATGTATAATAATATCACAAGTCACCTCTTAATTATCAGTGCACTACACAAATCAGTGCATAACCATCAGTTATTTATCATAACTGCACTACAATAGTGCATAAGCCAAAAACCACAAGTTAGTTATGATAAGTGCACTATAGACCAATAGTGCATGAGCATATATGTAACAATAGAGAAAGCTAACTATGCAAGAACTATGCAAACAATAACAAGACAATGTAAACAATAACAAAGGTCACCAACAATGTAAACAATAACAAAGATCAAAGTCAATGTAAACAACAACAAAGATCAGAGTCAATGTAAACAACAACAAAGAACAAAGTCAATGTAAACAATAACAAAGATCAGAGTCAATGTAAACAATAACAAAGATCAAACAATACGAAAACATTCGCATAAGTCAAATAAATAAACAGCGAAACTAAAAAGAAATATCACAAAGAATGTGATGACAAAATGCGAAGATATGACAAACAAATGACGCTACAGTGTATACACAAAAATTTACGTAAAGAACTGAATAATAGAAAAGAGGAGACCTACAAATACAAACAAATGAAATCCAAACTAAAAACAAAAAGAAAGAGAGAAAAAAAAAATATACAAAAACGAAAATAAAGCACAACTCGTCACAACTAAACAGATATAGCAACGATTGTCGCTAGCAAATTTCACAGTAGGAAATTCGCACAGTCCCTAACGAAAACGCTAACAGTAGAACCTCTGTGACGTGGTATCTTCTACTGAAAGACACCGCCCAACCGAGAAAACCCGCTGAAATATAAACATATAAATATACAAATACAAATAACATATAACATGTAACAAACAGCAAAAAGTGTGAAAGAATTTAGAAGGCTCAGCTAGAACATAAGGGCACAGTTCACAAACAAAACAGGCCACTTAACTTCTATGTATCCACAACGTCAGCACAGTTCAGAACAGGATGTGATCAGCATTCTTAGGACAATGATCCAACGTTGATCCATATCTGCTCTCGTAAACTGCCATGACGAAGGAAATGAGCTTCTAACAGGAAACAGCTTCTGAACTTGACCTTCTGAATTCTACAAATTGACTTGAGCACTTGACCTTCTGAATGTTATAAATTGCTCAAACCGGCACTTGACCTTCTGAACCCGCAACAGTACGTCTGAGACCGGAACAGTTGTTACGGCACTTGTCCTTCTTCCTAACAGATCAGGAAAACTGCCAACTTGACGAGCAACGCCGGGTATTTTGAAACAATTTCCAACTTTCAGCAACGCCGGGTACTTTCAAAATCTTTCATCAAAAGTAGCTTTTCTTGAAGGAAGTGAGTTGAACTGTAATTTTGAAAGCTTGATGATGATGTCTGGGTTTGTTGACCCCCTTGATAGCTGGTATCAGAGTAAACCAACCTATGGCCACCAAAAATGATAAGGGTGGATTTGAGCTGAAATGATAATGGTGCGCCAGAAAAATGCCAGGTACGTTAGCTCCGTTATAAGATTGACGACCACTTGCCACCCCTATCGACACCTGGTATTAAAGTGCAAGATGTAGGTGTCTTCTCTGATTTAGAATGTTGCTGTGTGTGTTGCAGTAGAACAGTTCACAGGGTACACCACAGGCAACATGACGTGTAGAGTCATAGAAATGGTAACTTCGCTTTAGTTTTATACCATTTATTGCACGCCACAAAACAGTCATGATATTTATGTCATCACCAGCATAGTATAACGAATGCAGCATTCAAAATCATATTAACTGATAGTCATGTAGAATTCAATACTCAATAGTTGTATTGTAAACAGATATCATAAAGTTCTGGTTCGTGAAGCTGTATAAATAATATATATAACTTCTGCAACAGTGTCAGCTGCAGATCTTCAATGTTCATAGACAACAATAAATGCTCCCTTTCTGATGCTAGCAGATCAGATGTATACAATAAGTCCGTTTACTGTCTGCACGTGAATAGCATACTGGGCATACAGGTCATACCGACCTTTATAACGTTTCTAAGTCTAACCATCTGACTTGGACGTGATCTCTGATATAACGAATCCTGGAACACAGACAATAGTCTTGTTGGTCTAGAGCGACCCATATATATATAACTAGTTCAGGTATAAAGATACCGGTGGCGAAAAACCTAGTCAAAGTACCTCTCCATTTTGAATCACACAGGCGAGCAAGGAGCGACAAAATGACGAACTTCTAGATGATAGCAAAAAGTTCGATACAAGAGGAATTACCTTTCTTCGGAAATCAACCACGAACATATGTCTCCAGGCAGGCTTGAATAATACTGGGAAATAGTCTAGTTAGCTAACTAACTCACAAAGACAACGTATTTCCCTCAGAAAATCACAAGACGCAGGTTGCGTCCGCTCGCTACTCAGAACATTTCTAAACTCCCAGCTGGGCGGAGCACACAGAACGAACTCCCAGTTTTTGACATGCGCAGAACTCATCTACATGAGTATCAATTCACACAAAGCAATTCTAAGAACATTCGAGCTAAAAGTCTTACACAGTCGCGCCTTTTATGGTCATGAACAGAAGCGTTAAGACAGGTTTCAGACATCTACAACAGTTGACTGATACTACCAAATAAGGAGATATGGTCACGCTTCGTTCAAGAAATTATAGACCGAACGTGTCTCTATACAAGAGAAGGTAAACTCATAAAAAATTGTAGTCTCGATAACTCGGGTTATGTCCCTTTGACTGTAAAAAACATAATACACACTTCAGTCAAAAAGTGATCATACATACGAAAAATGATCATACAAAGACTTTGGAAAAAGTAATTATTTGTGCGTAACACGGTGCATATGAACATTTTATGTCCGGTGTCAGAATTCCGGTCACCGAAACTAAAAGATCGCTCGGGTATCACGGCTGTTTGCGAGCGATCTTTTAGTTATTTCCCCTTTTTCCCCGACCGCGCTATTTATAGCCCACTTGACAGAGGTCCCGTGGTCAGCTTCCTAATGGGAAAAACATGTGGCGATGTTTACTTTTGATAGGGCTTAATTAATGCTTTTAGGCTACTTTTTTATTATAAATACCGGCTTTAATTTTGCGTAAAGCTAGACTAGAAATGTTAGAGTAAATTTTAGAACAAGAACAAACATTTTATCACAATTAGAACAGAAGATATAATAGTCTGAAATAGTGTAAAATTTACGTTTTTTTTTATATTTTGTTATGGTTTGTTTATGATGCAATTTTCACTAAATCGGTCACAATCAACATGCATAACAAATTACAGAAATCAAAAGTAGAAAACCTGCAGAAAATGGATATCAAAGATTTGTTTTAGTTTCATGCGTCAAACATTAATTATTGAAAGTTTAAATTGCATGTCCACATTTATAACCTTAAAATAACACACCCAATTGTCCCCAGAACATGAGAGCTAACAATTATCTCAATCATACATCATGAGTTCTGATCCAGTCTGCGCAATGTTTTTCTAATATGTGCTGTTTATGAATTGTCTTACTAGGGAATAGCTTTCTGAACAAAGACATATAAGTCTCTATCGATGTTGTTATTGATTCTTTACTAATTGGTTTACTGTGTGATATTTTGTTGTGTACTTTCTCAAATGCTTCTTTCAGTGAGTTGAATTGTTCTTGGGCAATAAAAGCTATGTTCGTTTGTGGTGAAGTGGGATGTTATAAATATTTATAGGGGACTTAGTGTACTGACTGAGATCAGCTGTGAAGGTATCTATATCTAATAAGAGTAGTGTATTATAGATAACCTTACTTGCTGCCACATATGTATACCTCAGTCAGAATTATTCTGGAATAGTGTGATGACTACGTTATATGTCTAGGGTATGTGTATGATGAAGTGTAAGTCATAACAACAACAGACAGATAAACAATTTAATTTATTCCACCACACTTGACAACACTGTGACACTCACATACATAAAACACTCTACGAGGATATCTTAAAGGAGTCACTGATAACTTTTCAAATAACAATATGTATTCAGTGCTGTCATGAATGTATATGTGTCCTGATTCAAATACAAAGGGAACCAGGAATCACAATCAATTTTAATTACAAGTTATATGTACAGAATTTATTAATATGATTCTTGTAGTGACATATATTATTAATAGTATCCTATGTGTGTCAGTTGTGTAGTAGTAATATGAGGTAATACTGGTTTTGTTTTGTTCAAGCTCTGTTGGTATTTGTCATCATGACTTCAATAGTTTGTTTCTATTGGAACTAGTATTGGAGATGTTCTCAGTTCCTGGTATTAAAACAATTAAATTCCCCTCTTAATTTTATTTTACAATGTCATTTTAAGATGGGGGTACATAATGTTGAGCTCCATGGCCACACTCTCTTATCTTTCGTGATGACTGCAGTAAAAGACTCCTCTGCTCGATTACTTTAATGAGTTCTGGAGCCACCCCACTGGTTGCTATATGGACCAAGGTGTATGCTGTCCACCTCTGGCTTCAGCAAAGCTCTGACCAGGTGCTGCTCAATAACTTTAAGACCACGGTCCCACAATTCATGGAAATAATAAACAGTTTCGTTGACTGGCAATGAATAGGCACAAATTCCGATCTGCCGATGTTCCAGGCTTTATTTTATAAAAAATATACACTGGTGCTCAACGTACTGTTTCTTAGTAGGTTTATTACAAGATGTGGCAAGGAACAGACGCTCTGAATTGAGTATATTCGCAGCTCTACCCAATCAAACCATGTCTACACATCTTTTCAAAAAAGTACCCCTTTTCACGTTTCCCCTGACAACACAAGATAGTATTTATAGCCCGACCAATCGTGTTTAGTCTTACATTTGTTGCGCTCCAATCAAATAGGAGTTAACATGGTAGGCTATTTCCGTAACGTAATGTTTTTTCAAACACGTTATAAAAAATTTTATGAGCAGAAATGATTTCATGCTGTCAGGCACCCCCACTATTTTATTTTGGCCATAACTTGGTAATTCCTAGACTATTTGCGTAACGTTTTACATATTCTTTGTCAGCAAACCCTAAGGAACCCAAATATGCGAATTTAATGGAGCCAATATGCATTTTCTTCCAGGATAGTCGTGCTGTTACTACCTTCTCACTTCCAAACTTGAGGGTGTCTGGGTACTGTCATGTTTTCAAACGTAAACCGGTATAATGTCATAATTCCCAATAAGCGTTTTTCAGGATTTTAAAACCTAACTCTGGTATGGGTAGTGAATTTTATCACTGTCGATTTGAAATAAAGTTAGTGCATGTGGCCTTACACGCGTGATGGCAGCAATTGTGTATCGCGCGACGCGTGTTTAGTATTGCATGCTTCCTGCCTCCATTCGCCCCTCTCTCTCTCCTGCTTTATCTGTCTTTTAGTTACGCCGTGTATGGAATGAATGAAATATTAAATCTAGGTCATTGATCAGCTTGCGTATCTCAAGGTTTTTCCAAGAAATACAGTACACGTTTCATTGAAGAAAGCGTGCCGCGACACAGTAGGTTTTTACTATCAACGTGAAAGCGTTACAATTTGCCGACGAAGTAGAAAACAAGGGGATTTCGAGTACAGTCATTGTGACAGCACTGTTCTTTACCATTCTTCTTTCCTTTTATTAAATTCATTTGTTAGGCTTTACATTTACGTTTTAATTTATATATGTGGATGTAGAATTTCACGACAAATCCTCCCCTCTTAAAACAGACGTTATACGTCAGTCTATAATTCTACATACACATAGAGAAATGTATGTCTATGCCTGGTGATTTCTTTGATTTTCACTGCACGGATGGCGGCTTAAAAAATCTGCATCAACGTTTCTCTAATTTTATTTTGCTCATGGATTAATGCAGGTGGGTCAAGTCAAAGTAAGCACTACTGACGAAGGTTGCCTCAGACCTCTGCAATCCAAGAATCCATTTCAGATATGTTACTGTACAGCTGCAAGTGTTACGGCTTGTCTTACTACTGCTTAGCAATCAATATTCACCATTTTCTCTTCGCTGAGTCTGCTCAACGACATGTCCCGAGAATATTAGATGTTCCTTTTTCATCTCCATGGCGATGGACAAGGTCAACAAGTGTGTCTCTTCCTGATGTTCTCTTTCCAAATATTTCTTCAGGAGATTCACATGATAGATTTTTTCTTTCCCCTTCTTATCTATCTTATAATTTGTTCTAGACACCTTCTCTAAAACTGTATATGGACCTTGCCATCCAATCTGTAACTTATTCTGACTCCCGGGGAGAAGAAGCAGTACCTTCTCTCCCACAGCCAAATCTCTGTCTTTCGCCTTCCGGTTATAATAGGCAGCATGTTTCTTCCTGGCTTGTTTCAAATTTTCATTGGCAAGTTTCCAGCCAGTTTTTAAACGAGTGGTCAGCTCATTCACATATTGGTATGAAGATGTAATGTTTTCCTCTGCCTTTTCATCAGTCCACGTTCTTAACAAAGCTACATATGGACCTTTAATTTTGTGGACCTATTTGTCCATGCACCGGTATGGTCTCTTCCACTCGAAGCTCTATAGTGATGATTTTTCTTCCCAGAATTATCATGCATAAAACGACCGCTACCAATTTTTCTTTTGGGGCTTTCTCCCCACTTAAAATTCTTGAGGAGAGATTTCCTCTCTACATCCTCTTCCTCCAGTTTGTTTAAGTCCGATTGAGGGATTTTCGGCTTATCCTGGGGTAAGACATCTTTTTGCACTCTCCGCATAGTGGCCATTGTAAAACCGTTAAGTGAAGCTTGTCCGTGAAAAGGGGCTTCCCATTCCATTTGGTCCACTTTATCAAATCTATTTTTCTTTTTATTATCAGGCCTAATTTTGCCCCGTGGCGTGTCCAGGTCCTGATCAATGTTCCCACTTGTGGGTGTTCCCTCATGTGCTATGCTACACCTTTCTACAAAATTCTCAATGTCCCATCTTGCTTTGGGCCAATAATAATTGTGAGCCACCTTTTGAATGATGGTACCTATCTTCTCATGTCCCCATCTGGTTTCACATGTAGGCTCCTTATTAAGTCTGCCCTATATCTTTTAGGAAGTACCAGCTGTCCCACGAAGTCCCTGAGATAACTTTAAGCTCCACCTTTCTCTCTCTAACCCATATGTGGTAGCTAATAGTTCATACCTATTTAGATAGCTCTCTATATCATCGTCTTTCTCAACAAAATGATCTAAATGAAAATTCATAGCTGAGGTTGAGGCTCCCTGGCTAGCAGTGGCATCAGAGGCAAAGGGACTGGCACCATTTTCAGGAGCATGGCCTTGAAACTCAAACTCCCTTAGTCGTAACTCGTGTTCCCTTTGTAATCTCTTCTCCTCCTTTTCTGCTTCCCTCTCTGCAGTCAATCTTCTTTCTTCTGCTTCCAATTTCTTAGCCTCTTTGTCAGCCTCAATCTGCAACCTCTTAGTCTCAGCCTCTAATTTTCTTTCGGCCTCTTTTTCTAATCTTCTTTCTTCCCGTTCAATATATTTGTCACATTCAGCAGTGACATAAGAAATCATAATTTGCCCGTCCATTCCTAACTCTTTCGCAGTCTGTACAGCAGCAGATCGAAATTTTGCCAGGTCGGCCATTGTCTAACAGATAAATGTCTAAAATATGTAACTAAACAATTTTATCTATGACTAATTAACTCAGGACAACACAGGCACTGTGAGCTCAACCTTATTTATTTTCACCCAAGGATACCTTTTAATTCTTATTATTCCCTGAAGTGAATTACCCCCAATATTTGTAATAGGGAAAGATTCAAAATCCCGAGAGCGAGACCCCAATATATGTGGTGAAGTGGGATGTTATAAATATTTATAGGGGACTTAGTGTACTGACTGAGATCAGCTGTAAAGGTATCTATATCTAATAAGAGTAGTGTATTATAGATAACCTTACTTGCTGCCACATATGTATACCTCAGTCAGAATTATTCTGGAATAGTGTGATGACTACGTTATATGTCTAGGGTATGTGTATGATGAAGTGTAAGTCATAACAACAACAGACAGATAAACAATTTAATTTATTCCACCACACTTGACAACACTGTGACACTCACATACATAAAACACTCTACGAGGATATCTTAAAGGAGTCACTGATAACTTTTCAAATAACAATATGTATTCAGTGCTGTCATGAATGTATATGTGTCCTGATTCAAATACAAAGGGAACCAGGAATCACAATCAATTTTAATTACAAGTTATATGTACAGAATTTATTAATATGATTCTTGTAGTGACATATATTATTAATAGTATCCTATGTGTGTCAGTTGTGTAGTAGTAATATGAGGTAATACTGGTTTTGTTTTGTTCAAGCTCTGTTGGTATTTGTCATCATGACTTCAATAGTTTGTTTCTATTGGAACTAGTATTGGAGATGTTCTCAGTTCCTGGTATTAAAACAATTAAATTCCCCTCTTAATTTTATTTTACAATGTCATTTTAAGATGGGGGTACATAATGTTGAGCTCCATGGCCACACTCTCTTATCTTTCGTGATGACTGCAGTAAAAGACTCCTCTGCTCGATTACTTTAATGAGTTCTGGAGCCACCCCACTGGTTGCTATATGGACCAAGGAGTATGCTGTCCACCTCTGGCTTCAGCAAAGCTTTGACCAGGTGCTGCTCAATAACTTTAAGACCACGGTCCCACAATTCATGGAAATAATAAACAGTTTCGTTGACTGGCAATGAATAGGCACAAATTCCGATCTGCCGATGTTCCAGGCTTTATTTTATAAAAAATATACACTGGTGCTCAACGTACTGTTTCTTAGTAGGTTTATTACAAGATGTGGCAAGGAACAGACGCTCTGAATTGAGTATATTCGCAGCTCTACCCAATCAAACCATGTCTACACATCTTTTCAAAAAAGTACCCCTTTTCACGTTTCCCCTGACAACACAAGATAGTATTTATAGCCCGACCAATCGTGTTTAGTCTTACATTTGTTGCGCTCCAATCAAATAGGAGTTAACATGGTAGGCTATTTCCGTAACGTAATGTTTTTTCAAACACGTTATAAAAAATTTTATGAGCAGAAATGATTTCATGCTGTCAGGCACCCCCACTATTTTATTTTGGCCATAACTTGGTAATTCCTAGACTATTTGCGTAACGTTTTACATATTCTTTGTCAGCAAACCCTAAGGAACCCAAATATGCGAATTTAATGGAGCCAATATGCATTTTCTTCCAGGATAGTCGTGCTGTTACTACCTTCTCACTTCCAAACTTGAGGGTGTCTGGGTACTGTCATGTTTTCAAACGTAAACCGGTATAATGTCATAATTCCCAATAAGCGTTTTTCAGGATTTTAAAACCTAACTCTGGTATGGGTAGTGAATTTTATCACTGTCGATTTGAAATAAAGTTAGTGCATGTGGCCTTACACGCGTGATGGCAGCAATTGTGTATCGCGCGACGCGTGTTTAGTATTGCATGCTTCCTGCCTCCATTCGCCCCTCTCTCTCTCCTGCTTTATCTGTCTTTTAGTTACGCCGTGTATGGAATGAATGAAATATTAAATCTAGGTCATTGATCAGCTTGCGTATCTCAAGGTTTTTCCAAGAAATACAGTACACGTTTCATTGAAGAAAGCGTGCCGCGACACAGTAGGCTTTTACTATCAACGTGAAAGCGTTACAATTTGCCGACGAAGTAGAAAACAAGGGGATTTCGAGTACAGTCATTGTGACAGCACTGTTCTTTACCATTCTTCTTTCCTTTTATTAAATTCATTTGTTAGGCTTTACATTTACGTTTTAATTTATATATGTGGATGTAGAATTTCACGACATAGTTATATCTTGTTTGTCTGTAATTTTCAGTGTTTGTGTAATGATTGCTCTTGTAAGATCTTTATAAACTTTCTGTGTGAGATATCTGTGGCAGTGATTCCCTATAAATGCTCTGCTATTATAAGCCTGTTGTATGATTTTGTGTTTGGCTAGTACCTTGTCCATGTGTGAGCAAACTGGACCAGACCTAGTACACAGATCTTGAAACTGAAGTTTGGCCAGCGCATCTTGTGCATTTTCAAGTCTAACTTTAAAATTATCTGTCTCCTCCTTATCCTCACAAAGTTCAATACCTACCTGAAAAATTCAATTTTAGCTCCTAATTCTTCTGCCTATTTCCAGTTCCTACTAAATCTCTTCAAGTTCTTAAAAGTACTAATGTTTGCATGTATCTCTTGCGAATTCTCAAATATCTTTGCGTCTATTGTATCAGCTACCTGTTCTAGAAGTCTGTGGTGTTTCAAAACAATGCCTAATAAAATATGAAGGTAAGGAGGAGCTACATTTTCAATTTCAATCTCTAACATTGGTTTGTGTAAACAATTATGGTAATGTGCCACTTGCCTTTTATTCCCTTTCCCATATTTCATATATCTATTGTAATCTCTTATCAACATGGCCAAACTTCTTGGTTTGCAAGTTGTATGCTCTCTGGATGTCTTTCATGAAAATGTTTGGTTTGTCTGGAGCTCAAGGAATATACCCATGTCTGTGGTGTCTCCAGCAAAACAAGGAAATAATCCCCGAATAAGAAAACAACAACTTGTTTACCATCCCACTCTAAATATTTTAGTGACTCTATCTGAGCTTTCATGCCATTCATAAATATTTCTAAATTATCATATGTATCTCTGACTCTAGCCATTGATAAAAGAATGGTATTAGATTTAGAATTTGGTTTCTCTAAATTTACTACCTGCATTGTAACTTTGAATGAAAGAAGATATACAAACAGTTACTTAGAATTCGCTGGCAGCCGTCGTGTGCACAGGATTGTCTACCAAAGAACACCAATGGAACAGTCCTTATCTCACACACAATTTAAAAAAAATTCATATTATAAATAGAAGATTAACAAGACTTGAAAGATAGATCAAATTATGTTGAAGTAATCTATCTATAGCTTTACATGTTTTCTGACGCTTATATACGTAGCTAAATATCATTATAAATGAATGAAAATGCAAAAACAGATGGTGCTTTACAAAAAGTTATTTTTTTACTACCTTATTTAAGATTTGTGGGTATCAGGAATGCGTTTAAAGGGATTTAAATGCTATAAAATCTGGTGACAATATGCTTGTTCTTGTAATGCCACACTCACAAAACTGACTACCACACATTCTCAAGATATGAAACCAAAAAAAAAAAAAGTATGTGGAAATAATCTTTAGCTTCCCTTCGAGAAGTCTTTATAATTATAAACTCAAACGAATGGGCCGATTTTTAGATATTAAATTAATAAAAAGATTACTTATTTTATGAATTTCCTTAAATGATGACGCTGTTTTCAAAAGTCTGTAACTCCGTCAAAACTAATTTCAAACAAATAAAAATGCAATCAAAAATAGAACACAGAACAAAGTTATTGTACACAAAAGAATTTTAGCGCTGTGTTTATCCAGAACGAGTGTGTAATGATTTATATTTTACTGATTTTACTCACACATCAGCTGATTTTCCCCGCCAAAAACTTAAATAGTCTTTTACGGTGCACACAAAATTTTATACCCGGTATCAGAATTCCGGTCACCGAAACTAAAAGAGCGCTCTGGTATAGGGCACAAACAGCCGTGGTATATAAGGCACAAACAGCCGTGATGAATTTTTGTCAAATTTTGTCTCTTTTTAGTTGTACCTTACTTTTTTGTAATTATGTTATAAATAGTTATTTTATTAATATAAAAATGAATATTTCACGGCTGTTTGTCAGCGATCTTTTAGTTATTTCCCCTTTTCCTCCGACCGCGCTATTTATAGCCCACTTGACAGAGGTCACGTGGTCAGCTTCCTAATGGGAAAAACAAGTGGCGATGTTTACTTTTGATAGGGCTTAATTAATGCTTTTAGGCTACTTTATTATTATAAATACCGGCTTTAATTTTGCGTAAAGCTAGACTAGAAATGTTAGAGTAAATTTTAGAACAAGAACAAACATTTTATCACAATTAGAACAGAAGATATAATAGTCTGAAATAGTGTAAAATTTACGTTTTTTTTTTATATTTTGTTATGGTTTGTTTATATACAATTTTCACTAAATCGGTCACAATCAACATGCATAACAAATTACAGAAATCAAAAGTAGAAAACCTGCAGAAAATGGATATCAAAGATTTGTTTTGGTTTCATGCGTCAAATATTAATTATTGAAAGTTTAAATTGCAAGTCCACATTTATTACCTTAAAATAACACACCCAATTGTCCCCAAAACATGTTTGAATTGCTTTTATGCTACTTTATTATTATAAATACCGGCTTTAATTTTGCGTAAAGCTGGACTAGAAATGTTAGAGTAAATTTTAGAACAAGAACAAACATTTTATCACAATTAGAACAGAAGATATAATAGTCTGAAATAGTGTAAAATTTAGGGGTTTTTTTACATTTTGTTATGGTTTGTTTCTAATTCAATTTACACTAAAACGGTCACAATCAACATGCATAACAAATTACAGAAATCAAAAGTAGAAAACCTGCAGAAAATGGATATCAAAGTTTTGTTTTGGTTTCATGCGTCAAACATTAATTATTGAAAGTTTAAATTGCATGTCCACATTTATAACCTTAAAATAACACACCCAATTGTCCCCAAAACATGAGAGCTAACAATTATCTCAATCATACATCATGAGTTCTGATCCAGTCTGCGCAATGTTTTTCTAATATTTGCTGTTTATGAATTGTCTTACTGGGGAATAGCTTTCTGAACAAAGACATATAAGTCTCTATCGATGCTGTTATTGATTCTTTACTAATTGGTTTACTGTGTGATATTTTGTTGTGTACTTTCTCAAATGCTTCTTTCAGTGAGTTGAATTGTTCTTGGGCAATAAAAGCTATGTTAGTTATATCTTGTTTGTCTGTAATTTTCAGTGTTTGTGTAATGATTGCTCTTGTAAGATCTTTATAAACTTTTTGTGTGAGATATCTGTGGCAGTGATTCCCTATAAATGCTCTGCTATTATAAGCCTGTTGCATGATTTTGTGTTTGGCTAGTACCTTGTCCAAGTGTGAGCAAACTGGACCAGACCTAGTACATAGATCTTGAAACTGAAGTTTGGCCAGCGCATCTTGTGCATTTTCAAGTCTAACTTTAAAATTATCTGTCTCCTCCTTATCTTCACAAAGTTCAATACCTACCTGAAAAATTCAATTTTAGCTCCTAATTCTTCTGCCTATTTCCAGTTCCTACTAAATCTCTTCAAGTTCTTAAAAGTACTAATGTTTGCATGTATCTCTTGCGAATTCTCAAAAATCTTTGCGTCTATTGTATCAGCTACCTGTTCTAGAAGTCTGTGGTGTTTCAAAACAATGCCTAATAAAATATGAAGGTAAGGAGGAGCTACATTTTCAATTTCAATCTCTAACATTGGTTTGTGTAAACAATTATGATAATGTGCCACTTGCCTTTTATTCCCTTTCCCATATTTCATATATCTATTGTAATCTCTTATCAACATGGCCAAACTTCTTGGTTTGCAAGCTGTATGCAATCTGGATGTCTTTGATGAAAATGTTTGGTTTGTCTGGAGCTCAAGGAATATACCCATGTCTGTGGTGTCTCCAGCAAAACAAGGAAATAATCCCCGAATAAGAAAACAACAACTTGTTTACCATCCCACTCTAAATATTTTAGTGACTCTATCTGAGCTTTTATGCCATTCATAAATATTTCTAAATTATCATCAGAGCCGGATTAACGTAGTAGCACAAGTAGCATATGCTACGGGCCCCGCGCTTTTAGGGGCCCCGCGCCAATAAATATGTACATAATTTTTTGGTCATCTTCTAATACGAGCGTTGATGGGAAGGAGCGAAGCTCCTGACCGGGTTGGAAGGAAAGTCCACTGACTCCCCAGCCTCGCAATGACATGTCATTGGGCCAAAAGAGCTGGAACGCTCGAGTGCCGCTGGTTAGAGAGAAAGAAAAGAAAATACGAGCGTTAAACCAATGATCTTGTGATTTATGCCATCTTTAGCGCCTTTTCATTTGGTGTCACGAAACTGTGAGAGAAAGAGCATAAGAGGGTGACTTAGTGTGACTCTTCATTATTTTAATCTTCACTGTTTGAGGACGGAAGCCATTTAAGTGGCATTGAAAATTTGGTCACGTTTGGACGGAAGCCACTTTTTTGGCTCTGGGCGACTGCCCCTCAAATTTTGTTTCGTTCTTTGTGAAATGAATTTGCATTAACAATAAAAACTAGAATTTAGGAAACGGAAACTTCCTGTTTTAATTGAGATATACGGCGTGCTCGCACTCTCTTTCGATCTTGATTAAAATTTCTTGATTTGTAAGGTTAGAAAACTCAAAAAATGAGCAGTAGACACAGAGATATTGGACGTAATTATGCTTCTGGAAGTGAAAAACGTAAAGCGAATGAAGAATAAGAAAGAAGAGATCAACTTGTGATACAAAAAACACGTAAGCTGACAGAATATTTTGATGTTCATGGTGGTGGTACTCGAACCGCTGAAGCTGGAAGTACATGAACAACTAGTACTAGTGCAGGCTGTGCAGCAGATAACATACAGCAAAACCCAGTATACACTGAGTCTGAATGTGAAAGAATAAGTGAAACGAAGAAGTACTCTAATGATATTGGTGACTGGCCGAACAATATAGATGACTGTGAGCGTGAATATTGCATATCCAAGGGAAGTGAAAAATGTCAACATGTTGATAGTGCCTTCTCTTCATCCGTGCGATTGTATAACACTGAAAAGAAAACTCTATACTGTCAGAAGTCTTATTTTACACATATTCATAAACTTACAAACAAGCAACATGCAAGAAAATGGTTATACTATTCAGAAAGTAAAGGGCGCCTATTCTGTTTTCCACGCAAGCTTATGAGTTCAGAATGTTCATCAAAGTTTACTGTGGAAGGGTTTAATGACTGGAAAAATGCAAGCAATCTATTGCGTCGACATGAAGAAAGCTCCTCACATAGACAAGCTTTAATTTCACTGTTGATGCGTAAAAACAAAGGTGAACGTATCGATTCCCATCTTGTGAAACAAATGGACATTCAAGAAAAGTATTGGCACAAACTTCTAGAGCGAATAATTGAAGTTGTGAAGTTTTTAGCAGAACGAGGCCTTTCATTTCGTGGCAGTAATGAAATTGTTGGGTACCCTTATAACGGGAATTACTTAGGGTTGTTAGAATTACTGGCCAAGTTTGACCCTTTTCTGGCAGAGCATATAAGTACTCATGCAAACAAAGGATTTGGACATACATCATATCTATCTAAAACAACGTGTGAGGAATTCGTCAATCTGATTGGATCCAGCATACTGGATCACATTCTCTGCGAAGTGAAGAAATACAAGTATTATTCCGTTTCATTGGATTCTACTCCAAATATATTTAATATGGACCAGCTGACTTTGACTCTGCGCTATGTTTTGCCATCTGGACCAGTTGAAAGATTTGTGACATTTTTGGATATGGAAGGTCATAGTGCTGAACAGCTTACTAAAAGTCTACTTAATTTTTTAAAGGCAAATGACATTGATATTAAAGACTGCTGTGGTCAAAGTTATGACAACGCCAGCAACATGAGTGGCAAGTTTATAGGATTACAAGCACGAATTAATTGATTATGATAATTACTATGCAAATTAAAAATGTATGTGTTCAAATACGTTTGTGTTGTTTTATTGTATTTTTTTTAAATATAGGGCCCCTTTCTTAACAAGTGCTACAGGCCCCGCACTAGCTTAATCCGGCCCTGATTATCATATGTATCTCTGACTCTAGCCATTGATAAAAGGGTGGTATTAGATTTAGAATTTGGTTTCTCTAAATTTACTACCTGCATTGTAACTTTGAATGAAAGAAGATATACAAACAGTTACTTAGAATTCTTTGGCAGCCGTCGTGTGCACAGGATTGTCTACCAAAGAACACCAATGGAACAGTCCTTATCTCACACACAATTTAAAAAAAATTCATATTATAAATAGAAGATTAACAAGACTTGAAAGATAGATCAAATTATGTGGAAGTAATCTATCTATAGCTTTACATGTTTTCTGACGCTTATATACGTAGCTAAATATCATTATAAATGAATTAAAATGCAAAAACAGATGGTGTTTACAAAAAGTTATTTTTTACTACCTTATTTAAGATTTGTGAGTATCAGGAATGCGTTTACAGGGATTTAAATGCTATAAAATCTGGTGACAATATGCTTGTTCTTGTAATGCCACACTCACAAAACTGACTACCACACATTCTCAAGATATGAAACCAAAAAAAAAAAAGTATGTGGAAATAATCTTTAGCTTCCCTTCGAGAAGTCTTTATAATTATAAACTCAAACGAATGGGCCGATTTTTAGATATTAAATTAATAAAAAGATTACTTATTTTATGAATTTCCTTAAATGATGACGCAGTTTTCAAAAGTCTGTAACTCCGTCAAAACTAATTTCAAACAAATAAAAATGCAATCAAAAATAGAACACAGAACAAAGTTATAGTACACAAAAGAATTTTAGCGCTGTGTTTATCCAGAACGAGTATGTAATGATTTATATTTTACTGATTTTACTCACACATCAGCTGATTTTCCCCGCCAAAAACTTAAATAGTCTTTTACGGTGCACACAAAATTTTATACCCGGTATCAGAATTCCGGTCACCGAAACTAAAAGAGCGCTCTGTTATAGGGCACAAACAGCCGTGATTTTTGAGTTACTGTATAATAAAACTATCAAGTTGTCACATTTTCTTCAAAATTCATTATTTTGTTTTTTAATTGTCTAAAAATGTGTGTAAATAAGGAACGGGGGAGGAGAAGTCTTATCATTGTGATGTATCGCCCCTCACTTTGGACTATTCCTAGATCCGCCATTGCTCTGGACACTCACAAACAGGTACCGGGTATCGAGATCAAACCTCGTAGAACTATGGAAGTAGAAATAGTGTGTCTGATGTAAGCTCTCGGTACTGTCAGAGTTTCGCGGTCAGTAGCACGCTGGAGTTTCATCTTTCAGAGGTCACCCCATGTGGATATATCTGTCTGATGTAAGCTCTCCGTATTGTCGGAGTTTCGCGGTCAGTAGCATGTTGGAGTTCCAGCTTTCAGGGGTCACCCCAAGTGGATATCTATGTCTGATGGCTCATGCGTGCTAAATCGAGAACATGTGCTAGGGAGAGAAAGAAGCCTTTTCTGCAATAACGTGTCAATCTTTACTTAATGACAGCCCATTCTTTCCACCTTATATTTGTCTGATATTTCTACATAGGCAGTCATTACATATTGCAGAAAACAGACTATCGTCACCTTTTCCAATAAAAAGAAAAGAATTTTATTGTTATTGTTGTTCAGAATCAACATCATTGCACACCAAGCTAACCCATAGGTGCTCAGTGCAAAAACTACCATTTTAGGACAACAGAAAAAAATACACACACACACACACAATGTGATAATTTTCCTTTACTCTGTTTACAATGATTAGACAATGCTGTGATGCCTCAGTTGGGTATTGGCAAATGAATATGTTACTGGACTTTAATACACTATATATCTAACCATAAGCCATCGGAAGTTAAACGGGATATTTTTCTTCAAAGAAGTGTATGGGGGAAAATTGTCCATCTGGGTACGGTACTTTAATTACATCAATTAATAACAGTTGTGAATACAAGCCGGTGGTTCTATCCTGGGAGATCAAGAAACCAGACACGGACTACCACCTAGCAGAAATACTTTAGAAAGCAAATAATATAGAAAATATTAAAAACACAGCCAATAAATGTATACAACAAATATCAAAGAACAGCATTACTGTATACACAGATGGATCCAACGGAGAGGATGGCAAATTGGGGATAGGAATATATATTCCAATATGAAAAATGACAAAAGGCTTTGTTAGGTTTTATCTCGTTTGTGTTTGTTTGTGGTTTATTTTTTTTTTAACATCCAAACATAATTGGAAATTGGGAAGCTAAAAGGTATTGACTGATTGATAATTGGTAATTGTGATTTGCCCTATTTACCGTGATTTGACAGGTGTGATGCCACTTTCCCATATGGGTAGTTATTCATATTTGAATGGGGGACATTGGATATGGATAAAGGAGAGATACAGAGAACAATTAATGATCGCCTGTTAGAGAATGACACTGCAATAGATGAATCATCAAGGTTGAGACTGTTTTTTTTTCTAATTAATGAAAAAAGAAAAATATCCCGTTCAACCTCTGATGGGTTATAATTAGGATATATACTGTTTTCAATTCCAAATAATATGAACAACTGCCGACATGAGAAAGTGGCATCACATTTGTCAAATCAATGTAAATAGGGATATCACAATTGTGCTTATACGTTAAATAAATCGAAGAAAAAAAATCAAGAAGAAACTATGAACAAGAATACTATTAAAGTGGAAGGATGTAAAGGCCTGGTGCTTCTAGTTATATAACGGAATTTTAACAGATATTTAATTGACTTTCATCTGTTTAAAGTCACAAGCATTGTAATAACAGCATCAGACCTTCACATTCACAGCCATTATATATTAACATTTGTTCGTGTTAAATAATGTTTGACTATATTATGCAGTTTCCTAGGTCTGTCTATTCTCAAAACCTCTTCTATATTTATAGGTAGCCTAAGTTGGATGCTTGCAAATAATCTAATATTGGTATTCTCTTTTGGTCATACCTCTAACATTTTAACAAGAAATGTTCTATATTATTGTCTTGAAGACATCCTGCACAGTGAGGTTCTTCTATTCTGAAATAGCCTTTTCCCAGCTGTAGTCTGAGAAGTTTCTTATTACTGGGAATTTTCAATTCCCTAGATATCTGACATTTTCTTGTTGGAGCCTTGAACATCTTATATGCATGTCTTCCTTTCAGATTTGTATCCCACTCTGCTTTCCATTCATCTGTTATTAAATCTGCAATTGAGACTGTAGGGGGGTTTGGGATGTCAGGTATTGGTAGTACCTCTGGTTAAGGGGCTGTCATGCCCTTTTCAGGGCAGCTCGGCCACCTTTGGTCCAAACCTGGCATTCAGCTCTCACCTGTGGCTCCTTGTAGCTGTCAGCATGCGACAGCGGCCACCCCCCGGGAAACGGCTTTGACAGGCCGGCTAAACTAGGTGAGGGTAGCCGACTGGTTATAAACCTTCGGTGAGTTAGGGTCTGCCTACCCATGCATGCGAAGACTGGATTCGGTAGATTGCGCGGAAGAAACCACCTGTTGGTTCAACGGGCATGACGGCGATTACCAGCAACGCGCTAAGGAGCATGGCGAGGCACGTAGAAAGCCATGGTCATCCACTGCACCTGACTTCATCTCCAGTTGTCTTGACTTGTCTTGCCACTGGATTAAGATGGACCCAGGCGAGAGAGTGAGGTCGACGAATTGCTCAACTCTTCCTCACTTTAAACCAAATCACTGCGCAAGTCACTCTTTCATCCACTCATCCACTCATCCATCCACTCACAACAAGTCCTGTGGCGATGGGCGAAGCGGCAGGCGTGGGTGCGCTGGCAGTCGTAGTCGCAGACCTACACACAGGCGGCTCAGGCCATATGGTCGTCTTCCACTGATCGGAGCAGCAGTGGGATTCGGCAGCCCCCTGAGTGACTGAGCAGCCCTCTTTAGGAAAGCACTGCTCACCTCCATGGCATGAGGAAGGGGCTAGAAAAGGTGCCCTAAACATTGCCTGCTCCACCATTACCTAACCAGCTTACCGCGGTTGGTGGGTACCCTACTTCAGCGGGCGACACATAAGAAAAAGAAAGGACAGATTTTTCCCCCTCATTCTAGGCGCATGGAATGTGCGCACTCTACTCGACAAAGACTTTAACACAAACAGACCCGAGAGGCGAACTGCCCTGATTGGGAGAGAACTGGCCAGATACAACATTGACATAGCAGCACTGAGTGAAACTCGACTTGCAGGCGAGGGCCAACTTTGCGAAAAGGGTGCAGGTTATACATTCTATTGGAGCGGAAGAGGAACTGAAGAAAGACGAGAAGCAGGGGTTGGATTTGCAATAAAAATAGCAATTATTGGCAAGCCAGCGGAGCCCCCAAAGGGAATAAATGACCGACTCATGACGGTCAAGATCCCGCTGCTTTATGGAAGGAAACATGCCACCATCATTAGCGCGTATGCACCAACTATGACAAACCAGGATGACGTCAAGGATAAGTTTTACGAAGAACTACATGCAGTCATTGCATCAGTTCCCAAAGCAGATAAGCTTATTATTCTTGGTGACTTTAATGCAAGAGTAGGCTCAGATAACATCTCCTGGAATGGCACTATCGGAAAGTACGGCGTGGGTCGCTGTAACAGCAATGGACTTCTTCTCCTCCAGACTTGCGCAGAACATAACCTCCTTGTCACCAACACCATTTTTCGACTTCCTATCCGCAACAGGACCTCCTGGATGCACCCTCGCTCGAAGCATTGGTACCTAATTGACTATGTAATTGTTAGGAAGAAGGACAGGAAAGATGTCCGGGTGACCAAGTCCATGTGTGGTGCCGAATGCTGGACTGATCATCGCCTCATTGTGTCTAAACTTAAAATCCGTATCCAACCTGCCAGGCGCCCTCAGGGAAAGAAAACTCAAAAAAGGCTGGATATTACCAAACTAAAGAAGACAAAAATTAAACAGTCATTCACTGACACCCTAGAAGACCGTCTCAAATCTATCTCGCTAGACGGCCAAAGTGCGGAAACAAATTGGACAGCCCTAAGCAAGCAGATCTACAACACTGCTACAGAGGTCCTGGGTCCCGCCATCAAGAAACAAAATGACTGGTTTGATGAGAACTCAGATGATATAAAGAAGATGTTGGCTGAGAAACACCATCTCCATAAAGCATATTTAAATGATCCAAAATCTACATCCAAGAAAGACGCTTTCAACAACATGCGTAGAATCGTCCAACATAAACTACGCCAGATGCGGGATTCATGGCTGAGTAATAAAGCAGATGAGCTCCAAGGCTTTGCTGACAGCCATGACTTGAAAAATTATTACCTTGCACTCAAAGCGGTCTATGGTCCAACATCATCAGGATCATTTCCCCTCCTTAATGCAGATGGAAAAACACTAATTACAGACAAGGAAAAAATTCTCCAACGCTGGGTCGAACACTTTAATAATATTCTGAACCAGCCATCATCTATTAACGATGAAGCCATCAACCGACTGCCCCAAATTCCTATAAATGAAGCACTAGATGATATACCGACTTTGGAGGAGACTCAAAAAGCGATTCGTCAACTTTCTAGTGGAAAGGCCCCCGGCTCCGATTCAATTCCTGTTGAGGTCTATAAAGATGGCGGTACAGTTCTGATAGAGAAACTTCACATGATCTTCCAGCAAATGTGGCAGAGTGAAACCATCCCACACAATCTCAAGGATGCGTCAATTATACATCTTTATAAACGTAAAGGTAATCGCCAAGACTGTAACAATCATCGAGGCATCTCACTACTATCAATCGCTGGGAAGATATTTGCCAGAATCCTTCTTAATCGCCTTACGGCTCATCTTGACAAAGGTCTTCTACCTGAAAGTCAGTGTGGATTCCGGAAAGAACGTGGAACCACCGATATGGTGTTCGCTGCAAGACAGCTTCAAGAAAAATGCCAAGAACAGCACTGTGACCTGTACACAGCTTTCATCGACTTGACAAAGGCGTTCGACACGGTCAGTAGAGAGGGTCTATGGAAGATCATGGCAAAATACGGCTGCCCAAAGAAATTTATCTCAATAGTGCAGCAGCTGCATGATGGAATGCAGGCTAGAGTTCAGGAAAACGGTGAGCTATCGGAGCCTTTCCCAGTCTCAAATGGAGTTAAACAAGGGTGTGTACTTGCACCGACGCTTTTCAGTATCATGTTTTCTGCTATGCTGACTGATGCTTTCAGAGACGGGGACACAGGAATCGACATCAGATATCGTATTGATGGAAAATTGTTTAACCTTAGGAGGCTTCAAGCAAAAACCAAGGTCAAATCACACACCATCAGGGATCTTCTGTTTGCTGACGATTGTGCCCTCAGTGCTGGCTCAGAGGCTGATCTGCAACGTAGCGTTGATAGATTCTCCGAAGCCTGCTCCAACTTTGGGCTTACCATCAACACGGGGAAAACAGAAATCATGTACCAACCAGCTCCTGGCACAATTTATACTGAGCCAGTCATCAAGGTAAATGGTGAGAAACTGAATGTTGTGAACAGGTTCACATACCTTGGTAGCACACTATCCCAGAACATCGTCATTGATGATGAGGTGAACACCAGGATCTCCAAAGCCAGCAGCACATTTGGCAGACTATACACCAACGTTTGGCATCGAAGTGGCATTAGTCTACAGACAAAGCTGAAGGTATACAGAGCTGCGGTGCTTCCAGTGCTGCTTTATGCATGTGAAACATGGACTGTATACAGGCGTCACGTAAAAAAGCTCAACCACTTCCATACAGTCTGTCTCAGGAAGATAATGAACATCAAATGGCAAGACAAGATCCCAGATACCGCCGTTCTTGACAGAGCTGGTATCCCAAGCATCGATACTATTCTGATGCAGTCACAGATTCGCTGGGCAGGTCATGTAGTCCGCATGCCAGACCATCGACTGCCAACGATACTCTTTTATGGTGAGATGCAGAAGGGTAGACGCTCCCATTGTGGCCAGAAAAAGCGCTTCAAAGACACGCTTAAGGCTTCATTAAAAACCTTTGACATAAACCCAGACACATGGGAAGCTGCTGCGCAAGACCGAACTGCCTGGCGCACATCTCTTCGTAAAGGTGCAGTGGCATGCGAATCTTCCAGAAGAGCAGCAGCGGAACAGCGGAGACAAGCTAGAAAAGATCGTGAAATAAAACCTTCACATGAAGCAAACGTTCCCTGCCCACACTGTCCGAGATCCTTCCAGGCCCGCATCGGGCTCATCAGTCACCTTCGTACTCATAGACTATCCTAACATCCTAATAATTGGATGAACAGAGTGATCTTCATCACTTGTGATGGACGAACAACAACAATTGAGACTGTTGGAATATGGCATCAAACGTAAGGATAGTAGAGCTGGACGTATGAGAGGATGCATCCGTCATGTAGGACTATACAACCAGCGAGCTACAGGAACAGTTAGCATTCACTCTTTGACATATACTGAGGGAGACTGAGCACCTATGGGTTTGCCTGGAGTGCAATGATGTCTATTCTGTATAGCAATAACAGTACTGTATAACCAATCAGAGGTTGAACGGGATCATTTTTAACAAAATAAAAAAATTAACTGAAAAACAAAATGATTTAATTTTATATTTATTTCCTGTTAAAGTATGTTTGATCTCTGCCAGCTACACCCAGTCCCTTCCAAAATTTAACTCGCAATGAAGACGAGAGATCAAGCGATCGTTGTATGAAGTTTTTTTATTTGTTACCCCAGGGGGAAAAAAAGATGGGAAAGAAAAGCGATTGGCGATGACGTAACCAGAGTGTGAAAATCGTGACTGTTTTGCCTTGAAATCATTTGTAAAACAAAGGCTCATTTTGTGGGCGGGTCTTAATATGGTTGAAGAGAGAGCGTTTGTAAAAAGGAACTAAAAATAAACAGCCGTCCGTAGCGAAGCCTGCCAATTGGTATGCTTGTAGCAAGAGTTGGACCTGCTTCTGACGACCTGGTACAGGGCGGTACAAACATGGCGGTAAGACAGCAACAAGGAAATCATCGTCGGTCCATAAGACCTGCGGTTCTTCAAGAACGGATAACTCACTCACTCAGACGTAGACATAAATCTGAAGGCCCCGGCTACAGTGTGATAAATCCCTTCGTGAAGTATTTTCTCTTTGGCGCAAATTTTCTGTTTATGGTAGGTTGAGACATTTATTCTCCCCATTAACTGTGTGAACACCATGTAGGGGCCTAGCCTACTTAAAAAGTGGACCAAGATTTCTATTTCATTTGCTGTTATTTCCGTATATTTACTAGCGAGTTTGGCTCTGTGAACATTGTCCACACATTTATTAACCAGGCATCAATGAAGTAAGTTTGACAATCGGCCTCAAAACTGAGGTATTGTGCTTTCAGTAATTTGCTAATTTTCAATAGGCCTAGCCTATTACTTCCTTAATTAGTCATTGTTTGATCTCTTCTGATCAGACATTCGGTCGAGCAGACGAAATTAATAACATTACAGACATGAAGGCCTATATGTTTATTTTCGAGCACTTATTGATTTTTTATAACTTGGTAGGTAACAGTAGGGCTCTCAGTAGGGTTCTCACTGCAGATAAAATACTTCTATGGCACGCGCCTCAAACAGCCTCTGACAACCAAGTCCAGCTCCCGGCCTTCACGTGTGGCTCAATTTGAGCCCGGCGGAACTGTTTGCACTGACGGGAGAAGGGGCAAAGGCGAGCGACTGGCGCCTTAAAACCAGCAGCTTCGGGCAGATAGGGCTCGTGATCCTTGGTTGGTAGCTTATCTAAGAGAAGGAACTCTGAATTCAAACCACCGTTGCCTTGCGGGAATATCCATTTGTGGAATTGGCTTCGGGAGTAAACCCTGAGGATAAATCCGGAGTCGGAGTCCCTAAGGCAGTCTAATGTTGATTCGACATTATTCTGGCAACTCCTGCGACATGGCTGGTACCAAACTGTATCGGCTACTGCCGTTCCTTTGGATCTACCGGCTGTGTGGAGAGGGGGAACATGCTGCATGGGCAACAGCTTGATCTCCATATAACTGTGCCCAAGCTCGCGCCCTGGAGAGGACACTCCAGCTTCACCCTATAGGTGTCGGCAAAACACGGGAAGTAGCAGTTACCGGTTATAAGCCTTTTGCCCAATTGGCGTAGGGCATGGCGCCAGGGGCTACTTCCGACAGTGGGAGAGGTTCTAGGATCTCACTGGACAGCTACCGCCCGCTTTAAACTGGGCAGCCCCCAGTCAATAAGGTGTTGTCCCGCCACTGTCTGCTTTCCCCATTGGGTGCATGGGGATTAGGGTCAAACCCGAACTGCGGACAGAAAATTTTGCACCAAGCAATTATCGAAAAAAATAGAAATAAGCAAACTCTCAGATTGGGATGCTGGAACGTCCGGACTATGTTGACTGGACTATCTGAAAACCTACAGGATGTAAACGATGTAAGGAAGACAGCCATAATTAATGATGAGCTTAAACGACTTCAGATGGATATAGCTGCACTTCAGGAAACGCGCCTGGCGGGCTCTGGAACGGTGAGCGAGAAGGACTACACATTTTATTGGCAAGGGAAAGATCTTAATAAAGCTAGAGAACACGGAGTAGGTTTTGCGGTCAAAAAATCGCTAACTAACATGGTTGAACCAGGCGAGAATGGATCAGAACGCCTGTTAACGCTCTGCCTGCAAACTAGCACAGGTCCCATCACCCTTGTCAGTGTGTATGCTCCTACTCTGTACTCTGCCTCAGAAGCTAAAGATGAGTTCTACGAGAATCTAGCAGCAGTAATCAAAAGCATACCTAGGCAAGAACAGCTTGTTCTCCTTGGTGACTTTAACGCTAGAGTGGGTGCCGATAATGTTTCATGGCCTTCATGTCTGGGCAGGTTTGGTATTGGCAAGATGAATGAAAATGGACAACGGCTCTTAGAGTTGTGCGTCCACCATGATCTCTGCGTGACCAACACCTACTTTGAGACAAAACCCCAGCATAAGGTGTCATGGAGACACCCACAATCCAAGCAATGGCACCAACTTGACCTGATTCTCGTCAGAAGGCCACTCCTCAGGTCTGTGCTCTCCACGCGCTCGTACCATAGTGCAGACTGTGACACAGATCACTCCTTGGTTTGCTGCAAAATCAGAGCACAACCAAGAAAACTCTATCGTGTCAGACATGAAGGGAAACCACGCATTGATACCAGCAAGATGTCAGACCCTTTCATGATCGCTCAATTCACTGCGACCTTCAAGAAAGTGCTCAGTAGCCCTCAGCATGGTGATACTATTACAGAGAACTGGGAGCATCTACGGAACACCATTCAAAGTACTGCACTTGCCACCTTTGGTAAGAAAACAGCAAAGTCAAATGACTGGTTTGACGCTTCATCAGATGTGATGGCACCTATTATTGAAGCTAAGCGCAGTGCTATGAATGAATACAAACGTTCACCGAGTGCCAGAACCCTACAGATCCTGAGGGCTACGAGAAGCAAAGTTCAACAAACTGCTCGACGTTGTGCAAATGACTATTGGCTCTAGCTCAGTGAGAGCATTCAGATCGCAGCGCAAACAGGCAACATTAGACAAATGTATGACGGTATAAAGAAAGCACTTGGCCCCCATAAAAGTAAGACGGCACCGCTAAAAACCATCAGCGGAGAGAAGCTAACCGATAAGGGTAAGCAGATGGAGAGGTGGGTCGAGCACTACTCTGAGCTTTACGCTAGAGACAATACCGTTACGCCTGCAGCCCTTGATGCTGTCAATAGTCTGCCAACTATGGAGGAGCTGGATGCCGAACCAACATTAGAGGAACTCAGTAAGGCCATTGATAGCTTGGCCTCTGGCAAAGCACCAGGCAGTGATGGGATTCCTCCTGATTTAATCAAATGCTGTAAGAGCACGCTATTACATCCCCTGCATAGGATGCTGTGCCAGTGCTGGGAAGAGACAACTATTCCTCAAGACATGCGAGATGCCAAGATTGTAACACTGTATAAAAATAAAGGAGACAGAAGTGATTGCAATAACTACAGAGGCATCTCTCTTCTTAGTATTGTTGGTAAGGTTTTTGCCAAAGTCATCTTAATGCGACTACACAAGTTAGCTGAGCGCATATATCCAGAGGCACAGTGTGGATTCCGAGCTGGCAGATCAACAACAGACATGATCTTCTCTCTCCGCCAGCTTCAGGAAAAATCAAGAGAGCAGAAAAGACCATTATATATCGCCTTTATAGACCTCACAAAAGCATTCGACCTGGTTAGTAGGGATGGACTCTTTAAAATCCTCCTGAAAATAGGCTGCCCTTCTAAAATGCTGGAAATGATAAAGTCATTCCATGACGACATGAAGGGAACAGTCCAATATGCTGGAAGCATGTCACAGCCCTTTGATATACGAAGTGGCGTTAAACAAGGCTGTGTTCTGGCTCCGACCCTCTTCGGAATCTTCTTTGCCTTACTCTTGAAACATGCATTCAGAGATGCAACTGAAGGAATATGCCTTCACACTAGGTCAGATGGCCGTCTGTTTAATCTTTCAAGGCTGAAGGCAAAAACAAAAATCAGAAGGGTCACTATAAGAGACTTGTTGTTCGCTGATGATGCTGCAGTCGTCACTCAAAGCCAACAGGAGCTTCAGAGCTTGATGAATCGCTTCACTAAAGCATGCAAGGACTTTGGCCTCACAATAAGTCTAAAGAAAACGAATGTGCTGAGTCAGGATGTGGGTGCTGCACCAGTTATCTTACTTACTTAGTCGTGAGGTGTAGAGGTTTGGAAGAGAGAGCGCCAGACCATTCTATCAGCTGTCTTCTTCCTGGCCTGGTTCCATTCTAGTCCTCGGTCCTTCAAAGATTTCCAGTTATCACTATCGATAACTATGAATTGGCAGTGGTGCACCACTTCACATACCTAGGGTCTACCATCAATGACAAACTCTCACTGGATACAGAAATCGACAGCCGCATTGGCAAAGCTGCAGCTACCTTTGCCCGCCTCACATCGCGTGTTTGGGGAAACTCTAAACTCACAATGAAGACCAAAGCTGCGGTATATAATGCCTGCGTCACCAGCACACTCCTATATGGCAGCGAGACCTGGACGACCTATGCTAAGCAAGAAAGAAGGCTCAATACCTTCCATTTGCGGTGTCTACGCCGCATCCTCGGCATCTCGTGGAAAGATAAAGTGACAAATGTCGAGGTGTTGTCACGTGCTGGCCTTCAAAATATGTATACGCTGCTTAGACAGCGCAGACTTCGCTGGCTTGGCCATGTTCGCCGCATGGAAGATGGTCGCATCCCAAAAGATATCTTCTACGGACAGTTAGCAGATGGCAAGAGAACAGTTGGGCGACCACAGCTGAGGTTCAAAGATGTGTGCAAGAGAGATATGAGGGCACTGGACATGGATCCAGCAACATGGGAGGATGAAGCTGCCGATCGCACAAAGTGGCGATGCTATTTACGGCACCACCTCAGATTGGGCGAAGAGAGGCTCACACAAGAAGCAGAGGTGAGGAGAAAACGTCGAAAGGAGCACCAGGAAAATAAGCAGTTGAGGGCTGTCACCTCAGGGGCGCATTCCCATAGTCAGTTATGACTGAAGGGGCTATTATTATTATAACAGTAGGGCGTGGTTTATTTATTTATTTTTGTTGTAAAGAAATAATATAGCCTACGCCTTTCAACCCTAGATGGGTTATAACAGTGTTTCCCAAACTTGTTCTGTTCACTGCCCCTTTGGCTCCCAGAGCACATCCTCAGCACCCCCCCTTTCCATTTCCATGCATTGCATTAAAAAAAACTATAAAGAGTGGAAGAGAAGATCATGTTGGCTGTTGTGAAACATTCCCTCTTGTTTATTAACATATCACAGATATATCATGTTATCACTAGCTCACCTAAATGCTCAGACAGTCAAGTCTGCAAAAAATGCAATCTGTCCTTTTTAAAACACCTGCAGATATCTAATTTATTACCTGTCAGCGAAAACACACTCGGACACACCTTGCCAATAGACACTAGCCGATATAGTGTTCACTATTTTGTAATGGTTTTCACCTTCCAAAAGATTCTGATTAAATCTGAGTGCCCCGACCACACTTCTTGTTAGTTAGTCTTTCTTCTGGGGTTGACTGAGTGGACTTTATTACCCTTTTACCAGCTTTCGTAGCAGACGATTATGGTTAGAATTTATGATCAGCGGTGGTTACCTGAGCTCAGGCAAATATTGACAAAACTATGCCTTGCTTAATGATCATTGTAATACAAACCACTCCGCTTACAATCTTTCCTATCTCGTCCCTGCCCCATTGATGTTGTCTCTCCAAATGACAACCATTTCCCCCCTCTAACACTGCTTAGCAATATTTGAATATGATTATGCAGTTAATGACCAACAATTGCCCATACCCTTTGACAAGTTTCTAGTATCCCATGGTACGCGTATCCCATGTTAGCAACCTCTGCTATAGGGTGAATGAGAAACTGGGATGAGTGAAGTTAGATAAGAGCGGTGGGTAAGGGGTTTTTTTTCAGGCTGTGTTCTCTTTTTGAGTGCTAGCGTCATGGCCTTGTATAATCAAAATGTGTTTACATGTGTTATATTAATTAATATTGCTGAATTTAGCTGGTTAAATCCTCAACCACCACCTTACTACTGAAGCCCCCATGCTGCCCCCTTTTCATTGATCGCCCCCATGGGTTCTCCAAACACCCTCAAGGGGGGCGGTACCGCCCACTTTGGTAACCACTGGGTATATAGGATATATAGGCTAAACTAGGTGAGGGTAGCCGACTGGTTATAAACCTTCGGTGAGTTGGGGTCTGCCTACCCATGCATGCGAAGACTGGATTCGATAGACTGCGCGGAAGAAACCATCTATTGGTTCAACGGGCATGACGGCGATTACCAGCAACGCGCTGTGGAGCGTAAGGAGCACGGCGAGGCACGTAGAACGCCCTGGTCATCCACTGCATCCTGTGTTGTCTCCAGTTGTCTCGATAATATCTTGCCACTGGAACAGATAACTCCGGACGAGAGAGTGAGGATGACGATTAGCGCAACTCTTCCTCACTTTAATCCAATTACAGCGCAAGTCACAGCTTCAGACAGATACATACAGACACTACACTCAAAGACCTGTGGCGATGGGGGAGTGGCGAACCAGAAAGTGTGGATACACTCAAGCTGCAGCCACAATCCTGCACACAGGCGGCTCAGGCCATAGGGTCGTTTCTCGCTGGAACTTTGAAGCAGCGGCGAGATCCGGCAGCCCCCTGAGCGACTGAGCAGCCCTCTTTAGGATCACTCTGCTCACCTCCATGGCATGAGGAAGGGGCTAGAAAAGGTGCCCTGAACATAGCCTGCTTCAACCTACTCTGACCAGCTTGACGCGGCTGGAGGGTATCCCAATCATGCGTTCGAACAAAAAGTAAGAAAAAAATGAAGGTGCTTACCTTCGGCACGTGGAACGTGCGAACACTACTCGACAATACCCTGGCCGACAGACCTGAAAGACGGACTGCACTTGTGGCCAAAGAACTGGCGCGCTATAATGTCGATATAGCAGCCCTAAGTGAGACGCGACTACCAGAAGAAGGTCAGATTACTGAAATTGGAGGTGGCTACACATTTTATTGGAGTGGCCGGGACAGCAAGGAACGGCGTGAGACTGGTGTTGGATTCGCCATTAAGTCTCATATCGTACGAAAGCTTGTCAAATCTCCTAAGGGCATTAATGATCGCCTAATGACCCTTCATGTCCCACTAGGAAGCAACAGAAGTGCCACACTGATCAGTGCATATGCCCCAACAATGACAAACCCCGAGGAAACAAAAGAAAAGTTCTATGACGAACTTAACTCAATCATCTCATCAGTTCCTAAATCTGAGAAACTTATTATTCTCGGCGACTTCAATGCCAGAGTAGGCACTGACCACAACACCTGGGAAGGAATACTTGGAAAACATGGCATAGGCAAATGTAATAGTAATGGGCTCCTATTACTCAGCCTGTGTGCCACACATGATTTGTCCATCACGAACACCATGTTTCGCCTACCCACTCGAAATAAAACAACATGGATGCACCCCCGATCCAAACAGTGGCATCTCATTGATTATGTCATCACGAGAAGGAGCGACAGACGTGACGTGAGAGTGACCAAGGCCATGTGTGGTGCCGAATGCTGGACTGACCACAGGCTGATTGTATCAAAACTCAACCTTAACATACAGCCCAAGCGAAGACACCAGAGTCAGAAACCCATGAAGAGGCTCAACGTCACAAAACTTAAAAGCGAAGCAACCGCAGAGAGCTTCTCAAGGGACTTGGACAGCCGTCTGAGGGACGTTGAGCTCGGTCAAACCACTATAGAGGAAAAATGGGCCACTTTAAAGCACATTGTGTACTCTGTAGCCTCTGAGAGCTTGGGATATACAACACGCAAGAACCCTGACTGGTTTGATGAGAATGATGAAAATATTAAAACACTGCTGGCTGAAAAATATCGCTTGCACAGAGACTATCAAAGCAACCCTTCCTCAACATCCAAAAAGGCAGCCTTTACCAATATACGCAGAGTTGTCCAGAATAAGCTCAGGAAGATGCATGATGCATGGCTCAGCAATAAAGCAGACGAGATACAGAGGTATGCAGACATAAATGACTCAAAGCGCTTTTATGATGCCCTGAAAGCAATTTATGGCCCTCAATCGAATCAATCATCACCGGTCCTAAATGCTGATGGCATGGCATTGCTCACTGATAAAACGCAGATTTTGGAACGCTGGGCACAACACTTCAACGCCATCTTAAATTGTCCATCAACCGTCAACGACCAGGCCATTGCAAGTATACCGCAAGTTACAGTCAATGTCAGACTTGACCTTCCACCTAGCATGGAAGAGGTCAAGAAAGCAGCCAGTCTACTGTCCAGCGGCAAAGCCCCTGGATCAGATGCTATTCCTGCTGAGATTTATAAAGCTGGAGGCAGCATGCTGCTGCAGAGACTAACAGACCTCTTCCACTCAGTATGGGATGAAGAACAGATACCACAGGAATTAAAAGATGCCACCATCGTTCACATATACAAGCGAAAGGGAAATCATCAATCATGTGACAACCATAGGGGAATCTCCCTATTATCTATTGTGGGCAAAATCCTGGCTCGAGTCCTGCTCAGTCGCTTGACTGTTCATCTCGAATCGCAGGACTTACTTCCAGAGAGTCAGTGTGGTTTCCGAGCAGGCCGCGGGACCGTCGATATGATATTTGCTGCTCGCCAACTTCAGGAGAAATGCCAGGAACAGCACAGTGACCTATACACAACATTTATTGACTTGACCAAGGCCTTTGACACTGTCAATAGGGACGGACTATGGAAAATTATGGCGAAATTCGGCTGTCCCGATAAGTTCATCTCAATTGTCCGCCAGTTTCATGAAGGTATGATGGCTCGCGTATTGAATGATGGAGAACCTTCTGAACCCTTTCCCGTCACAAATGGTGTCAAACAGGGTTGTGTGCTCGCCCCGACACTATTCAGTATGATATTTGCTGCCATGCTGTCTAACGTTACGCATGACAGTAGTGACGGCATACACATCAGATACAGGACAGATGGGAATCTGTTCAATTTGAGACGATTACAGTCCTTTACGAAGGTGAATGAAACAATGATCTCTGACCTCGTCTTTGCGGACGACTGTGCCCTCAACACCTGCACAGAACTGGACATGCAGAACAATATGAGGAGGCTTTCTGTAGCGTGTGATGACTTTGGTCTTACCATCAATACGAAGAAATCTGAAGTAATGTTGCAACCTGCTCCTGGGAAACCTTACTGTGAACCAAATATCACAGTAAAGAACCAACGTCTCCAAGTGGTGGACAGCTTCACTTATCTAGGCAGTACCCTTACCAAAGATGCGAATATCGACTCCGAGGTCAACAACAGAATTGCAAAGGCAGGTGCAGCTTTCGGAAGACTAAGAGTAAATGTCTGGGATCGACAAGGAATTAGTGCAACCACCAAGATAAAAGTATATCATGCAATAGTACTCACTACCCTCCTGTATGCCTGTGAAACATGGACAGTGTATAGCAGACATGCCAAGAAGCTTAATCATTTCCACATGAGCTGTCTTCGCAGGATCCTCAGGATCAAGTGGCATGATAGAGTATCTAATTCTGAGGTCCTCAACAGAGCACATATCTCAAGCATCTACACATTGCTGCAGAGGGCCCAAACTAGATGGGCCGGACATGTTGTTCGCATGCCCGAAAAACGCATCCCAAAGCAGTTGATGTACAGCGAACTCTCCACGGGTAAGCGAACAGCAGGGGGACAAAAGAAATGCTTCAAAGACACACTGAAAGCATCGTTGAGCAGCTTCAAAATTGATGTCTCCTCCTGGGAGACTATCGCACAGGATCGCTGTGCCTGGCGGACAAACATTACTCAAGGTGCTCGCATTGCAGAACAGAATTTAGCTGATAAGGCAGAAGGCAAGCGTGCTGCAAGAAAAGCCAGAATGCACAGCAACACTACTATCGACTCTAACCATGTGTGCCCCGTATGTGGCAGGGCCTGTAGGGCCAAAATAGGATTAATTAGTCACATGAGATCACGGCACAGATGTGTCACAACTCAAGTCTGAAGCTGTCGCCATCTTCGCTTGCGATGGGCAACTATTAGTGTAGTTAGTTCAAGATAATAATTTGATTTCCTATATCAAAATATGGTATTTCCCCACTCCACTCAGTCCTGATTGAGTAAATCAAAATGTAAAATGGTGTGAATGTATGTGTGTTTGCCTTTCCCTTTCCCAAAATAAGTCTTTTCTCAACTGCCATATTGTTAACAAGGGGGAGAAGGATACGACAGACCAGGGTGTCTGGGATTACACCCAATCCACCAATCATCAGCCATCATCAACAAGCATTGCGAGACCCTCTCCATAGTCCCACTTTCCCATCACACCATCACTGGTCCTTATTTATTAATTTTTGTCCGTGTTATGTACTGTTTTACTATATTGTGCAATTCTCTAGGTGTGTCTATTTTCAACACCTGTTCTGCAGTTATGGATGGTATGGTGGGTTTGTCTCCCCTACTCTACAGTAGTGGTCCGACAATAGCCTAACTTTGAGTAAAAGGATGAGGGTTTTCAAAGGTCATCAACCTTCACTCAAGATTACTCTTGGCAGACATACACATATAAGAATGATGCTTCTATTTAGGAAGCCTCACATGATTTTATAGAAAGACAAGTATACAACTGATATCATCTAAGCCATTATGAACTTATTATTCTCTGCCCCATCTATGAGGACAATTATTGAGTCATAATTTTCTGAGCCCTCCAGCTGAAGGTAATTCAGCAAAATATTAGTTTACTAGCTCTGTATGGTCGTGTGTTAAATGAGACAAATGTGTGAAAACATAAAATTCACTCAATAGTGATTAATTCAACTATAGATTTATATTTACATATAAACAGGTTTAATAATCAATTTTTGGTTAACAAGATAAAATAAATAAAGGTGTTTTCAAAACAAAGCAGTGATATTCGTCATCAGCAGTAGATCTTGGTTGTATATGGATAAATGAACAAAAGTGTATATGTCAATTAGCTGAGCTGGTATGCTACTTGGGAGCTTCAGAGCTTGTTGAATCGCTTCACTAAAGCATGCAAGGACTTTGGCCTCACAATAAGTCTAAAGAAAACGAATGTGCTGAGTCAGGATGTGGGTGCTGCACCAGTTATCACTATCGATAACTATGAATTGGCAGTGGTGCACCACTTCACATACCTATGGTCTACCATCAATGACAAACTCTCATTGGATACAGAAATCGACAGCCGCATTGGCAAAGCTGCAGCTACCTTTGCCCGCCTCACATCGTGTGTTTGGGGAAACTCTAAACTCACAATGAAGACCAAAGCTGCGGTATATAATGCCTGCGTCACCAGCACACTCCTATATGGCAGCGAGACCTGGACGACCTATGCTAAGCAAGAAAGAAGGCTCAATACCTTCCATTTGCGGTGTCTACACCGCATCCTCTGCATCTCGTGGAAAGATAAAGTGACAAATGTCGAGGTGTTGTCACGTGCTGGCCTTCAAAGTATGTATACGCTGCTTAGACAGCGCAGACTTCGCTGGCTTGGCCATGTTCGCCGCATGGAAGATGGTCGCATCCCAAAAGATATCTTCTACGGACAATTAGCAGATGGCAAGAGAACAGTTGGGCGACCACAGCTGAGGTTCAAAGATGTGTGCAAGAGAGATATGAGGGCACTGGACATGGATCCAGCAACATGGGAGGATGAAGCTGCCGATCGCACTAAGTGGCGATGCTATTTACGGCACCACCTCAGATTGGGCGAAGAGAGGCTCACACAAGAAGCAGAGGTGAGGAGAAAACGTCGAAAGGAGCACCAGGAAAATAAGCAGCTGAGGGCTGCCACCTCAGGGGTGCATTCCCATAGTCAGTTATGACTGAAGGGGCTATTATTATTATTATGCTACTTGGCAGATGGTGTGAGGTCAGTTGGTGTCTGCTTCAGTCACTGCTGGTTACCAGAGATTGTTGAACTGTTCCTTTTTTTCAGGAGTTGAATCTTTTGGCAGTAGCACATCCCTTGCACACAGCTGGGGTTGCTACTTAGGCTGCTTCATCACATGTACTCAAGACCAAAAGCTGAAAGGAGGCAAATGTCTCTTCTAAGTATCGGGTCTCCTAATATAAACATCAGGCGACCCCCACTTCCATCCACCATTTCATCTTCTTCAGAATTTTGTCTCTATTCTTGAGCATTAAATCAGTATCCATTGCGTGAGATGAAAATGTTTTTTGGACAGCGGTAGACAACCAGTGTAACATTCTATACATATATAAATATACATAAAAAACTTAACTAAAATGTTGGTATAATAAATATATACACCATGTCATCATCATCCACTCCCTGCTCCATATGGAGCCTGGGGCTAACTCTGCTATTGGTTCCTCGTGAGGAAATCCACATTAGGCAATCACCAGCTCTTGCAGTGGTGGTTTATGTGGCAAGTTATTTTATGTGATGAGGTTGCCAGTCCCCATGTGCAACGGTATATCCACAAGCAATTTATACATGTCAAATGCAAAATATAAAATGATAAAATATACATGTTACAACTTAACCCGATATCGGATGAATTTTATACACAGGCTTGATGCACAAAATGGTCGTAATTTACTGTAACTAGTTTAAGAGGCAGTTATCCCTCAGATAGATGAAGTTACAGCTTACTGACTCCTCTATTTTCACTTGAGGGGGATCCTAAGGCTTGAGCTTCTAGTATTATTATGGGAGTTTTACACTTTAATTATAGCAGCTACTCCTAAAACTGTGGCCAGTCCTATAGGAAATCCTATTTATGAGCTCTTATTTTGGCTGTCTGTGACATCCTCTGGCGAAGATGGAATATGCAGCGCAAAAATTTTAAAAAGCTCTAACGCGCATATGGCTCTCCTGAGGTTCTGTTGGGGAAAGATCCAATCAGAAGTAGTTCAGTTTACCATTCCAATACTAAACCAACCACAAGTATGTGTCTGATTTTGGTAGGGGTTCCCTCCATGTTGAACATGACAACATAAGATATTGCCCCTATCATATTATTTTCAAAATCATCTGAACATGCTCCATGACCATATAAGGTCTTGCCACTTCCATGTTACTTGTCATGTTTACCAAAATCACAACATCACCAATCTATCCTAATTATTATGTCTGGTAATCTCTTCCGAGATGTTACTTTCTCATAGTTGTTTATTACAACAAAGTCATCTTCCTGAATTATTATACCATTTCTCATATTCCAATCTTTTCCAGCTGGTGATGTCTGCAAAAATTAACACATTATCTCAAAATGTCATCTGTTGTCCTATTATCAGACTCATTCCATCTAGACTATTGTTCCACAATTTGGGATGGCTGCACCATGTCCAACACTAAAAGACTCTATTCATTACAAAAACGTGCAGTGCGCCTAATTTCAGACAAAAACCTCACAGTGTGTAGACCCATATACATATCTTAACATATTACCACTAAGAAAGCGCCTTCTCTTCAACAAAGCCAAATTTATTCACAAAATCTTGTCACAGAATGCTCTAACGTATCTGTGGCCTATTTTCAAATACAGCGGAAGACGCAGTCAACGCTTAAATAAATTACACATGCCCAAGCCTAGGCTTGACTTATTCAAAAAAAGTTTAGCTTTTTCTGCTGCTCATCTGTGGAATAATCTTCCACACGACTTAAAAAACACTCTTAGTCCATATTCATTCAATCACAGACTTTTCAAATACATCATGAGTGCAGATTATATGCCACCCTAATTTAGTTATGTTCTTAAATAATTACATAACATCATATGTAGGTTTTAAAGATAATTTTGTCCTGTTTAGTATAACAGAGGGCAGTCCAAGAGGAATAAGATGGACTACATTTTCTACATTGGAAGATCTGGAATATGCAGATGACATTGCACTACTAGCACATTCACATCAACACATCCAGGAAAAAATGGATAGACTTAATAAGTTTAGCAGCAGATGGGCTTGAACATCAATTTAAAGAAGTCATAGGTCATGACGCTCAGTGTGAGCAACCCTGAGCCCATATCAGTAAGGAATCAGCAACTGGTACAGACAGACACCTTCACATATCTAGGATGCATAGTAACACCAGACGGCGGGGCAGGCAAAGACATCAACATCAGAATGAATAAGGCAAGAACAGCCTTTTTTAGCCTAAACAACATCTGGAAGTCTTCTCAATACAGCACAAGCACAAAATTAAGATTGTATCAGAGCTGTGTGCTTTCTGTGCTTCTCTATGGTGCGGAATGCTGGAGAGTTACAGAGAAGGAAATGTCGAAATTGACCTCTTTTCACACAACATGCCTAAGAAATATTCACCGAATCTTTTGGCCGAATACCATCACCAACCAAGATCTGCTTACTCGGAGCAAGCAAGAGGACATGCCCACCATCATAGCTGGCAGACGCTGGAGCTGGGTTGGCCATGTCCTCAAAAGAGACCCCGATGCCATCACAAGAACAGCTATTCTTTTGACCCCTGAAGGAAAACGAAAGAGAGGCCAACCAAAAACAACCTGGCGGAGGACTGTGGAGGCTGAGATGCAAAGAATGAACCAGAGTTGGGGCACTGTACGAAGGATGGCCGCCGACCGAGCAAAGTGGAATCAATTTGTTGTTGCCCTACAAGACGCCACTAGGCGTGATGGCCCCTGACTGCTTTGATGGTCGGCAGCTAAGGATCAAAGAAGAAGTATAAATTATGATAAGGTACTGTAAATCTGTGTAACTGTTATTGTATTGTTACAATGTTGGGATTTTATTTTATTGTAATTTATCGTTATTTTATTATTAAGTAATATTTAAGATACATGTGAGAATAAATGGATTCAGTATGGAAGACGAGAGAAAGGAAGGGCAGAATGTTAGACGGGCCTGCATGCCCAATTCCAAACCCTTTGAAAATAAAGTTCGTTCGATGTTTGTTACCATTTGCTGGCTGTGTTTTTTCAAGTTACACCCTACGTTATCGCTCACATTACAAATCTGAGTTACCACTATCAGACACATTTTCCACCTGAATATATGACTTGTCACAGATGAATGGCATGCCCTTAAAAAAAAAATATAATATTGGCTTTCTCTTTTGTTCATACTTCCTATATTTTGGTAGGAGGTGCTCTATATTATTTTGTTGTAGACACTCTACATAGTAAGGTTTTTCTATTCTAAAATAGCACATTCTCAGTTACAGTCTATTTGCAAATCTTCTTAAAATATCATGCCAGCTGGCATGGGTGATCATGTCTCACTGCATCTTGCTGTCCTCAGTACTATTTATCAGTTCTGTTGTAGACTTCTTTCCATGCCACGATGTCAAAATGTCGTATCTTTTCTCTTTGTTGTCATTTATCTCTTTGTCCCTCAACATGTCCTGTTTTTACAATGTATTCCAGCTTTCCTTGTGTTATAACATATACAAAGAAAGTTGGTTGCTTCATTCAGATATGAGTAATAAATTTCCTTTGTACACAGGCTCTTTTTAGGACATCCTCTTTTCTCTATTTAGCTTTTCATGTATTCTTAAGTTTTCTGTAAAACTACATCTTTGTTGCCAACAGGGTCTTGTCAACTAATTGTCCCTAACTAATGTCCCTATGTCAGGGTTGGCTCTAGATAATATTGAAGAACTTTATTCCTACTTCCATTGAGAAAGATTTGTTGCATAAAACACATGATTTTTTTGAACGCTGCTTTTGCATTCCTAAATGCAGAACTTAAAAGTTCATCATACTTGTTTGTCATCTGTGTCTTACCCGGGCCTGAAAGGGGAGCAAAGAGTAGCAACACTGTTACCCCCCCACGCATGTCATAAAAGATGACTAAGGAAGGTTAGGCATGGGCCAGTTACCCCATCCTGTAGAAACTTTAAGCCACACATACTTCAGCAGATATGTACAGAACAACCAAATAAATAATTGAACTTCTACTCGGCCATCCAAGACAGAAAAAGGTTCCCTGGTAAGGAGGCTCATGATTCAGCACAGAGAAAACTGAAAGGAGTCTGGACTGCTGATTCACTTTTTTCTCCAGATTTATCACTTGGAATGTTCAAACACTTAAATAACAAGGAAAGACTGCACAGGTGGCAGCAGAAATAAGGGATTTAAAGATTAATATGCTGGGACTCTATGAGAGATCAAAAGGCTAGACAGGAAGAAATTAAAATCAGGAGAAATGGTGCTGTTCTCAGGACATGAAGAAGCAAGCACACCTCATTGTGAAGGAGTAGCTCAAGTGATGTCAGAGGACACACTGACAGAATGTGAAGCAGTGGGACCCAGATTTAATATCAGCAACATTCAAAACTGTTACAAGAAAATAAAGATAAACATCATCCATTGTTATGGACCAAACGATGATGAAGAAGAATCTGTGAAAGGAGAATTTAACAACAGACTACAAAATATGGATAAAAAGAAAAGACAAAACAATTTTAACACTAAATGCAAAGATATGAAATGGCAGTAATGGCTTTGAAGAAATCATGGGTAAACATGGTCTGGGAACTATTCTTGCTAAAATCAGCTTCAGTGATGTACAAGCTTGTTAATGGAAGTAGATATAGCTCAACTGCTGCACCAGGCTTTGGATGTTTTGTGGCAGTATTTACATTGCTCCAGTAGTCACTGAGTTTTTTTTTTTAAATAATGATTTAGCTTCAAAATCTACACACATGTGACTGAGTTCATCTTGTTGGTGAGATTCAGTAACTGCATTTTATATTTCTACATTACACAGCATAACAATCCAGTCAGGTATATTTTTTTCCACAGGTCCTGTAAATGTCCTTGTAAGTCTTCCCTTAATTTTTTTGAGGTGATTTATGAATAGCCTATCTCAAAGTTTATTTGACCTTTATCGATCCTCTGCAGTTTATTGACCCCTGGGGGGTTGACATTAACCACTGTTAGGGGACACCTAATCTGTAACTAGATGTTTATCAAACAAAATTTAGTTGAGCAGATTATGCAAAAACGAACACACAGTAATGTCAGCATACCTAAGGAAAGAATGATGTGAACTTAGAGTGAAGAGACATTTAGTAATGACTCTTCTCTCTAAAATAAAACTTCAACTTGTAAATGTCAAAGAAAAGTCAGTATGTTGTTATTCTGCAGGATGTGTACAAAGTGAGAATTATGGGAACAATAGCGTTCATAAGGATGTTTACATCAGTTTAGAATGTTTCCTGCCAATCTCATAAGACACTTAAAAGGAGAATAGATTTTTAAAAAAAAATGACAATCAACATATCTGCACTGACAGCAATTTTCTTATTATCCTTTCATCTCCATGTAGAGCATTGGACTTCTATTAGTTTATGCCACACCCTCATGTCTTGTGCTTTCCATTCAAGATCTTCTTATGTCTGGCTCCAATCATTTTCTCTGTTTTTTGGTCTCCCTCTTTTTCTTACCCTGGGGTTTCAGAACAAGAACTACCTGCTAATGCTATTAGTTGGTTTTCTCAATGCGTGTTATGTTCTTCTTCTTCTTCCTCGTTCGCCTTCAAACCTCCACATTTATTACTCTAATAAAGGCAGTAGTCAACTCAAGGTTCCCGACATCTCCAAACAGTTTTTCGTTGACAGAAGTGGGTTGTTGCCATATGCTACTCAGTTCATTACTATAGGTTGGGCAGTACTGCAGCAGGTGTTCGACTGTCATCGGGTTGGTACCGCAGGTGCAGAGATCTGTTGCACCAATTTTGTATTTGTGGTATAGATGGTATCTCAATCTGTTGTGTCCAGTCCGTAGCCGAAAAATGATGACCTGTTCTTTCCTGGATAGTTGATGATATGCGTCATTTTTCAAATGGCCCGGGTGCTCTCTTTCCCATTTGGACTTGAATGTAGCCTTTATAGTAGTCTTTGCCATTGCATAAGTTGTCTCTATATCATTTTGTTGGAAGGCACCGCCTTCCTTAGCAAGTTTGTCTGCCTCCTCATTTCCTGGTATGTTACAATGGGCTGATATCCACTGGATTGTGCACTTGTTGAAGCATTTGTCCAGTCTTTCAAGGGAGATTATCAGATCTTTCAATCCTTTAGCATGGTGGCTCTTCAGCGCTGTTATTACTGAGAGGCATCTGTAAAGATTACTATATGTTTTTCCGCCTGTGCTTTGCATTCAATAATAGTTTCCGCTGCCTGTTTCAGGGCTTCTGCTTCAGCACTGAAGTTTTTGCAGTATTTGCCAGTGGCAATTGCCATAGAGTGGATTATATTCTTTAATTTTATGAGGATGCCGGCACCCCCATTTTCAACTGCATATTTTGCTGAACCATCAGTATATGCATGTGTCCAAAGCTTTGCTGGGAATTTTTGATCAATATACTTGGTTGCTATACACTTTCTGTGTTTCTGTCTGTGTTCACTTACTTTCAAAGCCTGGAATATCTGATTTTAGCTCAGGAAAGCATCTTGTTTTCCACAGTGGGATAGTTGTGCTTGTTGTTATTTTCTTTGCAACTGAGCTTGCTAGCATGGTATTTTTGCTAATTTTTTCTTTTGCTTGGGCCACAAAGTTAGTTCGCTTGATCCTGCCTCTTCCTAGCCTATTCATTCTTTGGAACATGGGGTGTCTTTCGAGTCTCTTTAATTTTTCCGCTTGTTGTAGGACTCTTCTGTCACGTCTGTCCTCCATTGACTGTAGCCCTGTAATGTTTTCCATATGGTTGATTTTTGTGGACTTTAGGGCCCCTGTTATAATATGTGCTGCTTGGTTTTGGAGTCTGTTTACTCTGTCAAAATTTGACTTTGCTGCCGTCGACCAAGCTGTGATGCGTATTCCATAGCAGGTCTCACTCTGCTGTGTACAGCTTTTTGAGGATATTCTTATCAGCACCCCATGTGGTACCAGCTAACATTTTCATGATGGCCATGCAAAGTTTTGCCCTTAGCTGTATTTGTGTTATGTTCAACACCTGCTTCTCATATCTTGTTCCTCTGGTATTGTTATGGTTCTTTTCATTTTTCCACAGTGGTGATCTTTTCATATCATTTCATTTCTCCAATTCTGCACAAGCACCTATATATGGAAGTCTGTATCTCTCTGGTTGTCACTTTTTGTTTTTACCCAGTGTCTCTAATGGTTATCAAATCTGTTTTTGACTTTTTCCAAGCCTCTATCTTAAACTCTGTGTTACGGGTCGTTATATGATTAGTACAGTTGGAGTAGACGTCTTGCTACTCTAGCCAATATTACCTAAGGGTAGACATGGTGTTGAAGGCTATGTCTTGGTTTGTTGAAGGGTGATAGACTTCCGGGCAACGCCGGGTACTTGCAGCTAATAATGGTAAGTTTACCCGGGAAGATAATGATGAATGTGATTGTGTACGCTGATATAGGCAATCAGCGTGCCGGGCTTACAGATGGCCGACTGATGTGTGTGTGTGTAGATATGGACGTGAATGCGTAAAGGCTCTTGAAGTAATTCAGTAGCAATCACACATCAATGCACACATGGGAGTCAGGAAGGTTTCAAACTTCAAGTACAGTTCTATACTGTTTATTACGCCACAGTAACAAAAGCAGACATCACAACAGCACACCGACAATAGGTCACAGTTCTAAGCATCTCATGGAAATAACGACAGTTCAATTCATCTGTATATAGTATAAACAGCGCATATATGTAAAAGCCTATTCCTGGCTTTGCAGTAATGTAAATATGCTCTCAAACATCTCTGGCAATATGGTAAATAAGCCGTATAAGTTCCTGGCTTTAAATTAATGTACATATATCTATATCGTCAGACTCAACATAACTCATGGGAGGAAAAACACCTTCCCTATAATAATAATAATCTGTCGACCTTCACAAATCTCCCTCATCGGAGATATGATAGGAAACTCTTTACAGAGCGATACAACAGGAAGCAATCTGATCATCAGAAGAAGTCCCCCCGTCCGACAAGTGTTTCGGCCCTATATACTCCTTTACACTCTAAGGGGGGCGGGCCCACTTGGGTCATGACTCCCAAGCGTCTCAGCTTCCTGTTGTCTTGCATCGAAAATGAACCCAATTCACTTATGGTAGCAACTTTAAATTCCACAACTCCGCCTGCCGTGGAGGCAATTGTGAAAGTAACAAAGAGAAGACAAATTATTCCGTTCGTTCCGTCGCACACACTGAGACACCAGCGCGAAGTCAACGAGTCGCCACTGCGCGTTCCCCACTGGACTTTTGATACTGACACCCCTTATAGTATACACCGCTTGTCGCCCCTGAGTCGCAGCCCGTTCACTAGTCCACCACAAACCTCAGCGTATTGTGGACTTAGAAAAATTCCTGGTGTTTTCTGTACTGCAGCGTTTATTGTTACGATCTTCATTCCCCATTGCGGTTGTTCCACAGCCAGCCTGATGCCTTTTCGGCAGTTTCACTAAGCCTCTTCAGGGCCCTTGTTCTCGACTGTCCCCTCAGCCCCAACAGTTTCAATAGATCATACACTGATGCAGCCACAAGCCCTCTTGCGCCCACTTCAACAGCCATGACCCTTGCAGTGAACCCATCGTGTCTCAGATCCGCGGCCAGATCACTATACTTGGCCGCTTTGAACGAATGTTGCTCATCTAATCTGGATTCAAATGGCACGGTCAGTTCAATCAGTATGACCTGAAGCGTTGCTGCAGAATGAAGCACTATATCCGGCCGTCTCCGCGATTTTCGGATACTCTCTGGATATGCCCCTCGTCCAGGTAGGTCTACCGCCATCTCCCAATCATTTGCACAATCAAGAAGAGATGGTAAACTGCTATCAGGTTTATTCGGTTTGGGGTGTGCTGACTTTCCTGCCCTCAGAAAGTATGTGTTTGCGGTGTCTGGCCGGACTTTGCTATTCGCCTTCATTCTTGCCAGATCTATTGTCGCAGCAAGCTCATTTAGCACTTTGTTATGGCGCCAAGTGTATCGCCCTTGCCCTAATGACACCTTACACGCTGAGAGCACGTGTTCAAGTGTCTGCCTCCCCTGGCACAGGGGGCACTGCTCATCATCCGACTTTCCCCATTTCACAAGGTTGGTGGCCGATGGCAGCAGGTCATACAGTGATCTGACAACGAAGCTGAGCCTAAGAGGTGCCATATGCCATATATCATTCCATGTCAAGGACCTCTGCAGGGCTCCTTCCCATGTAGTCCATTGGCCTTGTTGGACCTGCTGCACTGCTTTTTGCAACCTCTTATCATTCTCAGCTTCTCGTATCTCCTGAACTACCATGCCTCTGCGCTCCCTGCTTGATGCCTTGGACCACCAGCGGATGTCTCCATGACCAAATCCCCGTCTATTCGTTTGTGTGTATCCGATTACCTCCCTCAGTTTGAGTGACTCTTGGGCAGCATCAACAGCTTCTTCCACTTTCCACTTCCTTCCCGTTTTCAGTGTGGGCTGAATGGACTTAACCACGTCATCAGCTGACTCGCGTAGCATCATTGCAAGCCTTGCCTTTCCAACTTTGTACTCTTCAACAACTGACTTGAAAGGAAGCAGAAGTTTTGACTTTTTGCAGTACAGTGCTACATCTGACAGACCTGGTGGTACTCCTAGCCATTTTCTCATGAACTTGTTGACCTTCTGCTCTATGGCTTCCACTGTACTTGTGCTTATTTCATATATAAGCAGTGGCCACAGCAACTTTGGTATCAACATGAACTGGAGGCACCACAGTTTGAACTTCCCCAGGAGTCTGCTTTGGTCTATGATCTGTAGCCCTCTGTCTGCCATTTCTATTGTCTGTTGCACTGCCTTTGAGTCTTTTAATGAGGCATCGTACACCCTGCCAAGACTTTTAACAGGTTCCTCAATGACAGTAGGGATTCTTTGGTTGGAAACCGTGAATATGACCTCTGCTATCTTCCCTTTCCTGACTGATAGGCTTCTCGACTTCTTGGGTTTGAAGCTCATTCTGCACCAGCTGACTAGTTCATCCAGGCGTGCTAACATCCTCCGGGCCTGATGTTCATCTGATGTCAGAATTGTTGTGTCATCCATGAATGCTTTGAGCGGTGGCATGAGACACATTCCACCGAGCTTTGGACCTATAGCCATTCCTTCAGCCGCATTGAGGATTACCTGCATAGCCATCACGAATAGTATCGGAGAGATGGTACATCCCATCGCAATTCCAACTTCAAGGCCAATCCACTTCGTTGTGTACTCTCTGGTTGAAAATCTGACAGCAAACCCTGCGAAATACAGCTTCAGCATTGCTGCAATCTCTTGTGGAACATGATACATTTCTAGGGCCTGCCACAACATCTGGTGTGGAACGGATCCATAAGCATTCGCTAAATCCAACCAGATTACATGGAGGTTTGTTCTGTCAGACTTTGCCTTTTGGATTGCTTCCCATATCATTGTGGCATGCTCTAGACATCCTGGTGTACCTGGGATACCTCCTTTCTGAATGGTAGTGTCAATGTACCCATTTGCCAGGAGGTATGTAGGGAGTCTTTTCGCCATCACTGAGAAGAATATCTTCCCTTCCACATTGAGTAGTGAGATTGGCCTGAACTGACTGATGTCTGTGGAATTTTGCTCCTTCGGGATGTAGACTCCGTTCGCCTTTATCCATTCCTTGCTTACAAGCTGGATTTTCCACGCACTCTTCAGTAAACGAAGCAGTCGTTTGAGCACCTCAGGGCATCTCTTATACACCACATATGGAACACCATTAGGACCTGGAGCTGACTTGCATCGAGCTTTCTGGACAATGCTTTCTACCTCTTGCACCGTTGGGGGCTTGGTGTTAAATTCAGCTCCTGGCTTACTCGGCCATTTAAGGCCTGCCATGCTGCTGAGCGGCTCATCTTTGCGACCATCTGAATATGTCATTCCAAGGTGTTCTTCCAGGTCTTCTTTCCTGATGTTTAGCGTACCCGACCGTGGCTGCTCAAACAGTTCTTTGGCAAACTTGAAGGGCTCCCTGAAGAATCTTTCCCTATCCATTCGAGTCTTCCTTTTCTTCCTGCACAACCTTTCTGCTCTACAAAGGGCATTATGTTGGCCTTTCAGGTGCTCCCAAACCTGTCGTAACCCTTCCTTCTCTGCGGCAACTGCATTTTTGAACAGTTTTCGGGCATGCTTCTTCTGTTTTCTGATTTCTTCTATTTTAATTTGTCTTCTGCTTTTTCGTGGTGGGTTACTTTCCCTTGCCTCCCTCACTCCGAACACTTTGCGACAGTGCAGATATATTATGTCGCCGAAGATTTCCAGCTTCTTCTCCAAAGTTATCTGCTTCAGGTTGTTATCCAACTCTTTTGCCAAGGCTTCGTCCAGCTGTTCCCAAAGCCCTTTTGCACTGGCGGGTGGAAACTTGATTGCATCTCTCTTCCCGTCCAAGAAGTGTGTGAGATCATCATCAGGCAGATCAACTTGAATGTACTCAGCACTGTGGATTGACTCCTGGCTGCGTTCTTCTAACGTCTTATCCGTCGAGACAGAGCGCTGTTGATCTCCCCCTGATGACCTCCCACACCCCTTTTTTGTTCTGTGGATTTTCATTCCTCTCTGAGTAGAGAATTCCCTACCACAGGCACATGGAAACTCCAGCCGTTGTTCAGAGCTCGAAGTCCGTGTAACGGGTCTGGTCGATTCCAATGAGGCGCCTGTGGATTCATCATTCTCCCCCCCTTTCGGTGAATCCTGGGGGCATCTATCGTTTTTGGGTTCTATAGCAATTGAATACAGCTTACTGGGTGCTAACCCGGTCAGCCGGTTTCTAGTCTTTCCCAGTGTCATCTGTCTTTCCAGAAGTCAATCGGTCTTTTCCCGAGATATCAACACAGAACAGTCTATCCACGGCCCAAAAGAAATCTTTGACAACATATGTTCTGCAGAATATATTTAAGCCTTTATATCCATGGCTTTATGAAATCTTCGGAAAATATCAAAATCCCTTTCACCACAACTATTCTCCATATCGGGACACACTGACCATCATCGTCAGTCCCTTCTCTCAGCTCTCAGCATTCGAATCTCACAAAAAAATCTCCCCGCCTAAAAAAAACAGCTCAGCGGATTTAGCGCCTGAGATGAATTTCGTTCACCCACGTTCCAGAACATTCGCGAAGTTATTTTAAACACATAAACAGCTAAACAAGGGAGCTAACAAAGGCCCGGCCTGTACTTACAAGTATTTTACTGATAAACTCCCCTTGACTAGAATTAGGACTTAACACATGGTAGACCCCGAACACAGCTATCCAGCTCCAAATCTTAATATCACCACCAAGGCCGAGTGGACAATCAAACAATGTTTATTGTACAAAACACAGCTCCACAGGTAACAACTTGACAGCCATTACAGCGCATGGCATAAAATGTATCGTCATGTAAAGATCTGTAGAGTCAGTCACTAGTAACACTGTCCCCGACAGTTTTCCACATATTTATTTACCCAGTTCAAAGAAATATATACTTTTTTGCACATGCAGATATCTAGTACCCCTCACACAGGATCTTGGAGTACAGAAATTGGTATCATATATGAAACAAGCACACAATCATAAATATCTCAGGAGCTCAAACACAATACATCCACTTGGCATGAAAAACACCATAGCTCTCTCTGGCCCTTTCTCCCACCAGAAACCTGTCTCACGAGACCCCGCCAAGCATGACGACTTAATGAAGCTCACCCGTCTTTTCCAATGACCCGTGTAAGAATAAACAAACACAGAGCCTCGCTGAGCTAAGCTATCAAATACACACCTGTTATGAATTTTAATCATAACACTCCACAGTATCCTCTTTTGTTCTGATCCTCTTATTCTTGTTTTCAATCAATTTTTGCCTGTTGTCTTATCAAGGTCTTTTTTATTTTGTACTCTTGTCATACTTAATCTGATAAACAATTTTTTCCCCCACAGCTGGTAGGAATATCATTTGCAGCAACAGGAAGTTACATCTTATCTCAGAAGAACAAAAGAGTGGCCAGCTTCATTGATTTTGTCTTTGATCCAGCATGTGATTTGTGCCTTGTTGGTCTTATTATTCTTGTGATTGCCTTCTTTGGTTGTGGTGGAGCTTTACGAGAATCAACCCTGTTTCTTCGCATTGTAAGTACACATTCTTTCATCTTTGTCGTGTGTTGTCATCATAATTTTATACAGTTTTATAATTATCACTCTCATTATATTTACCTTCACTCCGTACATGTCTTGGGGCCGAACCTTGCAGGTCAGTCTTTGCAGGAAGCCTGCACCAAAATATTTATGTGCTCTTAAAGTAATGGTTGCTGTAGAAATTTGTTTTATATGATGAGGTTGTAGGAATCATGTTAGTTGCCTCATGTGACATGCCTGGGTGAATAGTAGTCCTATTCTTGGTTGTCCCTAGTTAAATTGCCCAAAAAGTACGTGCCACAAAATTGTTATAATGATTCTTTTTTTTTTTTTTTTAGACAGAAAAAAATGTTTTAAGTTCAGATTTCTACTGGTTCCTTTATTCGTCCTTGTTAAGTAAGACATGAGCAGGAAGAACTGCAAAACCTGGGCAATAAATCTCATACTTTGTCAGTGTCAGTATATTCTGAATCCTACATTGTCTAATTTGAACATTCTTAATTAACTAGAAGGTATTTATGAACTGGTGCTGTATCTACTGGTATGTATTTTCACTTCTGCAGCTGATACAAAATGGTTATGTTTTACTGCAGTGCATTTAATTTGTTAATATTTATACCTGTGAGGTTTTTACAAATTTTTGTTAGTTTAATAGAGTGATATGATGATGCCATGTAGTGTTTTTTTATATTTTAATTTCCACAGTACCACATTGTGCTTGGCATCTTTCTTATTCTAGAAGCCATTGCAGTCATCTTTGTATTTGTGTTTTACTTTGTTGACGGAGCTTTTGCTAACATTGGACTGTATCCAGAAGATGCTTTTAAAGATGCTGTCAGAAAGTACAGGGATGACCCAGACACGCAGGGCTTCATTGATAACTTCCAGGAATTGGTAAGCCCATGTTACATTATATTTCCTTTTTATATGGTGTAAACACTTAAAGTTCTGTATTGTTCCTCCTGTTGGTGTTTTTGTACTTCATGTAGTGTTTTTAGGAAAAGGCGTTTGACAGGGCCCCCTTGAGCAAACTTTGGGACTGTTTGGCAAGAAAGAACATTCCAACACCTCTGATTCATGCTATACAGAGCTTTTACAAGTCTTGCAGAAATTATGTGAGGACAGCAAACCATAAGTCAGAAGAGTTCAGGACCACCACTGGTGTAAGACAAGGTGATATCCTGTCACCTTATTTTTTTCATACTCCTCATGGACGATGTCATCAAGGCATGTAAGGAGAGAACAAGAAAGTATTCAGTGGGGTACTGGAAGATGAGACAGGTCTGTATTTCAGAGCTGGCATCTGCTGATGATGTTGCCCTGATTGCTAAATCAGAGGCACATCTCCAATCCAACCTGCAAGTCTGCAAGGAAGAGCTGGAGAAGAGAGGGATGGTCATAAGCAGGTCTAAAACAAAATCCATGATGATATCACGAGAAGAAAGAAGACATCAGATTAAGCTGGGAGAACAGGTCCTGGAGCAGGTCGACCACTTTAAATACCTTGGAGCTGTTATAGACCAAAAGGGAAGCATGAAAGAAAAGTTGGCCACTCGAAAAGCAGCAGCTGGGAGACTTTTTCAGGCCATAAATCGAGGATTCCTCAGCAAGAGAGAGGTTGGTAAGAAAACGAAGATGGCTGTATACCGCTCCACCTATGTCCCAGTCTTGCCCATAGGATGCGAGTCATGGGCAATGACTACAACCCACAAAAGCCAGATCCAAACCTCAGAAATGAGGTATCTGAGGAAGGTGGTTGAAGTAACAAGAAGAGACATGGTCCGCAACCAGATGATACGTCAAGGCCTAAAATCCCACCCCCTGCAGACCCAAGTAGAACAGTCTGTTGCATGCATATTTTGACGCACATATTACAAAAATCGATATGGCTATTTAATATGGGAAAAATAGAGACATGCATTCATTTGTGTATGAAAATGCTGTTTATGGTAAAAGCGAGATAATCCATGTTTGATTCACACTTTTGATTATAGGAGTAATCGTTCTGGATATTGATCCAGCGCAAGGATATTGCGCTTGCGTTTGTACTTATTTTTTAGGGCCAGAAAATATATTAATTTGCTTATTGTGTTTATGGCCTGAATTCATATGTATTACATATTATTAGTACAAGTAGAATCAGTCCTATATTGTATATTTTGGATGGGTAGGAGGGACTAGATTCTTGCTAGCGGAAGTATGAGTTGTCTTGACAAGTCGTGATGAGTTCCGATGTACCGCTTACAAATGGCGGGGTACGTTTTTCAAGAGCTGGTCCTTTCGTCAGAAAAAATGTCTTACGACGTGGTTTTTCTTCTGAAGGAGATGGTGTCTCTACGATAGTTTGTGTTAGAGACTCTCCTTATGTCAGTATATAGATGATTCGGACTCCAGGTAAACCCAGCTCCTATTTTTGATGATCTCTCGTCGGTTAGGCCTAGCTTGACTTTTGGTGCTTCGTTATGCTAGTGTCGTGTTTGGTATCGACGAAGATGACAGATTTTCCTGCAGCGGTTATGGCTACGTGAAATTAACCTGATCACCGTAGAGCTGTATGGAAACATTTACGAAATCATTTATATAACCATTATAAATTAACTCTGGCTTATATTCTCCTTCCTATGAATGAGTGAACGACAACTCAGGGAGACAGCCATGTTGGATTTCGGTCATCATATGTTTTGATCACTGCCAAGAGAACAGATTATTTATCTTATTATCGGACAGTGACAGGGAGATCTCAATCTTGCTAGAAACCCCCCCTTTCGTGGTTTCATAAGATATACTACAAACTATGGACGTCAAGTAACTTTAGTTATTTATCGATCCGCCTTCACTGACGCGTTTAGTCAGATAGGGGGATGCGGCCATAATGTATCATGACATTGAACTTTTGATGTACTGCCCATTATTTCTGAATGTGTCATGACTTCAGATCTGCTATGTATACCTACAAATTGATATGTCAACGAACCATGATGTACTCGTATGTCCCAGTGTGTACGTCTGAATAAATTGAGTAAACTAAGATTCCAGCAGTCTGCATTGGTGCCTTGTAGACACAAGTGTGAGTGGTTATATTGGTCAGCACACGAACAGTACACCATTCGCGGTAATCACACTCTACACTTCTACTTCATACATACACCATCCTGCGTCGGCTGAAGTGACCAAGTTTAGGGCCTGCTTCCCCTGGAGCCTTTGCCTTCCCTAACTCAGGACTAGGGTGAGTTACCCATTTACAGCTGGGTAGACTGGAGCATGCCTGATCTCAACAACACACCACTCTTCCTTACAGAGCAGACAGACTGATACTTTACAGTGTGTGTGTGAAAGCAACTTTACAGAGTGGAAAGAACGAAATTTTACAGTGGCGAGCCAGATTCCTGGGTCCAGCTTACGCAGTTTTGTGTTGAGAATCACAGTTTACAGCTGAAAGAACATTTGTTTGAACACATCAACACCAGTAGGACAGCTATACAGTCGATGTCAGCTTGACCTGTATTACCGATAGGATGCTGTATCTAGGTCAGCGCTTGTTGACAGTTTTTCGCTGTACAGACAGTATTACACAGGACAGTGGTATCAAGTGTAGAAAATATCTGGAGCAATATTGTTGACATTTCTCAACGTACAGAAGAATCACAGTGTTGTTGAACATAAAGTGCATAGTTCATCGTTGGTTCTTCAGATGCTCAACAGAGAAAAATTGACAGTGTAATAGTTTAAAATTAAATCTATTACTGAATAAAGTGGCAAGTTATTAGTATTAAAATAAACTGTGCCTGCTTTACAACACTATACCTGCAACACATTCCATTCATGACATAAATGATATTGTATGCTATATGCTATTTATGCTTACATGTTATTTGTTTATATGTGTAGGGGTTTATATGTTGCGGGCCTGGATGGGTGGTGACTAGAACAGGAAATACCGAGTAATATTGGTCTTGTTCTGGCGTTCGATAGGGAGCAATTTCTTAATTGAAATTTGCATGCAACATAGTTTGCAAATATTTGGTTAGTTGTGACGACTGTTTCATATTTGTATTTGTAACATTTTTTGTGTTCCTTAGTTTTGTTTGATTTGTTTGTATAATTGTAGGTCTCATCTTTTCTTTCATTTCAGTTTTTTACACCCTTATGTTTATACACTGTGGCGTTATTTGTCTTGTTATCTTATGGCAGTTATCATCACGGTTTCTGTGATCATTTTTTTCATTTCTCCTATTTAATTTAATTTGATCTCTGCAAATGTTTTCAGATTGTCTTTTCTTGTTTGTCATTTGTAATGTCTTTAGTTGACATATGACGTATAGTGGTATACACTGATAGTATAGTACAGATCAGTACTTTCTGATTGTTATTGTTATAAAACAAAATGTACAAGACCTTTGTAAGGCTTGTCTCCCAAAGTGATTGGTAAAGGGAAATATTTTTTCTACAGGTACTAAAGTGATCTTTGATTACATTGAGGTATACAAGACCTTTGTAAGGCTTGTCTCCCAAAGTGATTGGTAAAGGGAAATATTTTTTTCCACAGGTACTCAAGTGATCTTTGATTACATTGAGGTATACAAGACCTTTGTAAGGCTTGTCCCCCACAGTATTTGAGATACAATTATTGTTGTCCACAGGTACTCAAGTTATCATTGGTTATTATAAACCATACAAGTTTGGACTAAGACTAAGTCTAAGGTATAGACTTGTCTCCCATTAACTTGAAAGAGGGTAATTTATTTACTTTTTCAGGTTTCTGATTTAAGAAGACAATATGTCTACATTAGATTATTTTATTGCACAAGGAAAATCTCTTGATAAGACTGGAAAAGACTTAGAACAATGGGCTGTTGCTCAATATGACAAAGCATTAGCTGCAGAAGAGAAAAAAATTGCTGCTGCTGTTGAAGAAAAAAAAGCTGCGGCTGAGGAGAGAAAACTTCAAATAGAAGAAAAAAAAGCTGCTGCAGAAGAAAGGAAAGCAATAGCTGAAGAAAAAAGATTAGAAAAAGAAGCTGATACTGCTGCTGAACTTAAGAAATTGCAGATGCAAGTGGAGGAAAGGAGATTTGATGCAGAACAGAAGAAATTAGAAGCTGCTGCAGAACAGAAAAAATTAGAAGCTGCTGCAGAACAGAAAAAATTAGAAGCTGCTGCAGAACAGAAAAAACTAGAAGTTGCTGCTGCTGCAGAACAGAAAAAATTAGAAGCTGCTGCAGAACAGAGAAGATTAGATAGAGAAGCTGAAGAGAGAAAAGCAATAAGAGAACATGAGTTTGAATTAGAGAAATTAAAATTGACATGTATGAGTAATGTTAATCAGGCATCTGGTGGTAATGGTAAACCCTTTGTGTACAAGGTCAAGGTACCAGCGTTTAACCCTACCAGTGATGACATAACATTTTGGCTTTCTAGATTTGAACGGGCTTGTCGATCTCATAATGTTGACAAATCACAGTATGTGAATCAGTTGTCTGAAAATCTAAAAGGGGAGTCTCTGAGTAAGTTATATTTTGTTGAAGAGGCCGACAAAGATAATTATGATGCTGTTAGGGCAGCTTTGATAAAGAGATATCAGCTGTCTGAAGAAGGTTATCGTCTTTTGTTTAAAACAATGAGACCTGAGGTAGGTGTAGAATTCTCAGAATTCATCTCAAAAGCACGAATTACACTTTCACGATGGATTGAATTATCCAAAACAGAGAAAACATTTGATGGTCTTACGGATTTATTGCTAAGAGACAAGGTCATGTCTTCTGTAAATAAATCATTCCTAGAGTTCTTACATGAGCGTAAACCTAGTACAATAAAGCAAATGGAAGAATATTGTGACCAGTATGCCACGGCACACCCTGACATGATTCTTAGTAACTCTAACATTAAAGAGAGTATGCCAGTTGCTTCGGCAACAGAATATAATCAGAATTACTCACACAAATTCCAAGGAGCTAAAAATAAATTTGATAAAAAGGTTAATTGGAATAAGTATCAAAACCAAGATAACCACTCAAATCAGAGTTCTTCTTCGAAGAACTGGAATCGGGCTGATAGTCCTCGACACGCGAGGGGTACCCATAATGTTAGAAATTCTCGGAAAGGGAGTAGCTATAGGAACTACCCAAGTGCTTCATGGAGACAAAAGAAACAATATTACAGGGATACTCAATATAATGAGCATGATGATTATGATCGTGAATATTATGATTCAAACCCAAATAGGGGTTATAACAGAGGCAATAATAATTATAGAGACAATTATAACCGAGGTAGATCACAACACAAAAGACATGGTAAATCTTATTACCAGGCTAACTCTGCACAACAGGAGTTCCACGACACCGATAATCAGAATAATGATAAAAAAGACTCCAATAGTGTAGCAAATTCCGCTTTCGATTTTGCTAGAGCATCTGAGTGTTCGCAATGCAAAACATTATTCGATCCAACCACAGTGTCTACTTTAAGCTGCGGTCACCCACTTCCCGCTCTCCATGCGTCAATTGCGCATAATGGAAGGGGTGCTCTTGTCTTTAATAGGGGCCTAATAGATGGTACTCCGGTATCAATTCTTTTCGACTCGGGGTGCACTACCATTGGAGTGAGGCAATCACTCGTAAATCCTTCTCGAGCTACAGGCAATATAGTCAAATGTGTAACATTTGGTGGCACATTGGAGAAGTACTCCACTGCCATTATCAATATTGCTACGCCTTTCTTTACAGGAGAGGTGCAAGCATGTCTCTTGCCGAATCCGATCGCTGATCTTATCATCGGTCGCATTCATGGAGTGAAAGAATGCACTCCACAGCAAATTTCTAATTGGGAAAATGTTAATATGCAATCTGCTAATGCAGTAATCACTAGGGCTCAAGCTCTTAATATGCCACAATCTTCACATTCTGAAGATAATGATGCGCAGATCCAAGATGATCCCTTGGAGATTTCCCACGATTCCTTTATCAAACAGCAGGAAGATGATCCTACTCTAAAGAAATTCTTTACTCTGGCAACAAAAGGTGATCCGAATAAGGATACAAATCGTAAATCTTGGATTACGATGAAGAATGGCGTACTTGTACGTATGGTACAAGACTCCGCTAAGTCCATTCATTCTCAAATCCTTGTGCCTAAAAATATGAGAGTTAAAATCTTACAGCACGCTCATGATTCGCAGTGTGCTGGACATATGGGTTTTTCCCGTACTAAAGCTAGAGTTCTTCAATCTTTCTTTTGGCCTGCTGTGAATAAGGACATACGAATCTATTGTCGATCTTGTAAAGTATGTCAAGAGATTAAATCCAGAGGTCCACGCCATGATGCACCTATTCAGGCTGCAGACATTCCCATTCGGCCATTTCAAAAAATGGCGATAGACATCATTGGTCCATTTAAGATAAAGTCTGCTAGAGGACACCAATTTATTTTGACGTGTGTTGATATGTGCACACGTTGGCCGGAGGCTGTTCCTCTAAAGAGCATAACTACTGCTGATGTCGCAGATGCTCTTTGGTTAATATTTTCTCGTCTGGGGTTTCCAGCAGAAATATTATCCGACCATGGTACCCAACTCATATCGGATACCATGTCTCAAGTAATGTCGACTCTGAAGATAGAGAGATCGCTGAGTAGTATTTATCATCCTATGTCCAATGGGATGGTGGAACGTTTGAATAGAACTCTGAAAAACCTACTAGGTAAGATAACAGAAGATCATCCTCAGGATTGGGATAGGGTTTTACCCGCGGCTCTCTTTGCATATAGAGAGGTCGCCAACGAACATACAGGATTTTCTCCCTTTGAACTTGTCTTTGGCGCGAAACCGCGAGGTCCTATGTCCTTACTTCATGATCTTATAACTGCTGATAATATTGTCGATGACACAAAATCCTCTTATGAATATGTCATCGCACTTAGACACAAGATTATTGAAGCATGCAAATTGGCAACTGCTTCTTCTGAATTTGCGAAACAGAAGGCAAGGGAATTTGCCAATAAAAAGAGATGTTTGCGTCAACTTTGTCCAGGTGACAAAGCATTTGTCTTGCTACCTTGTAGGGAAAATAGACTTCTCATTTCTTGGAAAGGTCCGTACGATATAATATCAAAAGTTTCCGATGTTGACTATATCGTCGATATTGACGGGAAGCGTAAAACCTTCCACATCAACATGCTCACGGAATTCCATGAACGTCCTGATTATTTACAACCTGTTTTCCAGGCAACGGACGATTTTCCAGTCCAACATGGACAGTACTCATCTCTGTCAGTAATACAGGATGAGGAAACGAGTTTCTCGGATGTAAATTTACCTTTTCCAATGATTCCTCTTCACTCTAATGAATCATGGAAAGATGTTGCAATTTCTCCAGAATTATCTCCAGGAGAGCAGAAACAAGTTTCTACTATGTTAGAACAATTTCAGGATGTCCTTACTGACATTCCTGGTCAAACGGATGTCATTCAACATGACATTATTCTTACTGACCATAGTCCTATAAGAGTCAGACCGTATCCTATCCCGATACATTTTCAAGCACAGGTAGAGAAAGAGTTAGATGAGATGATAGAGTTAAAAATTATTGAACCATCCACATCAGCATATTCTTCGCCGATGGTTATAGTACGAAAAAAAGACAATAACATACGTCTTTGCGTGGATTATCGCAAATTGAATCAAGTGACTAAATTCGATGCTGAACCTATGCCTTTACTAGAAGAGCTACTTACGAGACTATCGAATTCTCACTTCTTTACTAAACTCGATTTGTCTAAGGGATATTGGCAAGTTCCACTATCCGAACACGCCAAACCGTTTACTGCTTTTTCGACGCCTAGGGGTCTATTCCAATGGAATTTCATGCCTTTCGGTCTTATGAACGCCCCTGCTACATTTGTACGCATGATGCGTCGAATCCTATCTCATCGCTCAGATGTCATTGCGTATCTTGATGACATCTGTCTTTTCAGTGATACTTGGAACGATCACTATAATGGTATAAATGAACTATTGTCTATCTTACGCGAGCATAACCTGACAGCGAAACCATCGAAAGCATGTATTGGTTTTAGCGAAATATCTTTCTTAGGACACCGTGTTGGTCATGGGTTCCTAAAAACAGAAGACCATAATACAAGTAAGATACTTAACATTTCTATTCCTAAGACTAAAAAGCAAGTACGAAGTCTCTTAGGTCTAATACAATTTTATGGACGATTCATCCCGAATCTGTCCTCCATTATGTCACCTCTTTCTTCCTTGCTAAAGAAAGGGTCTCCTAATGTAGTCCATTGGACTCAAGAATGTCAATCCTCTTTGGATAAGGTTAAAACTATGTTTTCTACTTCACCTATCCTAGTATTGCCTTCTAAGGATAAGACATTTATTCTTCGTAGTGACGCTTCATCCACCGGGATTGGAGCTGCACTAATGCAAGAGTACTCTGGAACTCTGCATCCTGTGATGTATATTTCTCGGAAATTAAATGCCGCAGAGAAGAATTACTCGGTCCTAGACCGTGAATTATTGGCTATGGTTTGGTCAATCCTTAAACTGCAAAGATTTCTTCTGGGCGCGCATTTCATTGTGGAAACTGACCAGAAAGCTCTTACGGCTATTCAGAGTAAAAATCTGAAGAGCGCGAGATCAACGCGATACGCGATTGCTCTACAGCCATTTCATTTTTCGGTGCGAGCTATCCGTGGGTCAGAAAATGTGATGGCAGATATTTTGTCTAGATGCCCACATGATTCATAACTGTTATACAACTTTGATACAGTTGTTTCTATGTTGAAATGTGTACACATATGTAATATATCATATATTGATTGTAACACTACTTAGCGGTTCATTGATATTCATTCACCGCTAATCTTTCAATGTTTTTCGTCTTTGATGATCATGATGTTAAGATATCTTAGATGGAATTTATGTATAAACTAATGTGGAAATTGTGTCATTGCTAATATTGTAGTATGCGTTGGTGACACCTCTCTGGAAATATTTATACTTAGAGAAGTACTTTCTCTAAGGTCATAAAACTTATGCTTATCATCTGCGCATTGTTATTGGTGCGTTGTGAGCCTATTGTATGTTGCTCCTAGATGTATTTCAAAAAAAAAATGTACCATTTTTTTTTTCCCGAGGGGTGTGGTAATCTGTTGCGTGCATATTTTGACGCACATATTACAAAAATCGATATGGCTATTTAATATGGGAAAAATATAGACATTCATTCATTTGTGTATGAAAATGCTGTTTATGGTAAAAGCGAGATAATCCATGTTTGATTCACACTTTTGATTATAGGAGTAATCGTTCTGGATATTGATCCAGCGCAAGGATATTGCGCTTGCGTTTGTACTTATTTTTTAGGGCCAGAAAATATATTAATTTGCTTATTGTGTTTATGGCCTGAATTCATATGTATTACATATTATTAGTACAAGTAGAATCAGTCCTATATTGTATATTTTGGATGGGTAGGAGGGACTAGATTCTTGCTAGCGGAAGTATGAGTTGTCTTGACAAGTCGTGATGAGTTCCGATGTACCGCTTACAAATGGCGGGGTACGTTTTTCAAGAGCTGGTCCTTTCGTAAGAAAAAATGTCTTACGACGTGGTTTTTCTTCTGAAGGAGATGGTGTCTCTACGATAGTTTGTGTTAGAGACTCTCCTTATGTCAGTATATAGATGATTCGGACTCCAGGTAAACCCAGCTCCTATTTTTGATGATCTCTCGTCGGTTAGGCCTAGCTTGACTTTTGGTGCTTCGTTATGCTAGTGTCGTGTTTGGTATCGACGAAGATGACAGATTTTCCTGCAGCGGTTATGGCTACGTGAAATTAACCTGATCACCGTAGAGCTGTATGGAAACATTTATGAAATCATTTATATAACCATTATAAATTAACTCTGGCTTATATTCTCCTTCCTATGAATGAGTGAACGACAACTCAGGGAGGCAGCCATGTTGGATTTCGGTCATCATATGTTTTGATCACTGCCAAGAGAACAGATTATTTATCTTATTATCGGACAGTGACAGGGAGATCTCAATCTTGCTAGAAACCCCCCTTTCGTGGTTTCATAATATATACTACAAACTATGGACGTCAAGTAACTTTAGTTATTTATCGATCCGCCTTCACTGACGCGTTTAGTCAGATAGGGGGATGCGGCCATAATGTATCATGACATTGAACTTTTGATGTACTGCCCATTATTTCTGAATGTGTCATGACTTCAGATCTGCTATGTATACCTACAAATTGATATGTCAACGAACCATGATGTACTCGTATGTCCCAGTGTGTACGTCTGAATAAATTGAGTAAACTAAGATTCCAGCAGTCTGCATTGGTGCCTTGTAGACACAAGTGTGAGTGGTTATATTGGTCAGCACACGAACAGTACACCATTCGCGGTAATCACACTCTACACTTCTACTTCATACATACACCATCCTGCGTCGGCTGAAGTGACCAAGTTTAGGGCCTGCTTCCCCTGGAGCCTTTGCCTTCCCTAACTCAGGACTAGGGTGAGTTACCCATTTACAGCTGGGTAGACTGGAGCATGCCTGATCTCAACAACACACCACTCTTCCTTACAGAGCAGACAGACTGATACTTTACAGTGTGTGTGTGAAAGCAACTTTACAGAGTGGAAAGAACGAAATTTTACACAGTCCCAACTAAGATGGTTTGCCAATTTCTGCAGAATGGGAGATTGGCTACCACAACAAGCATGGGAAACAAAGAGCCAGGGATCCAGACCCCCAGGACGACCCAGAGTCCGCTGGGAGGACAACATTAGACAATCTTTGAAGGACCGAGGACTAGAATGGAACCAGGCCAGGAGGAAGACAGCCGATAGAATAGTCTGGCGCTCTCTCTTCCAAACCTCTACACCTCACGGTAGAAGGGGAACGACTAAGTAAGTAAGTAAGTAGTGATTTTATGATGTTGTCTAAGTGATCTGGATCTCAACTTCATATTGTAAATATTGTTTCTGCTTCTGTTTCCTGTTTACTCCCTGTGGAGTATGGAGCCACCATTACAGCTGGTCCCCTAGCAGGAAGCTTATATCAAAAGTGCTGAGACTGACTGTATGGAAATATCAACAACTTCAGGCTGGCTATTTTCTTCCTACATATTCTAGTCGACATCTGAAATTGCTCAGGGAAAAATATTCATCACTGCCTTTCTGGTTTTTTTTATCTTTCTTTGTTTTTATTGAAGTTCCTTCCTTATTTTTTATTTTATATCTTTCTTTCTGACACTCTTTCTTTTGTCCTGTCTTTCTTTTTTTCTCTCACTCTGTACTCTTTTATTGTCTTGACAGACACTAAACCAAAGAGCTGGAGAGAGATCACTATTTTGCAGTGTTGTCGACTCAAGTCAGTCGACTCTGACTTGAGTCAGTCTTAATTTACCTCAGTGACTCGACTCAAGACAACTTGCGATTTAGGCATTAGTGACTCGACACTTGCCAATTTTGGTGAACCGACTCGCCATTCTCATTCATAGTACACTCTTAACTAAGGAGGAACAAAAATGCCTTTATTTTAAGCTATATCACCAAAACATCACAGCTCATAACAAAAATTCCATTGTGCAAACACATTTTACTTCAGCTTATCTAGGCAGAAATATGTCTCCAACTATATAAGGAAAAGACGATGGTCATATATCAATCATGTCCTACGAATGCAAAACAACAGAATACCATTGCAGGCACTCACTTGGGTTCCTGAGGGTAAGAGGAAAAAAGGAAGACCAAAAGAAACACTCAGAAGAACAATAATAAGAGAAGGAAGAACGTTGGGATTAAACAATGTGCAAGAGCTAAGAGGAGTGGTGTCACAACGTACAACCTGGAGAGCACAGGTTTCTGCCTTATGCGCCGTGTTTGGTGCTTAAAGAATTTATTATTATTATTATTATCAGACATAATTGGACACTGTTGCCAGCATGAAAAAAAACTGCAGCATGTGTCCTTGTAACAACTAACACTGTAAATTCACTTATGCATTCGATTTAGTGCTGATTAAGTGTGTATTATTCCATCAATTCTGTTGTAGGCTGGGGAGTGGGAGAGGGGGGTAGCATGCTTGAGAAGATATTTCTAAATTGGAACACTGAAAAATAACTTTGATCGAAAAAATAGGCAGTAAATACAATAGTAAAGGTACAAAAAATTTATATTATTACTTTTCATTGTTATTTGTAGTGATTGATGCGATTGTTAGATAAAGTGTGATTGTGGCTATAAACAGTGTTAGATCAAAAATGAGGCTCGACTTGGGACTTGACTTGAAAGCCAGTGTTAGGGACTTGTGACTCGAGACTTGTGACTCGAGACTTGTGACTCGAGACTTGTACTAAGAGATTTGAGACTCGCTAGGAAAGATGACGACAACTCTGCTATTTTGTTATTGTTTCTTGACAGCTGTCCTGTTGTGGCACAAGTAATAATGATGAAGGCTACCTAGACTGGAACATGAATCCATACTTCAACTGCAGCGATGGCAACAACAGTCCAGAAGCCTGCAGTGTCCCATTCTCATGTTGTAAGATAACTGAGGTTTGTAAGCTAGTAGTTAGTAGTACATTAAAGTCACAGGTAGTATGAGTTTCAGGACCAGTTCAGTAGAAACATGGGAGGAGGGATGCTTTTTCAGCCATAATGACTGTTACAAGACAAACATCCACACACCAAAAGTGAATGACTTGACAGCTTGTAAGTCTAGGGTGGCTGCAGGCAACCCAGGATCTGTGTGGAGCTAAGTTCGTCACACTGAGCTGTCTAAAGATTTGCCTTGATAAAATCATATCTGTTTTCATGAGAATAAGTGCAGCCACCTATAAGTAACTGTTATCTATGCTGGACAGTCTACTTCCTACCTTTCCACCAACAGAGTGGGCTGGACTGTCTACTCCCTACCTTTCCACCAACAGAGTGGGCTGGACTGTCTACTTCCTACCTTTCCACTAACAGAGTGGGCGGGACTGTCTACTTCCTGCCTTTCCACCAACACAGTGGGCATAGTTTAAACTAAGTGAGGGACCTCAAGACGCAGCAATAGAGACCGCAGTCAGCGACTCATAGCTTGACTGCCTGCGTCAGGACCAGCGAACCAGAGCTGGTCAAGACCGTGCTCCACCTCCACGTGGTGGTCCTGGAAACAGTCTGCAGCAATGCAGGCTGGCTGAGCGAGTACGGATCGCAATGGGAAGGCAAACCCGGTCCTAAAAAATGCCGTGCAGAAGTCGGATGTGTCGACCGAAAGGTGCAGATATCACAGCTACGTTGGAAACAGACACAACGCAACCACCGTCCTTTTCAGGGCGAACGAAGAAGAAGAAGAAGAAACTAAGTGATATTTTACCAGGTGTTCACTTCAAAGAATAGATCACGTTCCTGTCTCATGCAGTTGATAATTAATGTGAATTATTGTCAGCTAGCTCATGAGTTGTCAGTAGGAATGTGGAAAAAAGCATCTTTAATCCTGGGGATACCGCAATTTTAAATGCCAGCTGGAGAGGGCTAGTTTGTAATTTCTCTAGCTTTAAAATTCTGTCTCTTTTCCCCCCTTTGTCACCTAGAAATCTTCCAAATCATCTGGATGCAAAGAAATTATGCTGCTGTCACATGAATTCCAGGGTTAGACAACTAATCAAGACCCTGAAACACAAACAAGTGGTGCATCCCAGAAACAGGCAACTTCGAGTTGCCTGGTCAGTGCTCAGGCATCGAGTAACCACACCAGAGTGGCCCATCATCATGATTTCCCTTATGGTAAAACGTGTTGAGAAACCTGCATTGCACACTAAGCTTTCGGGAATCACTTGAGCCTCAGACTCGACTCTTGGTTTTTATTTGGTTGGCTGCTTGCAAGAAAACCTGATGATGGATGCAAGACGTGGTGATTCTTTGGGAGGGCCCAGAAGCAGAGAACAGTATTTCAGTCCTGCATATTTGAAGAGCCCCCATAGAGGATGGGGAATGCACAGTATGCCAACTCCCTTTTAGCTTGAAAGTAAGGATCCTTTAAATATTTGATTAGCCAGAGTAGAATACCTGAGAAAGAAACTGAAGCAGATGATTCCAACTCAAGTTTCTGAATGGCAGAAAAGCCACAAAGAAAGGCCTATAACTGCAATATAAATAATGCCAAGGATTCTTTAACTTGGCATTGGCTATGAAAGAGCGACACGCTCAGCTGAGAGTATGATATGCTTAAGTAATTTGTTTGTCATTTTTACTTTTTGGTGTACTTATATTAAATTTATAAATTTTTTTTTTACAAACAGGGAAGTCGTCAGATAAACTACAGGTGTGGAGCAGGTACACTGAAATCTGGTACTAATCTGGTAGGAATTTATTTCTAAGTCATAAATTAACAGAGAATCTTGTCAGAATAAGAATACAAAAGACAAGATGAGTTTTCATTGTGTTATGGGAAATATGTGGAATTCAAAGGAAATCAAATAAGGATCTTCAACTCAAATATCAAGTCAGTCCTATTGTATGGCTCTGTCAAGTCAGGCCTATTGTATGGCTCTGTCAAGTCAGGCCTATTGTATGGCTCTGAAACATGGAGAACACAAAAAAAAATGACCACGAAGTTGCAGTCTTTTTCATAATAGGGGTGGGGGTGCGTGTGTAGAATAGAAGGATTGAATTAATATGACAAGATCACTAATGTGAAACTGATATCAAGAACCAGGCAAATATAAGTGTAACAAGTGGCAACAAGAAGAAGATGATGAATAGGACATATATTGAGGAAACCTGTTGATAGCATTACAAGGCAGTCCTTGTCTTGGAGTAAGAGACGTAGCCTGAAAAAACATGGATGAGATAAATGAAGACGAACATGAAGGGAGTAAAAAAGACCTTGAACCGATGGCAAGGTACAGGAAGTCTTAGCATGAATTGGTTGAAGTCCTATGCTTCTGGGGGAGCTGGGTGGTAATGATGTCATCAATGGATTTCCCTGGGTAGGAGCCTTTCCTGCTGTAAGAATACATCAACCAGGTGGCCAATGGTTGAATGGCTTCTAGATATGGTTTTTACAACAAATAGGTAAATGGACAACGGCATCAAAATTAGAATACAACAAACCATGAGGAGCTTTCATTATACTGGGAAATGCATGACAATCAAATCCAGTTGTGAGTCAAAGTCAGATTCAAGGAAGTGCTATTGTATGGTTATGAAGCATAGAAAAAAAAATGGATGTCGAGAAGCTACAGACTTTACTAAATGGGTGTGTGCGCAGAAAGGTAGGATTGTAAAGGTATGACGACTGGTGTTGAACTGAGGGGAAAGACCTAGACAAATGCTAATAGGGCAAGAGGTCAGAAAAAAATATGTTGGACTGGACACATGCTGAGGATACCAGCTGATAGTATTAATAGACAGACTTTGTTTTAGAATTTAAAAAGTAAAAGAAAAAAGAGATAGACTTAAATACACGCGGAAACAGGGCTAGAACAAAGTTAAAGAAGATCTGAAAAATACTTGAACAGTGAACATAGGACAGAATAGCTTGATGTGAATTGGTAGAAAGGACTATATTCTATCAGGAGTTGAAAGTGATGATGAAGGTGCTGTAACTTGATGTGATTTATATATTGTTGTAAAATATTGACAGTTACGTTATAAGTTTTAGCTTCTGTTTGATTTTGTTACCTTTAAATAAGTTTTATCTGGTTTCTTTGTTTGTACAGTTAGCTTTGCTAAGAAACTTCCAGCAGAAATCAAAATATATATTCACCATCATCATCATTGTGACAGGTGGCTTGGGACAATAAGAATGAAAGAGAGTGCAGAAAAATGGTTTAGGAAAGTTAAATAGAGTTGTTGATAGACTATATGTCTTTGTAAAGGGGAAGTGAAATTAGCAGCAAAGTGTTTTGAGGGAAAGGAGGTAACTCCGTAGGTCCTCTTTTGGGAGATGTAGCTTGGTATTTTGGGTTTAGTATATCATGCGAGTTCCAAAATATGGTGTGACTGATTTGCATGGTAATGTTTTGGTAGTGAGATTAAAGAAGATTGTATTGGTTTTGAGTTAAATCAGCAAAGGGAGATGACTTTAAATTACGTCCCTTGAAAGGTTTTGGTGAGCGATACAAAAATAAACATGCACGAGAAAGTTTTGGTAGGTGAACACATTTTAGCAGAGAACGGGGGGGGGGATGTTAAATCGGGAAAAAGATTAAGTGATTCTGATTTTGAAACGCACTTAGCGTAGGATAGCAAGTTTGCTATTCATTAAAATTGTGTAGTAGCGAGCGATGTTTTGATGATTCACATTTTGGCGAACAAGCCACTGAAGGTGGTTGGTTGCTGTGGTCACAGTATTGTATCAAATTATTTTGCCGAACCAACAAGATGCCCAAACGCCACCTTTAATAGATGATAGATAAAGACAAGAAAGACAATGTCGCCAGTTCAAGATTGTGTTAACAAAGTTGTCAAGACTACAAGACGAACCGGTATGTTGTGTTAGATGCAGAGACAATAGACAGTAGCTAGGGGCAGCGTGGAACAAATGACTAGTGATACAAATAAACAACCCTGGTAGTTAGACCAGTCTTAAATAGAAAGATACCTCAACTAGTTCCACCAGACCTACGTGCCTTATCAAGGGTTAGGAAAACCAGAAGAACAGAACAGTAAATTAGCTAGTAATTTTAGAGACAGCGTCAGACTATATATAAGAAAAAATGATGGAGCGAGAGAAGATTTATTTCAAAAGTTGCCTATGAACATTTAATGTATTATGAGATGACCGGCCTCGGTGGAACGTTGGGCATGAATTATGATTTCAACGGATTTGATAACTAGCTGTAAATAAACATCATCTTTGTTGTTCACCGCTGTTTGAGTGCAGTACTTTTCACCAGATGTTCTCCATCTCATCATCTGTATGTCGTGTGATGTTATATCGTCAGTATTGTTTTAACATAGCATCATCAACACCTAGCTGCCTACTGTCGAGTAGTGAGACGAGTCCCACTATATGACAAGTACCAACAACACTAACATCATCTGCTGTACGGCCACATCACACTTGAGCTGCCCAGAGATCGTAAGTCTTATACAAACATACGCCAAGTCCTCCTGGTCTGAGCACGCCAAGTCCTCCTGGTCTGTGCCATCAGCTCAATGTCTCTCCATATATTTGTTTACTTCATCTTCCACTTCTCATCTCTATGTGTTCTTCAGGCTCCCTATGCCTATCTTCATTGCTTGTTATAAAAAAAAAAGAATAGGACTGCTGCTTGCTCAGATGTGTGGTAAAAGATGAGATCACGTGAGATTTTGAATGAGGCTCGCATCTTCATCACATAATAACAAATTACAACAGAAACCATGGTTACAAGAGCATGTCAGTGTTGAGGTGCATGTGTTCCTTCAAGAGGATCAGCTACAGAGGTGCCTCCATGATTTCTTAAGGAAAATAATATTTGTTTGTGTTTGTGTGTGTTTTTTTTTTTTTTTTAGCCTTAACCCCCTACCCCATCCATACATAAAAACTTAAAACTTTTATTTATTCCAGGCTAATATCCACATTCAAGGTTGCTTGAAAGGCATGCAGAGTGTCATTGAAAGCAACATATGGATTGTTGGTGGGACGATTCTTGGCATTCTTATACCTCAGGTAACTTACCTTTACATTAGCATCATATTAACTCTTTAAGTCCCAATCGGCTTTATAATGGCTCAGGGTTTAGACACATTTGACCCGGGAGCCATTTAAGTGGCTTCCGTATCTTTTGCTCCTATCCATTTTACCTTGGATAACTAATAATTTTTCAATGAAAGCCTTAATACTTGTAGCACAAGAGTAAAGTACATCCATTTACCTTCAGTTTCAGTCTCATGTGAACTGTTATTTGTAAAACTGATTCAATACCGTTTTATTAATTTATAAACTTATATTCAGTTTCATATACAACAACAAAGTTGTTTATGCATATGAACATTTAAAAAAATTATTTCCAAACAACAACAAAAACGTTTGGGCCAAACCCACTTTTCTGCTTGGGACTGAAAGAGTTAAAGCAGTTCACAACATTTCCAGTTGTCTATTCACCATGGGCAACCAGACATTTGAGGTATGGGATCACAGGTTGAGCTAAGGACTTTATTGTGTTTTATTATAGCAATGAGATGTGGTCTCGTACATAATAACATATGGTCTTGGTAGCAACAGAGACAAGTTGAAGGAATGAGCAATGATATTAAATTCAGAATACAAAAGGCAAGAGTGACTTTCATGGCATTTTCATGCTGAGTGTTAGTGGGACCTGTATCCAAGAAACTTACCAAAACATGAAGATTCCAAACACAGGGAACCAGAATGTCAGGGTGAACAAGGATGGACTCGAAGAGAGCATCCTAATTCTGGCACATAACTTGCTGCCAAGTAAAATACAGAAATCCCTTGGTCTTACACTGTTTGATTAGTGCTTTTTCAATATAACACTGTTTCTTTTTTATGCAATATGCCTGTTATACGCGTAAAAAATTTGATCCTGCTGCGCGCAAAAATGACTTGGGAGTCAGGTATATAACTTTCAAGCTCATTCATAGTGGTTGAATGGTCAAGATGCATTGTCATTGCTAGCATAATGAAGCATGACCCCAAAATTAAATGCAGCTGTAGTGGTGTTGATGGTATTGTATGATGGTGATATTACTAAATGTAATTGTATGAGGCCAGCTGTGAAGGCTCCTGAGATAAAATGTAGTTGAGAATTGTCAGAAGGCCTTTCTTGCTACCACTACGACCTCACACTTAATTTTTTTTAATGAATGTGGCTACGTAAAGTGTCTAGGGTTATGATATGTAGTGTGGTGTAATAGGTTATAGATATACCCACAGATATTTAACAAGACTAATAATATTAATAAATGTTAAAATACACTGAACTAACTCACGTGTGTAAAATTTTTTGATAAAATTATATTACATTTATTTTGTTCTGTATCAATTTTTTAGGTTGACCAGAACTTAAAAGGATTTAGAGATTATGAAAGAAATGCATGGAATATTATATCATAAATGCAATAGTGTACATATATATGTACTATACTAGTTAGTTTTATTAAAATGTTCTAGTAGTCATCTACTTGGGAGGATAGTTACTGTTTGTGCTGTTGGGGTGGCCTCATCACACCTGTCTATATTGACTACCCAGTGTCCAGAAAATGGTGGGAATTTTTATGGGGTATTAGTAACTAAAGGGCTTTGGTGAAAGTCCAGCAGACCAGAGGCTCACTCATCTGGTAGTTGTAGCTCTGGTGCTGAAAACTGATGGTCCCACCTCTCCGTGCTGGCGGGCAATAATGGTGGTCTCTGTCACAAGTACTGCACAGATACACTCGAGTAAAGTCACCAACTGAATAGTCACTGCTTTGTTGACAACAGAAACTCGCAGCTCTGCAATCAAAGTATGGGCCATGTGTCAAAATCTATTTTCTACCCACGTCTGGACACAACACTGACACAACAACCACATCATACAGACAGGTCAGATCTCTCTGACCAAACAGCACATTTACCATGGTGGTTTTACATCAGATAGATCCTCCCAGACTATAGATTCTGAAAAATATTTATTAGTTGTCTGCCCTAAAAGAGGATAGGTAATATGTTTCATTATTCTCAACACTTGATCTGTCTTGCATAATCCTTGCTGGAGTTTATGTACATTGTTGGTCCCTAGACCCTGACTAGGGCGGGGGGTCTAGAGCAAATCCCTACTTGTTTGTAAGGCTAGATTTTGATATGGCAGTATCAAATCACTCGAACATGAAACAATATTCAAAATATACAAAGAAATAATTTCAATCTTACCAGATTATGAATAAATAACACAGAATTGCTAGCAAAACTCAGCTGAGCTGCTGGCTATAGTATGGCGTCCCTAAATTTATTACACTTTCTTTCATATGGAAATCACCACACTTTAAAATCTGTGTCTATCACTGAACAACTATTGAAGAATGGCCCCACTTTCGCGTCTGAGCGCTAATGATATGATTGTCTGTGGCCAATCACTGCCTAGGTTTATTTTAAATTCAAATTTCCTACCATAAAGTCATTTCAGTCATGCTTCAGTCAAGTATGGATGGTTATCTGTTAGTCTGTCCGTCTCTACTTGTGTTTCTACAAAATGTACTTGATTTTTGAACCAACCTTTCTCTCCCCTCCAAAATTTTGTCGTTAAAAGTTATATTTAGACACAGCTACCACCCAAAAACCCTCTCCTCCATACTAAGTAAATTTGAACACCTGCGTTTCGAGGTCGTGTTTTTTTGTGCAATTAGCGACACTTTTAGATTCAATACAGTCTGTCGATGATGTGAACAACACTGTCTTTTGTCATTATCTTCAATATTATCTATCCGTCTGTAAAATTAAGACCATATTAGTTCACTGCTCAGAATAGGCCATCCGGCCAGCTAATTTTTATATTCCTAACATTAATATTAAGAAAAAAGTACTTTTTAAATTTTGTAATATTCCAAACATCTGCGTTTTAGCCGCTGAATTCAAATCAAGGGCTTGGTATTGCAAAAGCGTCCAATAAATGACTGTGGCGTATTATATCTAAGGTCCCTTCTGTCGAGTTGCTTACTTTTTATGTCAACTTGGGAAACGTGACTTTTCTCCGTTTCCCCCCCCCAATTGCGTCTCCCTAGCCTCTCTAGCCCCACGCAATCCCTCCAGTCATATTTTTTTCCTTTTTGATCCGCCGTTCCCCTCCTGTTTAGCAAGTCAATTATTATGGAGGATGATGACCCGCGGTCTAGGCGATCATGTACTATTCGCAGCCTACGCATTATGTTTTTATCCTTAAATGTTATCTTTGGAGATATTTTACCGTTGTATCTCTGTCAATTTCACTACACATCTCCCCACTTGAAAACATGCCTATGGCAAGTTCCAAAACCAGCGATACACATAGGTAAAATTACTCCTCACGTCTGCCATTACTCTAATTTTGATCACAGGGGTGCCGACTGAGGAAATCTGCACCGACATTCAATTTGCCTGGGATATATTGGATACTAAACTGATAAGGTTGAAGCAATAAAGACCACCTCAGCAATCTTGCGTTTTCATGCTTAGCCTGAGACAAGAACACGAGAGGCTGATGATCCGTCTCCACCACAAATGTCCTACCATACAGATAGATTTGAAACTTCTTTATTGCCCAGATTAATGCTAAACATTCTTTTTCGCTTGTGGAGTATCCTTGTTCCGCCTTATTCAATTTGCGGCTTGCATAAGCGACTGGTTTAAGTTCCCCATCAGGTGAAGATGATCTTTGCAACAAAGCCCCTCCTAGTCCCACATTACTTGCATCGGTTCTTAAGACAAAGTCCTGTGTCAAATCAGGCAGTTTGAGAATAGGCTTGCTAGTGAGTTTTTCCTTTAACTCTTGGAACGCTAGTTCACATTGTGCAGTCCAAATAATTTTATCTGGAAGTCCCTTTCGAGTCAGATCAGTCAGAGGAGCACAAATGGCGTTAAAATTTTTGATGTATTTCTGATAAAATCCGCATAACGACACAAATGATCGCACGTCCTTCTTTGTTTGTGGCCTAGGTGCTTGTTACGCACAAATAATTACTTTTTTCCAAAGTCTTTGTATGATCGTTTTTCGTATGTATGATCATTATTTGACTGAAATGCATGTTATATATATTTTATGGTCAAAGGGACAGAACCCGAAATATCGATACTGCTATTTTTTATGAGTTTACCTCCTCTTGTATAGAGACACGTTCGGTCTATAATGTCTTGAACGAAGCGTGACCATATCTCCTTATTTGGTAGTATCAGTCAACTGTTGTAGATGTTTGAAACCTTTCTTAACGCTTCTGTTCATGTCCATAAAAGGCGCGACTGTGTAAGACTTTTATCTCGAATGTTCTTAGAATCGTCTTATTGTGAACAGCGACTCAGAGATTGTCACTCTGCGCATGTCTCGACTTGGTTGTCGTTTGTTGTTCCGCCCAGGTCGGGGAGTTGAGAAATGGACTGATTAGCGAGCGGACGCGACTGCGTCTTGTGATTCTCTGAGGGAAATACATTGTCTTTGTGAGTTAGTTAGCTAACTAGACTATTTCCCCGTATTATTCAAGCCTGCCTGGAGGCATATGTTCATGGTTGATTTTCCGAAATAAGGTAATTCCTCTTGTATCGAACTTTAGGCTATCATCTAGAGGTTCGTCATTTTGTCGCCTTTTTGCTCGCCTGTGTGATTCAAAATGGAGAGGTACTTTGACTAGGATTAAGTCACCGGTATCTTTATACCTGAACTAGTTATATATCTATGGGTCGCTCTAGACCAACAAGACTATTGTCTGTGTTCCAGGATTCGTTATATCAGAGATCACGTCCAAGTCAGATGGTTAGACTTAGGAAGGTTATAAAGGTCGAGCTGACCTGTAATCCATGTATGCTACTCACGTGCAGACAGTAAACGGACGTATTGTATACATCTGATCTGCTAGCATCAGGAAGGAATAATTATTATTGTCTATGAACATTAAGGATCTGCAGCTGACCACGGTTGCAGAAGTTATATGTATTATTTATCAAGCTTCGCTATGATATTTGTTTTCCATACAACTATTGAGTATTGACTTCTACATGACTGTCAGTTAACATGAGTTTGAATGCTGCATTCGTTGTACTATGCCGATGATAACATAAGTATCATGACTGTTTTGTGGCGTGCAATAAATGGTATAAACCTAAAGCGAAGTTACCATTTCTATGACTCTACACGTCATGTTGCCTGTGGTGTACCCTGAACTGTTCTACTGCAACACACACACAGCAACAATCTAAACCAGATAAGACACCCACATCTTGCATTGTAATACCTGGTGTCGATAGAGGTGGTAATTTGACGGCATCCTAATTCCACCCTTATCAATTCATGGTGGCCAATAGTTGGTTTATTCTGGTACCAACTCTCAAGGGGGTCAACAAACCCAGACATCATCAGCAGACTACAAGACAACATTGCAGTTGCTATTCATCACCTTTGATGAAATTTTTTTGAAAGACGCAGCAGTACTGACAGTTGTTGATATTTTGAAACTACCCGGCGCTGCTCGGCGGTATTGAAGTTTGTCTACAAATAGAAGGACAAGTACCGAGCGAATGGATTTCCTGATCTGTTGAGAAGAAGGACAAGTGCCGTAACAACTGTTCCGGTCTCAGAATTACTGTTGCAGATTCAGAAGGTCAAGTTCAGAAGCTGTTTCCTGTCAGAAGCTGTTTCCTGTTAGAAGCTCATTTCCTTCGTCATGGCAGTTTACGAGAGCAGATATGGATCAACGTTGGATCATTGTCCTAAGAATGCTGATCACATCCTGTTCTGACCTGTGCTGACGTTGTGGATACATAGAAGTTAAGTGGCCTGTTTTGTTTGTGAACTGTGCCCTTATGTTCTAACTGAGCCTTCTGTCTATCACATTTTTCGCACTCTTTATATGTTTACATGTTATATGTTATTTGGATTTGTATTTATATGTTTATATTTCAGCGGGTTTTCTCGGTTGGGCGGTGTCTTTCAGTAGAAGATACCACGTCACAGAGGTTCTACTGTTAGCGTTTTCGTTAGGGACTGTGCGAATTTCCTACTGTGAAATTTGCTAGCGACAATCGTTGCTATATCTGTTTAGTTGTGACGAGTTGTGCTTTATTTTCGTTTTTTGTATATTTTTTTTTGTTTCTCTCTTTCTTTCTGTTTTTTAGTTTCGATTTCAATTGTTTGTATTTGTAGGTCTCCTCTTTTCTATTATTCAGTTCTTCACGTAAATTTTTGTGTATATACTGTAGCGTCATTTGTTTGTCATATCTTCGCATTCTGTCATCATATTCTTTTTAGTTTCGCTGTTTATTTATTTGACTTATGCGAATGTTTTCGTATTGTTTGATCTTGTTATTGTTTACATTGACTCTGATCTTTGTTATTGTTTACATTGACGTTGATCTTTGTTATTGTTTACATTGACTCTGATCTTTGTTATTGTTTACATTGACTTTGATCTTTGTTTTGTTTACATTGTTGGTGACTTTGTTATTGTTTACATTGTCTTGTTATTGTTTGCATAGTTCTTGCATAGTTAGCTTTCACTATTGTTACATATATGCTCATGCACTATTGATCTATAGTGCACTTATCATAACTAGCTGGTGGTTTTTTCCTTATGCACTATTGTAGTGCAGTTATGATAAATAACTGATGGTTATGCACTGATTTGGGTAGTGCACTGATAATTAAGAGGTGACTTGTGATATTATTGTACAACTGATAATACAAATTGGTGTCAAGTCTTGTTTCCCACAGAGATTGGAGTAAACATAGTAATTATACAAGCACTTTATTAAGTCTTGTTGCTATTAAGATTGAAATAAGATAATTAATTATTTCAGGTTCTGTACTCACATTTTAGACATCATGTCTACATTTGAGTACTTTATTGAGCAGGGTAAAGCCCTTGGGAAGACAGGTGATAAATTAGAAGAATTTGCGACTGTTCAATATGCCAAGGCATTGAAGTCGGAGGAAAAGAAAATGAAAGAACTAACTGAACAAAAGAGAATAGATGCTGAAAATTTAAAACTGCAGATGCAGGTAGATGAAAAGAGATTACAAATGGAAATGGAAAAACAAAAAAGAGAAGCAGAATCTCAGGAGAAGAGACTTCAGGCTGAGGTTGAAAATAAGAGACTTGAAAAAGAAGCTGAAAATAAGAGACTTGAAAAAGAAGCTGAAAATAAGAGACTTGAAATAGAGGCTGAAAATAAAAGATTAGAAAAAAAGTTACAGGCTGAGGCTGAGGAAAGAAAGTTACAGGCTGAGGCTGAGGAAAGAAGGTTACAAAGAGAGTCTGATGAGAGAAAAGCAAAAATGGAACATGAAGAAAAACTCTTAGCTTTGGAGTTAGAAAAGTTGAAGTTATCTAGTAATGCTAATGATGCTAATAAGGTATCATCTGCTAATAAGTCTAATGCTGTTGATTTCAAGCTTAATTTACCAGCATTCAATGCTTCAATTGATGATATAACATTTTATCTAGATAGATTTGAAAGTGCATGTAAGGTGCATAATATAGATAAAACATTATATGTTTATCATCTGTCCAAGATACTTAGAGGTGATGCTTTGACTTTGTTGGGTATGGTAGATGTGCCTGACAAGAACAACTATGAGGTTGTCAGGGCGGCATTGTTAAAGAAGTACCAACTTAACGAAGACGGATATCGTCTTAAATTTAAAAACATGTTACCAGAAACTGGAGTTGAATTCTCAGAATTCATCTCAGGCATACGTCTTACTTTTTTACGATGGGTTGAGCTTTCTAAGACAGAAAGTACATTTGAAGCCCTCATGGACTTACTTCTTAGAGACAAGGTTATGTCTTCTGTTAATGAAGCTTTTCTTTCTTTTCTTCATGAGCGTAAGCCTAAAAATATAAAAGAAATGGAAGAATACTGTAGCCAGTATGTTACTGCACATCCTCACATAACCATTAGCAACTCTAAGGTAAAAGAAGGTCTGCCAGTTGCTTCGGCAGCACCTTATGGCCCGAATTTTATGCGTAAATTTCAGGGTAGCCAGCAAAATTTCAATAAAAAGAGTAACCGTAATTATGCCCAGAACCATGGTAATCAATTTCAGGGAGATTCTTCTTCCCAGAACTGGAGACAACCTAATATTACACGGTATTCTATTCCCGGTAACTTTAGAAATTTTCATAAAGGTAATCGGTATAGAGGAAAATATTTTTTGCAGAGACCTCAATACCAAGATAATAGAGGTTCTCAACAGCATAGAGATGGTAATGACAGTTATGGAAACTGGAACGCAAACCAGGATAAAAATTACAGTAGGGACTTTAATGATAATTGCAGAGGCAATAATGGTCGCGGTAGATCGCAACAGAAGAGAAAAAGATATCAACAGACAAACTCTGTTCAACAAGAATCTCAGGGAGCAGATAAACAGGTTAATAATGATAAAGACCATAATGCTATCGGATGCTCATCTTTTGACTTTGGTAGGGCAAATAAATGTATCCAATGCAGTACTTTATTTGATCCGAAAACCATTAGTACTCTAAGCTGTGGTCATCCTTTGCCCGCTCTTCCTGCTAATGTTGCTCATGATGGGAGAGGTTCTCTTATATTACATAAGGGGCTTGTAAATAGTAATCCAGTCTCGGTGTTGTTTGATTCTGGATGTACTACTGTCGGGGTTAGGCAATCTCTTGTAGATCCATTCTGTGCTACAGGAAAGGTCATCAAATGTGTCACATTTGGTGGCACGTTGGAAAAATATCCTACTGCCATAATACATATTGCTACTCCTTTCTTCACGGGAGAGGTCCACGCGTGTCTACTTCCAAACCCTATTGCGGACCTTATTATTGGTCGTATTCACGGAGTTAGGGAATGTACCCCACAGCAGATTGCTGTTTGGGAAGAGCAAAACATTGAAGCTACCAATACGGTGGTCACAAGAGCACATGCTCTGGATCCACCTCAAACTTCATTAACTAATAATGATGAAGTAAATGAACAAAATAGTCACTTGACTATTACACGTGACTCATTTATCAAATTGCAAGAAGAAGATCCGTCGTTACAAAAATTCTTCATTCTAGCAAAAAAAGGTGATCCTAATCAAAATACTAATAGAAAATCTTGGATTTCTATGAAGAACGGCGTACTTGTACGTATGGTACAAGACTCGACTACATCCACTCATTCACAAATTCTTGTGCCTAAGAGCATGAGGGTGCAAATATTGCAACATGCTCATGACTCGCAATGTGCTGGACATATGGGTTTTTCCCGTACAAAGTCGAGGGTTCTTGCGGCTTTCTTTTGGCCATTTGTGAGCAAGGACATACGAATGTACTGTCGCTCTTGCAAAGTATGTCAGGAGGTCAAATCTAAAGGACCACGACATGCTGCGCCTATTCAGGCTGCTGACATTCCAATTCGCCCTTTTCAAAAAATGGCAATAGATATTATCGGTCCTTTTAGAATTAAGTCGGCTAGAGGGCATCAATTTATTCTTACATGTGTCGATATGTGCACACGTTGGCCAGAGGCAATACCTCTCAAGAGCATCTCAACTGCTGATATCGCAGACGCTCTTTGGCTGATATTTTCTCGCTTGGGTTTTCCCGGAGAAATATTGTCAGACCATGGCACTCAACTGATATCAGACACTATGTCACAGGTAATGTCTATGCTACATATAAAAAGGTCTCTCAGCAGTATCTATCACCCAATGTCTAATGGGTTGGTCGAACGTTTAAATAGGACTCTAAAAACTTTACTGGGTAAAATAACTGAGGATCATCCTCAGGATTGGGACAGGGTCTTACCCGCGGCTCTCTTTGCGTATAGAGAGGTCCCCAATGAACATACGGGGTTTTCCCCTTTTGAACTTGTCTTTGGCGCGCAACCGCGCGGCCCTATGTCTTTACTTCACGATCTAATCACTGCCGATAATATTAGCGATGAGACTCAGTCTTCTTATGAGTACGTCATTGCTCTTAGGAAAAAAATCATTGAGGCATGCAGACTAGCAACTTCGTCTTCCGAATTTGCTAAAGAAAAGGCAAGGCAGTTTGCGAATAAGAATAGATGTCTACGACAACTTTGTCCAGGTGACAAAGCTCTCGTTCTACTTCCTTCAAGGGAGAACAGACTTCTAATTGCATGGAAAGGTCCATATGCAATAGTCTCCAAAATTTCTGATGTCGACTATGTTGTCGATATTGATGGAAAGCATAAAACTTTCCACATAAATATGCTCACGGAATTTCATGAAAGACCAGACTATTTGCAGCCTATTTTCCAGGCAACGGACAATTCTCAAGTACCTCATGGTCAATACTCATCGCTGTCAGTTATACAGGATGAGGAAACTACTTTTTCTGATGTCAATCTTCCTCTTTCTATGGTCCCACTTTATTCTACGGAATCTTGGAAAAACGTGACCGTTTCTCCAAATCTTTCCGCTGAGGAACATCGACAAGTTTCTTCGATGTTGCAAACATTTCAGGATGTTCTTACAGACATCCCGGGACACACACATGTCATTGAACATGACATTGTGCTAACTGATCATAATCCTATCAGAGTCAGACCCTATCCAATACCTATCCATTTCCAGTCTCAAGTCGAAAAAGAATTGGATGAAATGATACGTTTGGAAATCATTGAACCATCCACTTCAGCATACTCTTCGTCTATGGTTATTGTTCGAAAGAAGGATAATAACATTCGCATTTGCGTAGATTATCGCAAATTGAACCAAGTTACGAAGTTCGACGCTGAACCTATGCCTTCATTAGAAGAGCTACTCAATAAACTTTCTAATTCTAGATTCTTTACCAAACTAGATTTGTCTAAAGGTTATTGGCAAGTCCCGCTAACTGAACGTGCCAAACCTTTTACAGCTTTTTCTACACCTAGGGGTTTATTCCAATGGAATTTCATGCCTTTTGGTCTTATGAACGCCCCTGCTACATTCGTACGCATGATGCGGCGAATTCTCGCATATCGTACAGATGTCATAGCATATCTAGATGATATCTGTCTATTCAGTGATTCCTGGGAAGATCACTATTTGGGTTTATACGAATTACTGTCTACTCTTCGCGAGTATAACTTGACTGCAAAACCCTCTAAAGCCTTTATAGGATTTAGTGAGATTTCTTTCCTAGGTCATCGTGTTGGTCATGGTCTTTTAAAGACAGAGGACCACAATGTTTCAAAAATACTTAACATTTCGGTCCCTAAGACAAAGAAACAAGTAAGGAGTCTATTAGGTTTGATCCAATTCTACGGACGATTCATTCCGAATCTGTCCTCCATTATGGCACCGCTTTCTACTTTATTGAAGAAAGGGTCGCCTAATTTGATCCGCTGGTCAAAAGAATGTCAATCCTCATTGGACCAGGTTAAAGACCTATTTTCATCTCCACCTATTCTTAGGTTACCTACTATTGAGAAGACTTTTGTTCTTCGAAGTGACGCCTCGTCAACTGGGATTGGGGCAGCACTAATGCAGGAGTATTCTGATACTCTGCATCCGGTGATGTATATCTCTAGGAAATTAAATGCTGCAGAAAAGAATTACTCGGTTTTAGACCGTGAGTTATTGGCTATGGTATGGTCTATTCTGAAGTTACAAAGATTTCTTCTAGGCGCACATTTCATTGTGGAAACCGACCAGAAAGCGCTTACTGCTATTCAGAGCAAAAACTTGAAGAGCTCGAGGTCCACTCGTTATGCCATAGCTCTTCAACCATTTCATTTCTCGGTTCGAGCTATCCGTGGTTCGGATAATGTAATGGCGGACATTCTGTCCAGATGCCCACACGATTCCACATGATTCTTCTGTCATATATATATTTCCTGATATACAGTCCAATGTTATAATGACATGTTAGTAGATTTTTTTTTCTCACTTTTTTGAGGGGGAATTTATAACATTGTACCATGTAATTATCTAAGAAGGCTTAGTTAGTGATATACGGGCCAAAAGATCACTCGGCCACATTTAAATAAATTATTTTCAGGATTGTATTGAGAGATTTACCAGTTGTCTTTAAGATTTGTGTTATTGATATTTTCGCAGCACATCATTGAAGATGCGAGATTGTGTCCATTGTGGAACTTTGAGTATATCAAGTCCTGTCCTAGATTGGGAGCGGATGATGTCCACATCTTCTTCTATTGAATGTTTTATGTCAACGAAGATCAACACATGTATTACTTATTAGTTACTGATGCATTACATAATGTAATAAAATAGTGCGGTATATTAATATATTACACCGCTATTTGCAACACATTGTATGATATCATAATAATATATTTGATTTCATATATTGGTATGAGAATAATTTGACTTTTATTATGATGTTGCCAGCATTGTGGTTTGTGTTGGTGGCACCTTCCTGGGATATATACGCGTATACTTAGATAAATTTTTCTCTAAGGACCTGGGATATGATCTCAGTTTCGCTCCAAGTGTTGAGCTATTTTGTTAGGTATATCCGCGCATCATACGTGCGTTAGGAGCCTAGATTTTTCCGGCTCCAGGATTTAAAAAAAAAATGTTTCATTTTTTTTTTCCCGGGAGGGTGCGGTAATGTTACGCACAAATAATTACTTTTTTCCAAAGTCTTTGTATGATCGTTTTTCGTATGTATGATCATTATTTGACTGAAATGCATGTTATATATATTTTATGGTCAAAGGGACAGAACCCGATATATCGATACTGCTATTTTTTATGAGTTTACCTCCTCTTGTATAGAGACACGTTCGGTCTATAATGTCTTGAACGAAGCGTGACCATATCTCCTTATTTGGTAGTATCAGTCAACTGTTGTAGATGTTTGAAACCTTTCTTAACGCTTCTGTTCATGTCCATAAAAGGCGCGACTGTGTAAGACTTTTATCTCGAATGTTCTTAGAATCGTCTTATTGTGAACAGCGACTCAGAGATTGTCACTCTGCGCATGTCTCGACTTGGTTGTCGTTTGTTGTTCCGCCCAGGTCGGGCAGTTGAGAAATGGACTGATTAGCGAGCGGACGCGACTGCGTCTTGTGATTCTCTGAGGGAAATACATTGTCTTTGTGAGTTAGTTAGCTAACTAGACTATTTCCCCGTATTATTCAAGCCTGCCTGGAGGCATATGTTCATGGTTGATTTTCCGAAATAAGGTAATTCCTCTTGTATCGAACTTTAGGCTATCATCTAGAGGTTCGTCATTTTGTCGCCTTTTTGCTCGCCTGTGTGATTCAAAATGGAGAGGTACTTTGACTAGGATTAAGTCACCGGTATCTTTATACCTGAACTAGTTATATATCTATGGGTCGCTCTAGACCAACAAGACTATTGTCTGTGTTCCAGGATTCGTTATATCAGAGATCACGTCCAAGTCAGATGGTTAGACTTAGGAAGGTTATAAAGGTCGAGCTGACCTGTAATCCATGTATGCTACTCACGTGCAGACAGTAAACGGACGTATTGTATACATCTGATCTGCTAGCATCAGGAAGGAATAATTATTATTGTCTATGAACATTAAGGATCTGCAGCTGACCACGGTTGCAGAAGTTATATGTATTATTTATCAAGCTTCGCTATGATATTTGTTTTCCATACAACTATTGAGTATTGACTCCTACATGACTGTCAGTTAACATGAGTTTGAATGCTGCATTCGTTATACTATGCTGATGATAACATAAGTATCATGACTGTTTTGTGGCGTGCAATAAATGGTATAAACCTAAAGCGAAGTTACCATTTTTATGACTCTACACGTCATGTTGCCTGTGGTGTACCCTGAACTGTTCTACTGCAACACACACACCGCAACAATCTAAACCAGATAAGACACCCACATCTTGCATTGTAATACCTGGTGTCGATAGAGGTGGTAATTTGACGGCATCCTAATTCCACCCTTATCAGTGCTCTCTGCAGTTTTTCCAAGTTCTTAGGATCAGGGGTCATGTTACCCTGATATACAGTGTGTCCCAAGAATTCCAACTCTTTGCATCCAATGCAACATTTTGTTGGCCTAGCAGTTAAGTTCGCCTCCCTAAGCCTATTAAATAACATTTCTGGAGCTTCAATGTGTTCTTCAAATGTCTCTGTGGCGACGAGAATATCATCCATGAAATTCGTGATACATGGGTTATTCAGGGGATCCAACAATTTGCGCATCATCCTTGAAAATACACTCGGAGCATTTTTCAGTCCGAATGGTAGCATATTGAATTCATAATGTCCATCCGAAGTGCTAAAAGCCAAATAAGGTCTCACTTCAGGCTTCACTGGGATCTGGTAATAGCCTTTACTAAGATCCACCTTTGAAAAGTATTTTGCCTTGTTCAGTCTGGCAAATAACTGTTTTGTGTCTGGTAATGGATCCACTTGTCCTTCTGTGACAGCATTCAGTTTCCTGTAATCTATGCACAGTCTGTGTTCCCCAGACGGTTTTCTCAACAAAACGACACTAGAACTAAAAGATGATTCACTGTGCGAAATAATCCCCTCCTTCAACAAATAATCTATTTCTTCCTTCAATGCCTTCTCCTTCGCGAACGGAATAGAATAGGCTCTCATACAGATTGGGTTTGAGTCTACCAGTTTCATGTCATACTGTAGCAAATTTGTATGGCCTGGTTTATCTGTTAATACATCTGTATGTTCCTCCAGAACCTGTTGAACTCTCTCCCTCTGGTTTTTAGTCAGGTGCTTACTGACTTTTACCTGTGCTGCTGTTTCACAAGGATGTAATGGGTATTCATGTGAGGTGAGTGGTTCTTTTTGCATCTGGGTTGCAATAGCCAAGGTCAATAAGGGGGTGCTTTCCTGGAGTGGTCTGTCCAGATACTTCTTTAACAGGTTTACATGATAAACTCTTTCCTTCCCCTTTTTGTCAATTTTATAGTTTGTTCTAGACACCTTCTCTAGAACCGTATATGGACCTTGCCAACCAATTTGTAATTTATTCTGGCTTCCGGGTAGTAGAAGCAGCACCTTCTCTCCGACTGCCAGTTCCCTGTCCTTTGCCTTCCTATTAAAATATGCTGCATGTTTCTTCCTGGCTTGTTTCAAATTATCATTTGCCAGTTTCCATCCAGCTTTCAAACGAGTGGTCAGTTCGTTCACGTATTGATAAGATGAGGTAACAGTCTCTTCCGCCTTCTCATCTGTCCAGGTCCTTAATAGAGCTTCTAATGGACCTTTTATTGGCCTCCCAAATAGCAGAGTTGCGGGAGCCATCCCGGTTGAACTATGTGGTACCTCCCGGTACGCAAACAATGCGGCGGGCAGGAATTGATCCCACAGATCCGGTTTTTCGTGTGCCAGCTTTCTCAGGATAGAAATGAGAGTCCCATTGAACCTCTCTACCTGGCCGTTCCCTTGTGGATGGTACGGACTACAATGAAAGTGCCTGGCTTGAAATAGCTTAAAAACTTCTTCCGTTAGTTTCCCCTTGAACTGAGATCCATTATCCGTCAAGATTTGATGCGGGAATCCTAATCGGGTAAATATTGTAAGTAGTGCCTCTGCTACATGTTTTGAATCAATTGATGGCAGGGCTACCGCCTCTCCCCACATAGAACAAGTGTCCACCAGAGTAAGGATGTAACTGTTCCTCCTCTTGGTCCGAGTGAGAGGTCCTACAATATCCACTGCAACCCTCTCAAAAGGTGTTCCCACTATGGGCATTTCCCCTAGAGTTGCAGGAGCAGTCCAGTGCTTTGGAGCTACCCTTTGACATTCTGGGCAGGATTTGACATATCTTTTTATATCCTCCGTTATCCCTGGCCAGAAGTAATGACAAGCTATACGCTGTCCTGTGGCGCTGATCCCCATGTGACCACTGAAGGGAATCGCATGCCCGAGTTCCATCACTTTATCTCTATATGAAGTGGGAAGAACCAGCTGGTTGTGACCATTTGTTCCAGTTCCGGCCTTCCTGTATAAGAGTTTGTTCTTCATGAAATATTCCCCCTTGCTCGGAGGTGTGTGGCATTTGGGCAATTTTTTAAAACATGGCTTGAGTGTCCTATCCTCAGCCTGCGCCTTCCTCATCTCCTCTGGATGAGCATTTATAGGTTCACCTTCTTCCTCCTTCTTCTGTGACCTGGTCTGCACTGTCGCCATGATCACAGGTTTCTCGGGATTCCCCAAGAAGACGTATCTACACCCCAATATCAGAGGGTAGATTGGTTCATCTATCACTGCTGCTCTGATTTCTCCTTCCACATAGCGAGTTTTCACCGTTATCCTTGCGATGGGAAGTGTCATGAGTGGTATGTCCTTAGTCGCCCCTTGTATTTCCACTGTTTCTGTGGTATACTGACTTGGGTCCACTAGGCTAGACTTCACAACTGAATCATAATCCAAACCTGTATCATAAAGGCACCTTATGGTGACCCCATTACAAATAACATCCTCACAAACTGGGGGGTGATAAGGTTCCTGTTGTCCATTAGGATTAACCTTTAATCTTTGCGTCCCCGACTTCATTGCAGCAATGTTTGAAGGTTTCCTTCTACAAAATTCGGTGTTATGGTTATCCTTCTTGCACCATTTACACCATCTTTTTCCTTGGTTCAACGGTTTTCTTTCATTGAACTTTTGGTCATTGAACTGTGAGTTTCTGTCTCGATAGTCATTTCTTGGCCGTTCAAAGTTTGTCCTACCTTTATTTCCCTGCTCTCTATTATCAAATTTATTAAATTGCTGTGGAGCTTTAAAATTGTCTATGTGCTTCTTTTTAGCACCACTTACCTCTGCCTGGGCTGCCTGATACCTCTCAGCGACATTTAAAACCTCCCCCAACTTCTCTGCACCTTGTTCCATGAGAAATTTTCTCATGTCTGGAGCCATGGACTCTCTCAATTGCTCAATCATGATCATTTCTTTAAGATCTTGGGTCTTCCCCAGAGCCGTCCATTTCTCCAAATAGGTTTCTAGTCTAGCAGAGAATTGGTGGTATGTCTCCCCAGACAACAGTTTGGCATTTCTAAATTTCTTACGATAAAATTCACCATTCTTCTCGTACCTTAATAACAAAGCCTGCTTTAACATGTCATAATTGTCTTGGTCTTCCCTGTTCATTTTGGCAAATACTTCATAAGAAGTACCTCTCAATCCCTGTGATAGCTTTAAACTCCACCTCTCTCTCTCTAACCCATATGTAGTAGCTAATAACTCAAAACGTCCTAGGTACCCCTCTATGTCATCGTCTTTTTCAACAAAATGGTCTAAATGAAACCCCATAGCTGAGTTTGAGGCTCCCAGACTGGGCGTAGCATCTGAGGCAAAAGGGCTGGCACCATTTTCAGGAGCCTGGCCTTGTAATTCCAGCTCCCTTAGTCGTAATTCGTGCTCCCTTTGCAACCTTCTATCTTCTGCCTCCCTTTCGGCCTTTTTATCTTCTGCCTCCCTTTGCTGTCGTTTTTCTTCTGCCTCCCTTTGCTGTCGTTTTTCTTCTGCCTCAATCTGCAGCCTCTTAATTTCTCTATCAGCCTCAATTTGTAACCTCTTCTCTTCAGCTACCTTTCTATCTTCCCTTTCAATATATTTATCACATTCAGCCGTTACGTATTGAATTAAAATTTGACCATCCATTCCCATCTCCTTCGCGGTGAGCACAGCAGCTGATCTAAATTTTGCCAGCTCCGCCATACTTTTTAGACAATATAATAATATACAAGCTAAATCTCTAACCAGTAAATACACTAAGTACTTCTTATGACTATAGTCTAACTAATTCTAACTAACCAGTTAACTAATTAATTATTACTGGCTGTGAAGATTCACCAACTTTTATCTGCAGGGACACTTTTAATTTTAAAGGAAATTTTACAATTTATTTCCCTACTTTTATTTCTCCCACCAGGAGATCCTAATATTACTGTTGGGCTAATTATCCCTGGACAAGACCCCAATTTATGTAGTGGTGTTGATGGTATTGTATGATGGTGATATTACTAAATGTAATTGTATGAGGCCAGCTGTGAAGGCTCCTGAGATAAAATGTAGTTGAGAATTGTCAGAAGGCCTTTCTTGCTACCACTACGACCTCACACTTAATTTTTTTTTAATGAATGTGGCTACGTAAAGTGTCTAGGGTTATGATATGTAGTGTGGTGTAATAGGTTATAGATATACCCACAGATATTTAACAAGACTAATAATATTAATAAATGTTAAAATACACTGAACTAACTCACGTGTGTAAAATTTTTTGATAAAATTATATTACATTTATTTTGTTCTGGATCAATTTTTTAGGTTGACCAGAACTTAAAAGGATTTAGAGATTATGAAAGAAATGCATGGAATATTATATCATAAATGCAATAGTGTACATATATATGTACTATACTAGTTAGTTTTATTAAAATGTTCTAGTAGTCATCTACTTGGGAGGATAGTTACTGTTTGTGCTGTTGGGGTGGCCTCATCACACCTGTCTATATTGACTACACAGTGTCCAGAAAATGGTGGGAATTTTTATGGGGTATTAGTAACTAAAGGGCTTTGGTGAATGTCCAGCAGACCAGAGGCTCACTCATCTTGTAGTTGTAGCTCTGGTGCTGAAATCTGGTGGTCCCACCTCTCCGTGCTGGCGGGCAATAATGGTGGTCTCTGTCACAAGTACTGCACAGATACACTCGAGTAAAGTCACCAACTGAATAGACACTGCTTTGTTGACAACAGAAACTCACAGCTCTGCAATCAAAGTATGGGCCATGTGTCAAAATCTATTCTCTACCCACGTCTGGACACAACACTGACACAACAACCACATCATACAGACAGGTCAGATCTCTCTGACCAAACAGCACATTTACCATGGTGGTTTTACATCAGATAGATCCTCCCAGACTATAGATTCTGAAAAATATTTATTAGTTGTCTGCCCTAAAAGAGGATAGGTAATATGTTTCATTATTCTCAACACTTGATCTGTCTTGCATAATCCTTGCTGGAGTTTATGTACATTGTTGGTCCCTAGACCCTGACTAGGGCGGGGGGTCTAGAGCAAATCCCTACTTGTTTGTAAGGCTAGATTTCGATATGGCAGTATCAAATCACTCGAACATGAAACAATATTCAAAATATATAAAGAAATAATTTCAATCTTACCAGATTATGAATAAATAACACAGAATTGCTAGCAAAACTCAGCTGAGCTGCTGGCTATAGTATGGCGTCCCTAAATTTATTACACTTTCTTTCATATGGAAATCACCACACTTTAAAATCTGTGTCTATCACTGAACAACTATTGAAGAATGGCCCCACTTTCGCGTCTGAGCGCTAATGATATGATTGTCTGTGGCCAATCACTGCCTAGGTTTATTTTAAATTCAAATTTCCTACCATAAAGTCATTTCAGTCATGCTTCAGTCAAGTATGGATGGTTATCTGTTAGTCTGTCCGTCTCTACTTGTGTTTCTACAAAATGTACTTGATTTTTGAACCAACCTTTCTCTCCCCTCCAAAATTTTGTCGTTAAAAGTTATATTTAGACACAGCTACCACCCAAAAACCCTCTCCTCCATACTAAGTAAATTTGAACACCTGCGTTTCGAGGTCGTGTTTTTTTGTGCAATTAGCGACACTTTTAGATTCAATACAGTCTGTCGATGATGTGAACAACACTGTCTTTTGTCATTATCTTCAATATTATCTATCCGTCTGTAAAATTAAGACATATTAGTTCACTGCTCAGAATAGGCCATCCGGCCAGCTAATTTTTATATTCCTAACATTAATATTAAGAAAAAAGTACTTTTTAAATTTTGTAATATTCCAAACATCTGCGTTTTAGCCGCTGAATTCAAATCAAGGGCTTGGTATTGCAAAAGCGTCCAATAAATGACTGTGGCGTAACATATCTATGGTCCCTTCTGTCGAGTTGCTTACTTTTTATGTCAACTTGGGAAACGTGACTTTTCTCCGTTTCCCCCCCCCAATTGCGTCTCCTTAGCCTTTCTAGTCCCACGCAATCTTTCCAGTCATATTTTTTTCCTTTTTGATCCGCCGTTCCCCTCCTGTCTAGCAAGTCAATTATTATGGAGGATGATGACCCGCGGTCTAGGCGATCATGTACTATTCGCAGCCTACGCATTATGTTTTTATCCTTAAATGTTATCTTTGGAGATATTTTACCGTTGTATCTCTGTCAATTTCACTACAGCAGCCATATAGTAATCCGTAACATCGAACAAAATCTTAATTGTTACATGGTGCGTCTTGAAGAGAAATAGGTGGCCAATCAAAGCAAACTCCATTGGGGGGTTTTTTTTTTTTTAAGTCCCCTCCAATATTTTCTGTCCACACTGACCAAGTAGCCATGCCTTCTGGAGTAAGAAAAACTTTTTCAACGCCTACAATACCTTCTGCTAACAAATTGTCTGATGATGAAGACAGTTCCTCTGTGACAAGTGTAGCCACAAGTGACAGAAATAGCAGGGATTAAATCCTATCATATTTTTAAAATATTTTTGTAAGTACTGTACATACATAATATTTTTTTGGTGTTCAGTATTTCTTATAATTATATGTAGTAAATCAATCATCAGTCAATATCCTTTAGCTCCCCGAGGAGCATAGGCCTTCAACAAACACATGCCAAGTCTTCCTGTCCTGTGCCATCCGCTCAAGTTCTTTCCATGTTTTCCTCATCACTTTCACCTCTGTTTCCAGTTCTCTACTCCATGTGTTTTTTGGTCTACCTCTGCCTCTCTTTCCCTGTGGATTCCAGAACAAGGACTGCCTTGTAATGCTATCAACAGGTTTCCTCAATGTGTGTCCTATCAATCGCCAGCATCTTCTTCTCAACTCTTGTTCCACTGGCACTTGTCTGGTTCTTGTCATCAATTCCACATTTATGACTTTGTCATACCATTTCAGTCCTTCTATTCTACGCACGCACCCGTTTATAAAAGTCTGTAGCTTTTTGGTTGTTGTTTTTGTTGCTCTCCATGTCCCAGAGCCATACAATAGGACTGACTTCACATTTGAGTTGAAGATTCTTATTTTTGTGTTGGACTTGATTTCTCTTGTTCTCCATATGTTTCCCAGTGCAATGAAAGCTCCTCTTGCTTTTTGAATTCTTATTTTGATATCATTGTCTGTCCCTCCAACTTTGTCTATATTACTGCCAAGATATGTGAACGATTCTACATCCTTTAGTGGTGTTTCTTCAAGTTCGTTATCATTTCTTGCATTTATTCTCATAATCTTTGTCTTTTCACTGTGTATTTTCAGGCCCACTTGTTATGACCTGTCATCAAGAATTTTCTTTTTTTCTTGCATCTGATTATGGTTATGGGACAGAAGAGCCAAGTCATCAACAAGATCCAGATCATCAAGCTGTTTAGTCAGATTCCACTGGATTCCATTTCTATTGTGTGATGTCGATGTTTTCATAACCCAATCTATTGCTAGTAAGAAAAGAAATAGAGACAAGAGGCATCCCTGTCTCACTCCCATTCTAATCCTGAACGGTTCTGTGAGTTGTCCTTCATGAAGAACTCTGCATGTCATGTCTTCATAGGTCTTCCTTATTAAGTTAATGATCTTCATGGGAACTACATAATGCCTCATCAATTTCCAAAGTGATTCTCTGTCTACACTGTCAAATGCCTTTTCATAGTCCATGAATCCGATGTATAGTGGTGAATTCCATTCTAGACTTTGTTCAACTATTATTCTCAATGTGACTATATGGTCTGTACGGGATCTGTTTTGTCGAAAACCTGCTTGTTCATCTCTCGGAGAAAGATGAGAGAAAGGAAGGGCAGAATGTCAGACGGGCCTGCGTGCCCAATTCTCAACCCTTTGAAAATAAAGTTCGTTCGTTCGTTCGTTCGGTTGCTTGTTTATGGACTCTTTTAATCTCTCAAGGATGATTCTGTTTAATACTTTTCCTGGCACTGATTGTAACATTATTCCTCTATAATTTGTGCACTCTTGTAAATTTCCCTTCTTAGGCAACTTGACCAGATAACCTTCCTTCCATTCTGCTGGTATTTCCTCTCTCTCCCAGTGCCAAATAGTTTGTATAATATCTCTGTAGAGGAATCAATATCTGTTTTGATGGCCTCTGCTGGAATTCCATCTGGGCCAGCTGCTTTTCCATCTTTCAGAAGCTTCTCTACTTGGTCGTTCACAGCTGATTAGTGGCTCCTCTTCTGCTGGCTGGATGTCTGGGGGATTAGTTGGAGATGGTCTATTGAATAGTTCCTCAATATGTTCTGTCCATCTCTTCATTTGTTCTTGTATATTACTAAGCAATTTTCCATTCTTATCTTTTATGAGGCCATTTGCTTGCTTATGTTTCCCTGTTAGCTTCTTTGTGTTGTTGTACAGGTCCCTCATATTTGCTTTGGCTGCAGCTTCCTCTGCTTCCCTTGCCAACTCTTCAATATACTTCCTCTTGTCTCTTTTGATGTTTCTTCTTACGTACAACAGTATATAGCTATAGGCAACAGTATAATGTGGGATATCTAAGAAATCAGGAAATAAGAGAAAAATGTTCAATCACAGTATCCAACAAATACCAAGTACTCCAACAGCTGGAAGATGAAGCAGATACAAAAGACCACTGGCAACAAGTAAAAAAATATATGGAACGAGACGTGAAGAAGTACTGAGAAAAAGAGAACATCAGCACAAAGCATGGATAACAACAGAAACCATTACCAAGATAGAAGACAGGAAAAACAAGAATGCAGATTTAAACAGAAGCAAAACCAGAAGCTCAAAGCCAAGGCTCATGAAATGTACATAGAAGCAAACAAAGAAGAAATATGTAGTAAATAAATGTTGAAGATTAACTACCTTTCACTCAAGATGATTGAAAGCAACAACTACTCTAGATCTGACCTTTGCCACAGAAGACCTTGTGGTGTAATCCTTTACAAGATTTGGCTGTCTAACATTAAGTTCTTGAAAATTCCAATTAACCTTAGTTCTACACTTAGCGAACCTATGGCCATTTGCATTGTAAATGCTTGAAACCAGTGTTATAGTTTTGTTACCTCTCTACTGCAGTGCTAGTAATTCTTTATCTCTAACCCACCTCACTGCACCTCTGATACTATTTTTTTCAAATTCCTTTATATTTGAAAGTGCAGCTGGAAATCTCTTTCTGTTTCTAAGAAATGTGCTACAAGCTCCAATCCCCTAACTTCACAAGTCCTTCAGTAACTGAAGTTAGCAGTGCTATATTGGTTCAATTCCCAGCACAAGCAGGAAAAGTAAACAAGAAGCTGACGCTTGGGAGTCATCACTCAAGTGGGTCTTTCCCACCCTCCTCCTACCTTCCATGTGAGTGTAAAGGAGATAAAGGAGCCAAAACACTTCTGGTGACCAGATTACCTCTTGTAATGCTCTCTATAGAGTTTCCTATAACGTTACCTTGTTTTCTAACTAATAATTTTGACTATAACAAGAACTATACATTTTTTACATTATATATATTTTTTCTTGTATTTTCGCTTCTTTACAGGCCCTGTTCATTTGCTGCGCCAAAGCCCTGGTATCGCAGATTTATGAACAAATGTCCAAGTGGTAGGCATCCACAGATTTCAGCTGTTATGCTGCCTGGCGAAGTCTTGAATTAGATCTGAACTGGGAAGCGAACCAGCAGTTTTGAACAAGCTTAAATGGTGGTCAAACAGTGTAGAGTATCAGACCAATGACTGGTCACTTTTAATTATACCTTTATTACTGTCACCCAGTTAATGCAGTTATTGTTGTGCATTAATTTTACAAACATGTTCTTGCCATTATCTAAGATTGATTGCTTTATCTGTATAGATTTATTTATGTGTAAATTTATTTAATGCTGAGTCTGTCTTTTTACTTATATGAGAAAGTGATGGGCAAAACATTTAATGAGTGCACCAACATTGATATTAAATCTTTAGTGAATACTTGTTTATATTCTGATCTGTTTAACCACATCTTATGCAAAGATTGTGCTGTGCTATTGAATAATGGCTGTTGAGAAGTTACAGTAAAGGTAAAATGTTCAGTGTTTTTGTTTTTAATAAATACTTTCTGCATTTAATTTATACAACAATTATACAATTTAATTCAACAGTTGAATCTTGCCCAACTTTGTTTTTGAACGTGTGAAAAACCCAGATTTATCAAAGAAGTGAACTATGAAAGGGGAAATTGTCAGCCGATGTCCAGGTGTGATTTTTCTGTTCATCACGTCATATTTAAAATTCTTGTGATAGTGCTTCACAGCTGGCCATAGCTATACACCATTGTGATGGTTGTATTCATTGTGAAAGATGAGTCGGAGTTACCTCAGGGGGTTATCATAAGAATTGAAGGAATTGCACTGTGAAAGAATAAGTTATAACTGTCAGAACCAACACATATTTAAAAACGTAAATAATTTTGTATTTTTCCAGATGTGTTTATTGAGTTCCTTTGGTCAATTTTAAACATACCAGCAAATATTTTGTAGATGCATGTAATCTGTATTCTTTAGGCTGTTCTGTACAGTTGCTTTCTTATATAATGACCACAAGAAAGATAGTTAATCGCAGCTCCCTTGTGGCTAATGGGGCCTTCCTCCTGTTCATGTTGACAGTTGCCTGACAATAAAATTTACTTACTTACTTAGTCGTTCCCCTTCTACCGTGAGGTGTAGAGGTTTGGAAGAGAGAGCGCCAGACTATCCTATCAGCTGTCTTCCTCCTGGCCTGGTTCCATTCTAGTCCTCGATCCTTCAAAGATTGTCTAATGTTGTCCTCCCAGCGGACTCTGGGTCGTCCTCGGGGTCTGGATCCTTGGCTCTTTGTTTCCCATGCTTGTCATGGTATCCGATCTTCTCCCATTCTGCAGACATGGCCAAACCATCTTAATTGGGACTGTTCTACTTGGGTCTGCAGGGGGTAGGCTGCCTCCTTACGGCCTCCATTTGGGACCGGCATTGGCGGAGTTTAATAAAATTACCTTGTTCAAATAATTTCTCTGCCAAGTTAAAGTTGCATTTTTTTTTTTTTTTTTTTTGCCATAAATTTATTATTACTGCTGAAATTTAAACAACCCATAAGAGATCTTGCTGTAGTTTTCAGAAACACAGATACAGAAATAAGTCCGACAATTAACATTAAGTTGTTATCTGTGTTGGTTTGCTGGTCCTATAATTGCTACAAAATTTCTAGTACATGGTAGAGTTGACCTTTCTGAAACTGCGTCTGTTCTCTCGGCGACCTATGGACTAATGCTAGGATGAAATTACTAGAAGAATTTTGTTTTAACTACTTGCCCAGCAGAACGATCTTTAGCTTAGTGCTGATGACGATTTCCTGTAGAGCCGTCCATAACCCTAGCATGGTTGACGTTAACTAAAAAAATAAACTTTTTTTTTTGGGTCTTGATCAGTTTTTTTTGTTTTTAACCCAAACACTGGCATTTTTTATTCTTGATGAGCTATTTTTTCCCCCTACCTATGTTATGCACAAAACCAGCAGATACAAAAAATGCATGATGTAATTAGGCTAACAATTATGAATAATGTAAAGCACATGACATCTTGCACTCCTGCCATATGCTTTAATGCAGTGACAAAATGGATATGTTTATGGTTGATATTTAATGGCAAGCATAACCAGTGTTGATTTTATATAATTTCATGTATCTTTTAAGAAACCTTTCCATCCTGATGTTTATCACAAAACAGCAAAAGGCATGTTGTTTGAAGCTGTTAATTTGGTTATATTCTGTGTTGTTTCTAATCAAAAATATGCCTTGCTCTTGTATTTACCAGTTTGGCTTTGTGATGATATTATATATTTGAACAGCACTCTTGAAGCAGTCTGGCAAACCATTCACCTGAATCTTATAGTCTTATATATCTTATATATATATACGCATGCGCACACACACATTACATATATACATATATATATATATATATATATGGGCTGGCATCTTTAATGATCGATTAATCGGTTGAAATTTTTCTCAATCAATTAATTGGTAAAAAAAATTTTAATTGATTATTCCATTTTTAGCAATGTTTTTTGCTTAAATGTGAGAGCATTTGCTGTGTTAGAGGTTTGTGATAAGGAACGTGGCAAGCTAGCTTACTCAAATTCACTTTATGTGTGAACTGCATAAAACAAGAATGAGATTTTTTCTTTGAAGTGAATTATATATATATATATGGGGAGCCGCGCTAGCGTAGTGGTTACAACACCGCTCTGGCGACCGGGTGATTCAGGATCAAACCCGGGCGACGGCATTTGAGGATTTTTCGTCGACCGGGAATTGGACTGGATTAACTCGAGACCTGGCGAAGACATTTGAAGGAGTGTCGTCGACCAGGGATTGGCGGCTCCTGAGCTGACCCAGCTCTAATGGGTACCTCCAAAATCGGCGAGTATCTGCCTGAATGGCGAGGGACACCTGTCTCTGTACAAAGAAAAGGGGTACTCACGTAAAATCAGTGTCAGGTTAGACATTAACAATAACCTGAGATTTCGCCTCGAGTATTAGCGGGCATACGAAAAGAAAATATATATATATATATATATATATATATATATATATATATATATATATATATATAAGGGCTGGGATTCATTTTTTAAAAATCTTAATTGATTAATTGAAATTTCGAACAATTTGAAAAATTATTTAAAAATCATAAATAACTTTTTGCTTCCAAATCACTATGGACTTTATTTATTTTATTTGTTATAAGGTAAAATCGTCCTGAAGATATAATGAAAATACTGAAATGTTACAACTAAACAATTTATTATTATTGACGATGCCATCTCATGAGAATGGAGCCCTATAAGTTACCACTATAAACCTACAACAGTAGAGGATCAGGTTTCAGAGCACAGAGAAGACCAAGAGGCAGATGGATAGACAACATCACAGACATCCTACAACAACACAGGCTCACCACACCCAATACAACACACTTGGCTCAAAAACACAAACTTCAGCTACCCATTATGCATTAAGCAGAGGGGTTTGTACAACTGTTGTATTCTAGTGTGTTACAGTCATTTCTTATATTCTAGAGTAGAAACTCTTATATTTGAGAACGTCACAGACACTGGTGTTCTTGTGTGTCACGGACATGAATGTATCATAAGGTGTTCGTTAACATGCACTGTTGTTAGAGAATTATTCTAATGAAGTGTTGAATTATCATTTTAAAGCGAAGCTGCCATTGTCAGAGCTGGTACCATTTTAGAGAGTCCCAGAACAAGGTCTTTCTAGTAAAACTATTTAGCTGTTTATGTATCCATAGAACACAAGTAATTGGTAATGCATATGATGAATCATGATTTTTTTTTTTCAAACAAAAGAAAATAGTCATCTGCATTGGAATAGATAGCTGTGATTGTCTCCAAAATGGTTGTGTTTAAGTGATTTCTTCATATATGTTGAAATATTTTCAATATTTACAGAAAACATTTTATGCAATGACATAAAAATGTTAATTTTTATTTGAAATTTTTTTTTATTGAAGGGGAAAGGTGTGAGGTATAGGTGGGTTATGGAGGCAGTGTGCCAATGCTGGCCAAAATACTCTTAAACATTTATTTAATATTTGCTTTTTTATTCAAAGCATTAAGAACAAGAAGCATGCATTTTGTATTTTATTAAGCACTTAAACATACAAAATAATATATTTTATCAATGAATTATGCTTTTTTTCCTTGTTATTTATTTTTCTTCTATCTCAAATGAACATATATTTTGTCATATCTCACATGAACATATAATTTTCTTGTAGCACATATGAACAGATACCAATTGTTTGGGGAGGAAGATATGGTCAATAGCAAAAACTATTTTATTTTTTAATTTAATGGCTGCTAGGAACAACAAAAGCAATTTTTTGCTCTTGTATCTCAAGTGAACATATTTTTTTATTATTATATAGCACATTTTGTTTAAATAGAATTTAGTTCTTGTGAACAACACAATCTTTGTTCATGTATCTCAAGTGAACATATATTTCTTCTTGTAGCATATTTTGTTTGTGAAGATCTTAGTTCTTGTACTTGTTGTGAACAACACAATCTTTGTTCGTGTATCTCAAGTGAACATATATTTCTTCTTGTAGCATATTTTGTTTGTGAAGATCTTGGTTCTTGTACTTGTTGTGAACAACACAATCTTTGTTCGTGTATCTCAAGTGAACATATATTTCTTCTTGTAGCATATTTTGTTTGTGAAGATTTTAGTTCTTGTACTTGTTGTGAACAACACAATCTTTGTTTGTGTATTTCAAGTGAACATATATTTCTTCTTGTAGCATATTTTGTTTGTGAAGATCTTAGTTCTTGTACTTGTGAACAACACAATCTTTGTTCGTGTATCTCAAGTGAACATATATTTCTTCTTGTAGCATATTTTGTTTGTGAAGATCTTAGTTCTTGTACTTGTGAACAACACAATCTTTGTTCGTGTATCTCAAGTTAACATATATTTCTTCTTGTAGCATATTTTGTTTTTGAAGATCTTAGTTCTTGTACTTGTTGTGAACAACACAATCTTTGTTCATATATCTCAAGTGAACATATGTCTTTTCTTGAAGCATATTTTGTTTGTGAAGATCTTAGTTCTTGTATTTGTTGTGAACACGTTTGTTCTTGTATCTCATGTTAATTTATATTTTTTCTTATTGGCATGTTTAATTTTTGAGAAAAAAAACTTTGCAGTAGAACTCTGATTATCCTAACTCTGATTACACTGACAAACAACATTTTTCTTTCTTATATAAGAATAAGTGTTCTTAGGTCAATTTCTTGCGCTGATTTCAAATCTGAAATCCGTTTATCTCTATCACGTCGGGTTCTTAAGATATTTGTGAATAAATATATTTTTGGGAAACCGTTATTTGCTCCGTTTCATTTTTACTATATAACTTATTAAAAATTAATAAAAAGCAACATAATTCTACTTTTTATACTGCTAAAAGATGCATGACATATGTTACGCGATTTTTCAAATAGTTACTGTATTTTGAAATAATTCTGAGCAAAATATGGCTTCTAGAAGTTGTAGAAATTCGGCTGATCTGTTCTGTTACGTGTGCGGATATTTTACCGATCGTGTTGACCAGAAAAACTTTACACCATTACTAAAGATAGCATATGAACTTTATTTCGATTCGAAAGTTGATGATGCAAATAAATCTTGGAAGCCAAATGCGGTTTGTTCGATACATTGGCAGGTTGGTTACTAAAATCGCCGAAGCATAAGTCGATGCCTTTTGGCGTGCCAGTAATATGGCGTGAACATACAAATCACACTACTGATTGTTACTTCTGCTTGACAAATATCCATGGTTTCACTTTTAAAACTAGAAAGTCTGTGGTTTATCCAAATATTGAATCGGTTTCGAAACCAGTGCCCCATGATCCAATCACGTGTCCGATCCAAGTACCACCAGAACAATATCCGTTGGACGTAAATGAACCATCAAAAAGTGATAGTTTACCTGCTTTAGAAACTAATTCTGACTCAGATTACATACCGGTGAATGATGGTGTTTACTTAATTAACCATTCAGAACTTTCAGATCTAATATGTGATCTCGCTCTTACCAAAGGACAAGCGGAATTACTCGGTTCGCGACTCAAAGAATGGAATCTTTTAGCGCCCAATACTCCGATATCTAAATTTCGTCATAGACACAGAGAACTTGTTCAGTACTTTGAGATGGATGATGACATTTGCTATTGCAAAGATGTAAACGGTCATGAGCACATAGTCAACGAATGGCGATTTTTCATCGATTCTTCCAAGACTAGTCTAAAAGCCGTGTTATTGCAGAACAGAAATTTTTTTCATCAATTCCAGTCGCTTACTCTGTTCATATGAAAGAAACTTATGACAATATGGCTATACGTTTGGAAAAAATAAAGTACAATGACTACCAATGGCGGATTTGTGGAGACCTAAAGGTCATTGCAATTCTCACGGGCATGCAGACTGGGTATACTAAATTTTGTTGCTTCCGATGTGAATGGGACAGCCGCAACAGACAGGAACATTATGCAAGAAAGGTGTGGCCTATCCGGGATCGTATGCAGCTCGGGCATAAAAATGTAATACGCGAGCCATTAGTTAACAAAGACACCTTCATTTTACCACTGTTACATATAAAGTTGGGGCTCATGAAGAATTTTGTAAAAGCGTTAGATAAAACGAGCAAAGCTTTCACTTATCTTCGAGAAAAGTTTCCGCAAGTTAGCGATGCAAAGATAAAGGAAGGTATCTTTGTAGGACCTCAGATTAGGAAAGTTATTGCAGACAAACAATTCGAGAACTTGTTACATGGTAGTGAACTTCGCGCATGGATGGCATTCAAATCGATCGTCGATAACTTTCTGGAAAATCACAAATCTGTCGACTATGTTGCATATTGTTAAGCAGTGCATAGATGCATACATAATTATGGGCTGTAACATGTCCCTCAAAATCCATTTGCTCGATTCGCATCTTAACTTTTTCCCTGACAACCTTGGTGAAGTGAGCAATGAACATGGAGAATGATTCCATCAAGATATCGCCGTAATGGAGTCACGTTATCAAGGACGGTGGAGTGTGACCATGCTTGCCGATTATTGTTGGATGCTTCATCGCGATGTACCACATGCCATTCACCGACGAAAGTCGACTGCAAAGAAATTCAAGCCTACATAACTGTTATGCTTCTTGTACGAATGATGTTGTAATACTGTATGCGTTGTTAAAAAACTTCAATTGCGTATTTCTAGAGATCCCGACCTGATAGAGAAAAACGGTTTGCAGATTTAAAAACAGCGCATTAAAATTGACCAGAAAAACATAGAAATGTTAGAGAAAGAAAAAAAAAGTTTTTTTTTGTTAGTCAGTGTTATCCACAATTCCAATTAACCAAATCTCCTAAACCAAAGAATGGTCTGGGACATAAGCTCCTGTCCACTCACCGATTCAGCTCTCATAGTCGTTATGTCATTCCATTCTGTGTGTTCCTAGTTGTAGTGTAGTCAGTTTAGTGTAGTTAGTCAGTTTAGTGTAGTCAGTTTAGTGTAGTCTGTTTAGTGTAGTCAGTTTAGCGTTCTGTTTAGTTTAATTTTCAAAACGCATTCTAATTTTTGTGAATGCTAATAAAATTAACATTAATCAAGTAAAAGAAAACATGTTTGGATAGAGTGGAAAATGTCAATTAATTTGTTGAAAAATGAAGAATCAGGGAAGAAAATCACTGGAAAAAAATATGATGTCACAGCAGCCACAATTTCTGAATGTTAAAATAGTGAGTGAATTCTTCAATTCGTTTCTGTATTAGAAAGTGAAGATGGTACCTCCAGAAGAAAAAAAATGACGTCTGACAATGACAAAGTAGAAGAAACAATAAATGATTGGTTCATACAAAGAAAGATCAACAGGACAAATAATTTCAAGACCAGTTTTATTTGAGAAGCTGTAATATTTTATAAAGACCAATTAATAAAATGATTTTTTTCACGAATAAAGGTTTTTTCCTTAATCCAGTAATGCAAACAGCCCCTGTCATGAATTAATTCAAATAATTGGGGTTCTATTGTACTCTGATTACAAATGTTCATTTGGCTGTATAAATAACCAAAGTTTAAACAAAGTAGCAGTGTTGAACTACTTGTTTGATATATATGACAAAGTCCAAACATTCCAGTTGTGTATTTAGTAAGAGATAGGATGAAAGAAAGAAGTTAGTCATCTCTGGCTTGGCAGTTGTCATCTCCTGACATGGGTGAAGGCATTTTCTAGAGCAATAGCCTCAGTGCCTAGAAACCATGTCACAGAATACGACCTGCAGGACACGCCTGGAAGAAGGAGATACCAGTGTCTTCTTATACAGGGTGTTTGGAAGGTCACACATATTTGTATCGTCACTTGTAACTCTTATATATATATACCGGGGTATATGACGTGTCAAAACATGACACAGTAGCTGCTTTTTGACTAGTAAAGTTTTTTGTGTTTCTGGAGAGACAATAAAGATAAAATAATCAAATCTTAACTGACCAATAAATGGACATTAGTCAACAAAATGTGCTGCCTGTTATGAAGTCTTGTGTTGAATATTGAGTTATAAGATCAATGTGACATAGCATTTTATCTAATAAAATGACATTTGGATCTCTTTATCTTGATGTTTGTTTCATAAAAATTTGTTGGATAGAAATGGAGAAATAATTTAAAAATAGGAAGTGACTTTTGAGTCATTGAATTTCTCCTTTTGTTAAAGGTATCTGTTTTTTTTTTTACAGTTCTTAAATGCACATATTTTCATGTATGAAAATTGTGCATGTACTTAATATAATCAAAATGAGTTTGTGTGCAATCAGTAACATATATAAATATTTATGTCACAGTGTACGTTTGTTCAGCTTTGAAGTTTTTTTTAAGAAATAGCAGACTGTTTATATTTTATAGAATATATATCCGGATGCTGAAAGAATGTTTTTTTTTTCTGGGATTTCTGACTCATCTGTAATTGACTGTGGGTCACCCTAGTCTTCTTCTTCTTCTTTAATCCTTAACCGCAGACTGTCAAAGCAGTCAGTGGCCATCACGCCTGGTGGCACCTTGTAGGGCAGCAACAAACTGTTTACACTTTGCTTGGTCTGCGGCCATCCTTCATGCAATGCCCCTGCTCGGGTTTACTCTTTGCATCTCTGCCAACACACTTCTCAACCAAGTTGTTTTTTGGTTAGCCTCTCTTTCGCTTTCCTTCAGAGGTCTATATCATGCTGTTCTTGTGATGGTATCGTGGTCTCTTCTAAGGACATGGCCAACCCCACTCCAGCGTTTGTGTGCATGTCCTTTTAGTTGTTCAGAGTAAGCAGTTCTTGGATGGTGATGATATTTGGCCAAAAGATCTGAGAATTTTCCTTTAGCAGATTGTGGGGAAAGAGGGCAATTTCGACATTTCCTTCATCCTTGACCTCTTCATCACTGTCATTTGTTGGTGCATAGCATTGTATTATTGTGGTGTTGGTGAATCTCCCTCTCAGTCTTGTTCGTATCAGTCTGTTGTTGATGGGTTTCCATTCCAGTAATGACTTTTTTCTATTCCTTTCTTTAATATAATGGCTACGCCTTCATTGTGCTGTCCATCCTCTCTTCCAGAGTCAAGTACTGTTTCTCCTGTTGCTGTTTTTATTCTCCTTGTCCCAGTCCATCTGCTCTCACTTATTCCCAGGATATGTAATCTGTATTTCCTCATCTCTGCTGTGATCTGCCTCATTCATAGTTCTGATGTTCCAGAATCCAATTCTGGTCTCATGTTTTGCAATCAGGGCATCCGTTTTCATGCCAATGACTTCCTTTCAGCTTTCACCACTGTTAGTCATACGAGCCTCAGACTCCGGATGTCCATCCCGCATCAAAGCTTTTTCATCTGTTGCTGTTTCCTTAATGTGATTGTTTTCTATATAGACAGGGGTGTCAGCCCTGTGCTAAAACCCCCAACCTGGAGGACCAGGGTGCCAGCTTTAGTCTGACCCCTACCCGTGCAGACCTATCTAGCATTTAGAACTAGAACCTGCCAGGAGTTAAAACTCCAGCTGGCATAGCTCTGGGGGTTGTCAGAGTACTCAAGCTGCATTACCGCTTCATAGTATAGGCACCAGTGAATGTAGACGCTCTAGTTTACCCAGCTGTAAATCCGTACGTGACTGCTCTTGTGTTGGGGAAGGCAAAGGCAGTGAGGAAAGGAACTAGTCTCCTCACCTCATTAAGCTGGACCTAGTAAAGGGAAGTCTCTAACACTTTATTCTCAACGGCAGTGTCTTCTTTGGGACTACCTGTTTACATATGTCATCCAGTGTATTTCCCGGGGGGGGGGGTATCCATGAAGACAGAAAAAAATAGAATTAGATTACTGTTGCCACAGGCATGCCATGAGGATGTGTGCCATGAGGAAGTGTGCCTGAGGCTGCTGACCTTATAATGTAGAACAAATTGCTACAGAAACCACCACAGATCATTGGACTATTTGAGGCAGGCTTCCTGCAAGGGAACTAACCTTGATGGTGGATCCTACTTTGACAGGAGCAAAATAAAAATGAAAAGAATATGAGTGCATTTCTTTGTTTATTTGTATGTACTATTTAAGAGATGTTTATTTGTTTTTAAATTTGTTTGTTTTAAAATACCTGGTCATGAAATCTAATGTGAATATCACGATATCAATATTTTTCTAAATCTGTGTAGATTTTGTAAGTCTCCAAGTTATACATTCCTTTCTTGAAAGAGATTCAGATATACCTTTAATCTTTTTATTATTTTATAAAAAACATTACTATTAGTAAGTACCACTGAACACCAGTTATGTGACTTACGTCTGTGATGCACGGAAACAATCATGTACTTTGATATGAATTTATCTTGCATTGGAAGTGTTGATACTGTTTTATATTAAGATGATAATGTATATTGTATTGAAACTTGAGGTAAAACTGTTCATTAACATTAAAGCCTTTGCAGTTATGCAATTATGAATGATGTTGTTATGTTATTTAGACAAATACAGAATAGGAGAGTCTAGCCTGAACTAACTGAAGGCCTATGCCTCGCAGGGAGCTGTAGAGTAATGAAGTGAAGAAATGAATTATCTGTTCCTGGCTAACGGCTGTGTCATGGTTGTACAAGATGTAGCCTTGTACAAGTTTCTTGACAGGAATATAGAGATGTGCTAACTTGTAGTGGGTTTGATGGTATTGTATGATGGTGATATTACTAAATGTAATGTATGAGGCCAGCTGTGAAGGCTCCTGAGATAAAATGTAGTTGTGAATTGTCAGAAGGCCTTTCTTGCTACCACTACGACCTCACACTCAATTTTTTTTTCTTAATGAATGTGGCTATGTAAAATGTCTAGGGTAATGATATGTAATGTGGTTTTGAGTGAAGTGGTAACTTGCCACCCTTATCGACACCTGGTATTAAAGTGTAAGATGTAGGTGTCTTCTCTGATTTAGGATGTTGCTGTGTATGTGGTAGTGGAACAGTTCACAGGGTTATCACACAGGCAACATGACGTGTAGAGTCATAGAAAGGGTAACTTCGTTGTATAAGTTTCTTCCATTTATTGCACGCCACAAAAACAGTCATGATACTTATGACATCAACATAGTTAACGAGTTCAGCAAGATGATATGGCACATTGAAAACAATTTCTGTAGTCAGCAATGACAGCTGTTGTATATATGCGTCATAAGACATCACAGTTCAATAGATTCAGAAATTCATAAATCATAGAGTTCTAGTTCGTGAAGCTGTATAAATAATAATAATTTCTATAACTTCTGCAACAGTGTCAGCTACAGATCTTCAATGTTCATAAACAATAATAAATGCTCCCATTCTGATGCTAGCAGATCAGTTGTATACAATAAGTCCGTTCACTGTCTGCACGTGAATAGCATACATGGGCTACAGGTCAGCTCGACCTTTATAATGTTCCTAAGTCTAACCATCTGACTTGGACGTGATCTCTGATATAACGAATCCTGGAACACAGACAATAGTCTTGTTGGTCTAGAGCGACCCATATATATTTAACTAGTTCAGGTATACAGATACCGGTGACTTAATCCTAGTCAAAGTACCTCTCCATTTTGCATCACACAGGCGAGCAAATAGGCGACAAAATGACGAACCTCTAGATGATAGCATAAAGTTCGATACAAGAGGAATTACCTTATTTCGGAAAATCAACCATGAACATATGCCTCCAGGCAGGCTGAATAATACGGGAAATAGTCTAGTTAGCTAACTAACTCACAAAGACACTGTATTTCCCTCAGAAAATCACAAGACGCAGTTGCGTCTGCTCGCTTCTTAAACCATTTCTCAACTGCCCCAACTGGGCGGAACACACAGAACGAACTCCCAGCTTTTGACATGCGCAGAACGACAATCTCTGAGTTGCCGTTCACAATAAGACGATTCTAAGAACATTCGAGATAAAAGTCTTATAGAATCGCGCCTTTTATGGTCATGAAAAGAAGCGTTAAGAAAGGTTTCAGACATCTACCATAGTTGACTGGTACTACCAAATAAGGAGATGTGGTCACGCTTCGTTCAAGAAATTATAGACCGAACGTGTCTCTATACAAGAGAAGGCAAACTCCTAAAAAATTGTAGTCTCGATAACTCGGATTATGTCCCTTTGACCATAGAAAACATAATACACACTTCAGTCAAAAAAATGATCATACATATGAAAAATGTTTATACAAACGAAAAATAATAATGATCCGTGCGTAACATTACCGCACCCTCCCGGGAAAAAAAAAAATGAAACATTTTTTTTTTTAAATCCTGGAGCCGGAAAAAAATCTAGGCTCCTAACGCACGTATGATGCGTGGATATATACCTAACAAATTAGCTCAACGCATGGAGCGACACTGAGATCATATCTCAGATCCTTAGAGAAAAAATTTATCTAAGTATACGCTGATATATTCCAGGAAGGTGCCACCAACACACGCCACAATGATGGCAACAACATAATGACAATCAAATTATTCTCATACCAATATATGAAATTAAATATATTATGTGTTATCATACAATGTGTTGCAAATAGCGGTGTAATTTACTAATATACCGCACTATATTATTACATTATATAAAGTAACAGTAATTAATAAGTAATACATGTGTTGATCTTCGGTGACATAAAACATTCAATAGAAGAAGATGTGGACATCATCCGCTCCCAATGTAGGACAGGACTTGATATCCTCAAAGTTCCACAATGGACATAAACTCGCAGACTTCAATGATGTGCTGCGAAAATATCAATAACACAAATCTTAAAGACAACTGGTAAATTTCTTAATACAATCCTGAAAATAATTTATTTAAATGTGGCCGAGTGATCTTTTGGCCCGTATATCACTAACTAAGCCTTCTTAAATAATTACATGGTACAATGTTATAAATTTCCCTCAAAAAAAAAGTGAGAAAAAATCTACTAACATGTCATTATAATATTGGATTGTATATCAGGAAATATATATATATATGACAGAAGAATCATGTGGAATCGTGTGGACATCTGGACAGAATGTCTGCCATTACATTATCCGAACCACGGATAGCTCGAACCGAGAAATGAAATGGTTGAAGAGCTATGGCATAACGAGTGGACCTCGAGCTCTTCAAGTTTTTGCTCTGTATAGCAGTAAGCGCTTTCTGGTCGGTTTCCACAATGAAATGTGCGCCTAGAAGAAATCTTTGTAACTTCAGAATAGACCATACCATAGCCAATAACTCACGGTCTAAAACCGAGTAATTCTTTTCTGCAGCGTTTAATTTCCTAGAGATATACATCACCGGATGCAAAGTATCAGAATACTCCTGCATTAGTGCTGCCCCAATCCCTGTTGACGAGGCGTCACTTCGAAGAACAAAAGTCTTCTCAATAGTAGGTAACTTAAGAATAGGTGGAGATGAAAATAGGGCTTTAACCTGGTCCAATGAGGATTGACATTCTTTAGACCAGCGGATCAGATTAGGCGACCCTTTCTTCAATAAAGTAGAAAGCGGTGCCATAATGGAGGACAGATTCGGAATGAATCGTCCGTAGAATTGAATCAAACCTAATAGACTCCTTACTTGTTTCTTCGTCTTAGGGACCGAAATGTTAAGTATTTTTGAAACATTGTGGTCCTCTGTCTTTAAAAGACCATGACCAACCCGATGACCTAGGAAAGAAATCTCGCTAAATCCTATAAAGGCTTTAGAGGGTTTTGCAGTCAAGTTATACTCGCGAAGAGTAGACAGTAATTCGTATAAACCCAAATAATGATCTTCCCAAGAATCACTGAATAGACAGATATCATCTAGGTATGCTATGACATCTGTACGATATGCGAGAATTCGCCGCATCATGCGTACGAATGTAGCAGGGGCGTTCATAAGACCAAAAGGCATGAAATTCCATTGGAATAAACCCCTAGGTGTAGAAAAAGCTGTAAAAGGTTTGGCACGTTCAGTTAGCGGGACTTGCCAATAACCTTTAGACAAATCTAGTTTGGTAAAGAATCTAGAATTAGAAAGTTTATTGAGTAGCTCTTCTAATGAAGGCATAGGTTCAGCATCGAACTTCGTAACTTGGTTCAATTTGCGATAATCTACGCAAATGCGAATGTTATTATCCTTCTTTCGAACAATAACCATAGACGAAGAGTATGCTGAAGTGGATGGTTCAATGATTTCCAAACGTATCATTTCATCCAATTCTTTTTCGACTTGAGACTGGAAATGGATAGGTATTGGATATGGTCTGACTCTGATAGGATTGTGATCAGTTAGCACAATGTCATGTTCAATGACATGTGTGTGTCCCGGGATGTCTGTAAGAACATCCTGAAATGTTTGCAACATCGAAGAAACTTGTCGATGTTCCTCAGCGGAAAGATTTGGAGAAACGGTCACGTTTTTCCAAGATTCCGTAGAATAAAGTGGGACCATAGAAAGAGGAAGATTGACATCAGAAAAAGTAGTTTCCTCATCCTGTATAACTGACAGAGATGAGTACTGACCATGAGTTGCTTGTGAATTGTCCGTAGCCTGGAAAATAGGCTGCAAATAGTCAGGTCTTTCATAAAATTCCGTGAGCATATTTATGTGGAAAGTTTTATGCTTTCCATCAATATCGACAACATAGTCAACATCAGAAATTTTGGAGACTATTGCATATGGACCTTTCCATGCAATTAGAAGTCTGTTCTCCCTTGAAGGAAGTAGAACGAGAGCTTTGTCACCTGGACAAAGTTGTCGTAGACATCTATTCTTATTTGCAAACTGCCTTGCCTTTTCTTTAGCAAATTCTGAAGACGAAGTTGCTAGTTTGCATGCCTCGATGATCTTTTGCCTAAGAGCAATGACGTACTCATAAGAAGATTGAGTCTCATCGCTAATATTATCGGCAGTGATTAGATCGTGAAGTAAAGACATAGGGCCGCGCGGTTGCGCGCCAAAGACAAGTTCAAAAGGGGAAAACCCCGTATGTTCATTGGGGACCTCTCTATACGCAAAGAGAGCCGCGGGTAAGACCCTGTCCCAATCCTGAGGATGATCCTCAGTTATTTTACCAAGTAAAGTTTTCAGAGTCCTATTTAAACGTTCGACCAACCCATTAGACATTGGGTGATAGATACTGCTGAGAGACCTTTTAATGTGTAGCATAGACATTACCTGTGACATAGTGTCTGATATAAGTTGAGTGCCATGGTCTGACAATATTTCTCCGGGAAAACCCAAGCGAGAAAATATCAGCCAAAGAGCGTCTGCGATATCAGCAGTTGAGATGCTCTTGAGAGGTATTGCCTCTGGCCAACGTGTGCACATATCGACACATGTAAGGATAAATTGATGTCCTCTAGCCGACTTAATTCTAAAAGGACCGATAATATCTATTGCCATTTTTTGAAAAGGGCGAATAGGAATGTCAGCAGCCTGGATAGGCGCAGCATGTCGTGGTCCTTTAGATTTGACCTCCTGACATACTTTGCAAGAGCGACAGTACATTCGTATGTCCTTGCTCACAAATGGCCAAAAGAAAGCCGCAAGAACCCTCGACTTTGTACGGGAAAAACCCATATGTCCAGCACATTGCGAGTCATGAGCATGTTGCAATATTTGCAATCTCATGCTCTTAGGCACAAGAATTTGTGAATGAGTGGACGTAGTCGAGTCTTGTACCATACGTACAAGTACGCCGTTCTTCATAGAAATCCAAGATTTCCTATTAGTGTTCTGATTAGGATCACCTTTTTTTGCTAGAATGAAGAATTTTTGTAAAGAAGGATCTTCTTCTTGCAATTTGATAAATGAGTCACGTGTAATAGTCAAGTGACTATCTTGGTCATTTACTTCATCATTATTAGTTAATGAAGTTTGAGGTGGATCCAGAGCATGTGCTCTTGTGACCACCGCATTGGTAGCTTCAATGTTTTGCTCTTCCCAAACAGCAATCTGCTGTGGGGTACATTCCCTAACTCCGTGAATACGACCAATAATAAGGTCCGCAATAGGGTTTGGAAGTAGACACGCGTGGACCTCTCCCGTGAAGAAAGGAGTAGCAATGTGTATTATAGCAGTAGGATACTTTTCTAACGTGCCACCAAATGTGACACATTTGATGACTTTTCCTGTAGCACAGGATGGATCTACAAGAGATTGCCTAACGCCGACAGTAGTACATCCAGAATCAAACAACACTGAGACTGGATTACTATTTACTAGCCCCTTATGTAATATAAGAGAACCTCTCCCATCATGAGCAACATTAGCAGGAAGAGCGGGCAAAGGATGACCACAGCTTAAAGTACTAACGGTTTTCGGATCAAATAAAGTACTGCATTGGATACATTTATTTGCCCTACCAAAATCAAAAGATGAGCATCCGATAGCATTATGGTCTTTATCATTATTAACCTGTTTATCTGCTCCCTGAGATTCTTGTTGAACAGAGTTTGTCTGTTGATATCTTTTTCTCTTATGTTGCGATCTACCGCGACCATTATTGCCTCTGCAATTATCATTAAAGTCCCTACTGTAATTTTTATCCTGGTTTGAGTTCCAGTTTCCATAACTGTCATTACTATCTCTATGCTGTTGAGAACCTCTATTATCTTGGTATTGAGGTCTCTGCATAAAATATTTCCCTCTATACCGATTACCTTTGTGAAAATTTCTAAAGTTAACCGGAGTAGGATAACGTGTAGTATTAGGTTGTCTCCAGTTCTGGGAAGAAGAATCACCCTGGAATTGATCACTATGGTTCTGGGCATAATTACGATTACTCTTTTTATTGAAATTTTTCTGGCTACCCTGAAATTTACGCATAAAATTTGGGCCATAAGGTGCTGCCGAAGCAACTGGCAGACCTTCTTTCACCTTAGAGTTGCTAATGGTTATGTGCGGATGCGCAGTAACATACTGGCTACAGTATTCTTCCATTTCTTTTATGTTTTTAGGCTTACGCTCATGAAGAAAAGATAGAAAAGCTTCATTAACAGAAGACATAACCTTATCTCTAAGTAGTAAATCCATAAGAGCTTCAAATGTATTTTCTGTCTTAGACAACTCAACCCATCGTAAAAAAGTAAGACGGATGCCTGAGATGAATTCAGAGAATTCAACTCCAGTTTCTGGTAACATGGTTTTAAATTTAAGACGATATCCGTCCTCGTTAAGTTGGTACTTCTTTAACAATGCCGCCCTGACAACCTCATAGTTGTTTTTGTCAGGCACATCTACCATACTCAACAAAGTCAAAGCATCACCTCTAAGTATCTTGGACAGATGATACACATATAATGTTTTATCTATATTATGCACATTACATGCACTTTCAAATCTATCTAGATAAAATGTTATATCATCGATTGAGGGATTAAATGCTGGTAGATTAAGCTTGAAATCCTTAGCATTAGTCTTATTTGACACCTTATTTGCATCATTAGCATTACCAGTGTTCAATAACTTTAACTTCTCTAACTCTAAAGCTAAGACTTTTTCATCATGTTCCATTTTTGCTTTTCTCTCATCAGCCTCTCTTTGTAACCTTCTTTCTTCAGCCTCAGCCTGTAACTTTCTTTCTTCAGCCTGGGCCTGTAACTTTTTTTCCTTCAGCCTCTATTTCAAGTCTCTTATTTTCAGCTTCTTTTTCAAGTCTCTTATTTTCAGCTTCTTTTTCAAGTCTCTTATTTTCAGCTTCTCTTTTTTGTTTTTCCATTTCCATTTGAAATCTTTTTTCCTCCACCTGCATCTGCAGTTTCTTTTGTTCTATTTCAGCCTCTATTCTCTTTTGTTCAGTTTGTTCTTTCATTTTCTTTTCTTCCGACTTCAATGCCTTGGCATATTGAACAGTCGCAAATTCTTCTAATTTATCACCTGTCTTCCCAAGGGCTTTACCCTGCTCAATAAAGTACTCAAATGTAGACATGATGTCTAAAATGTGAGTACAGAACCTGAAATAATTAATTATCTTATTTCAATGTTAAATAGCAACAAGACTTAATAAAGTTCTTGTATAATTTCTATGTTGAACCCAATCTCTGTGGGAAACAGGAGTTGACACCAACTTGTATTATCAAATGTACAATAATATCACAAGTCACCTCTTAATTAACAGTGCACTATCCAAATCAGTGCATAACCATCAGTTATTTATCATAACTGCACTACAATAGTGCATAAGCAAAAAACACCAGTTAGTTATGATAAGTGCACTATAGACCAATAGTGCATGAGCATATATTAACAATAGTGAAAGCTAACTATGCAAGAACTATGTAAACAATAACAAGACAATGTAAACAATAACAAAGGTCACCAACAATGTAAACAATAACAAAGATCAAAGTCAATGTAAACAACAACAAAGATCAAACCATACGAAAACATTCGCATAAGTCAAATACACAAACAGCAAAACTAAAAAGAAATATGCGAAGATATGACTAACAAATGACGCTACAGTGTATACACAAAAATATACGTAAAGAACTGAATAATAGCAAAGGGGAGACCTACAAATACAAACAATCGAAATCGAAACTAAAAAAACACAAAGAAAGAGAGAAAAGAAAAAAAAAATATATATATATATATATACAAGAAACAAAAATAAAGCACAACTCGTCACAACTAAACAGATATAGCAACGATTGTCGCTAGCAAATTTCACTGTAGGAAATTCGCACAGTCCCTAACGAAAACGCTAACAGTAGAACCTCTGTGACGTGGTATCTTCTACTGAAAGACACCGCCCAACCGAGAAAACCCGCTGAAATATAAACATATAAATATACAAATAACAAATAACATATAACATATAAACATGTATCATGAAAACAATAGGAGAAAGTGTGAAAGTACAGAAGGCTCAGTTAGAACATAAGGGCACAGTTCACAAACAAAACAGGCCACTTAACTTCTATAAATCCAGCGTCAGCACGGTGCAGAACAGGATGTAATCAGCATTCTGAGGATAATGATCCAACGTTGATTAACTTCTGCTCCCATAAACAGCCATGACGAAGGAAATGAGCTTCTAATACTGCAACAGTTGTTATGGCACTTGACCTTCTGAATCTTCTAAATTGATTTAACCGGCACTTGACCTTCTGAACCCGCAACAGTACCCCTGAGACCGGAACAGTTGTTACGGCACTTGTCCTTCTTTTCACCAGATTAGGAAATCCATTCGCTCGGTACTTGTCCTTCTAATTTTACATAAACTTCAATATTGCCGAGCAGCGCCGGGTAGTTTCAAAATCAGCAACTGTCAGAAAATCCGGATACTTTCAATAAAATTTCTTGTAAGGTGGTAGTTGATGCTGTAGTTGTATCTAGTATGATGATGATGTCTGGGTTTGCTGACCCCCTTGATAGCTGGAATCAGAGTGAACCAACCTATGGCCACCAAAAATGATATGGTGCGCCAAAATATCAGATGATAGAACCAGCTCTGGCCACCAAAAATGATAAGGGTGGATTTGAGTTGAAGTGGTAACTTGCCACCCTTATCGACACCTGGTATTAAAGTGTAAGATGTAGGTGTCTTCTCTGATTTAGGATGTTGCTGTGTATGTGGTAGTGGAACAGTTCACAGGGTTATCACACAGGCAACATGACGTGTAGAGTCATAGAAAGGGTAACTTCGTTGTATAAGTTTCTTCCATTTATTGCACGCCACAAAACAGTCATGATACTTATGACATCAACATAGTTAACGAGTTCAGCAAGATGATATGGCACATTGAAAACAATTTCTGTAGTCAGCAATGACAGCTGTTGTATATATGCGTCATAAGACATCACAGTTCAATAGATTCAGAAATTCATAAATCATAGAGTTCTAGTTCGTGAAGCTGTATAAATAATAATAATTTCTATAACTTCTGCAACAGTGTCAGCTACAGATCTTCAATGTTCATAAACAATAATAAATGCTCCCATTCTGATGCTAGCAGATCAGTTGTATACAATAAGTCCGTTCACTGTCTGCACGTGAATAGCATACATGGGCTACAGGTCAGCTCGACCTTTATAATGTTCCTAAGTCTAACCATCTGACTTGGACGTGATCTCTGATATAACGAATCCTGGAACACAGACAATAGTCTTGTTGGCCTAGAGCGACCCATATATATTTAACTAGTTCAGGTATACAGATACCGGTGACTTAATCCTAGTCAAAGTACCTCTCCATTTTGCATCACGCAGGCGAGCAAATAGGCGACAAAATGACGAACCTCTAGATGATAGCATAAAGTTCGATACAAGAGGAATTACCTTATTTCGGAAAATCAACCATGAACATATGCCTCCAGGCAGGCTTGAATAATACGGGAAATAGTCTAGTTAGCTAACTAACTCACAAAGACACTGTATTTCCCTCAGAAAATCACAAGACGCAGTTGCGTCTGCTCGCTTCTTAAACCATTTCTCAACTGCCCCAACTGGGCGGAACACACAGAACGAACTCCCAGCTTTTGACATGCGCAGAACGACAATCTCTGAGTTGCCGTTCACAATAAGACGATTCTAAGAACATTCGAGATAAAAGTCTTATAGAATCGCGCCTTTTATCTAGTTAGTTTTATTAAAATGTTCTATTAGTCATCTACTTGGGAGGATAGTTAATGCTTGTGCTGTTGGGGTGGCCTCATCACACCTGTCTATATTGACTACACAGTGTCCAGTAAATTACAGGAATTTTATGGGGTATTAGTAACTAAAAGGCGTTGGTGAACTTCCAGCAGACCAGAGGCTCACTCAACTTGCATATGTAGCTCTGGTGCTGAAATCTGGTGGTCCCACCTCTCCGTGCTGGCGGGCATTAATAGTGGTCTCTGTCACAACGTACTGCACAGATACACTCGAGTAAAATCACCAACTGAATGGACACCGCCTTGTTCACAACTGAAACTCACAGCTCTGCAATCAAAGTATTGGCTATGTGTCAAAATTCTATTCTCTACCCACGTCTGGACACAACACGGACACAACAACCACATCATACAGACAGGTCAGATCTCTCTGACCAAACAGCACATTTACCATGGTGGTTTTACATCAGATAGGTCCTCCCAGACTATAGATTCTGAAAAATATTTATTAGTTTCCTTCCCTAAAAGTGGATAGGTAATATGTTTCATTATTCTCAACACTTGATCTGTCTTTCCTAACCCTTGCTGGAGTTTATGTATATTGTTGGTCCCTAGACCCTGACTTGGGCGGGGGGTCTAGAGCAAATCCCTACTTGTTTGTAAGGCTAGATTATGATATGGCAGTATCAAATCACTCGAACATTAAACAATATTCAAAATATACAAAGAAATAATTTCAATCTTACCAGATTATGAATAAAGAACACAGAAATGCTAGCAAAACTCAGCTGAGCTGCTGGCTATAGTATGGCGTCCCTGAACTTATTTCACTTTCTTTCATTTGGAAATCACCACACTTTAAAATACTGTGTCTATCATCGAACAACTATTGAGGAATGGCCCCACTTGCGCGTCTGAGCGCCGATAAAATGATTGTCTGTGGCCAATCACTGCCTAGGTTTATTTCAAACTCAAATTTCCTACCCTAAAGTCATTTCAGTCATGCTTCAGTCAAGTATGGATGTTTATCTGTTAGTCTGTCCGTCTCTACTTGTTTTTTTTTTCAAAACGTACTTGATTTTTGAACCAACCTTTCTCTCCCCTCCAAAATTTTGTCGTTAAAAGTTATATTTAGACACAGCTCCCACCAATGTCCCTTCGCTTCCCTACTAAGTAGATTTGAACACCTGCGTCTCATGGTCGTGTTTTTTTGTGCAAATAGCGACACTTTTTATTCAATACAGTCTGTCGCTGATGTGAACAACACTGTCTTTTGTCATTATCTTCAATATTATCTATCCGTCTGTAAAATCAAGAACATATTAGTTCACTGCTCAGAATGGGCCATCCGGCCAGCTAATTTTTATATTCCTAACATTAATATTACGAAAAAGTTACTTTTTAATTTTTGTAATATTCCAAACATCTGCGTTCTGCCGATGAATTCAAATCAAAGGCTTGGTATCGCAAAAGCGACCAATAAATGACTGTGGCGTAACATATCCAAGGTCCCTTCTGTCGAGTTCCTTACTTTATGTCAACTTGGGAAACGTGACTTTTATCCGTTTCCCCCCCAATTGCGTCTCCTTAGCCTTTCTAGTCTCACGCAATCTTTCCAGTCATATTTTTTCCTTTTTATCCGCCGTTCCCCTCCTGTCTAGCAAGTCAATTTTTATGGAGGGTGATGACCCGCGGTCTGGGCGATCATGTACTATCAGCAGCCTACGCATTATGTTTTTATCCTTACATGTTATCTTTGGAGGTATTTTACCGTTGTATCTCTGTCAATTTCACTACATAACTAACGAGTCTAATGTTGATTTGACATTCTGGCAACTCCTGCGACGTGGCTGGTACCAAACTGTATCAGCTACTGCCTTTCCTTTGGATCTACCGGCTGCATGGTGAGGGGGAACATGCTGCATGGGCAACAGCTTGATCTCCATATAACTATGCCCAATCTCATGCCCTGGAGAGAACTTTTACGCTGACTTGGCCATGTCCGCCGCATGGAAGATGGTGGCATCCCGAAAGAAATCTTCTACGGACAACTGGTAGATGGCAAAAGAATAATTGGGTGACCGCAGCTGAGATTCAAAGATGTGTGCAAGAGAGACATGAGGGCACTGGACATAAATCTAGCAACCTGGAAGGTTTTTTTTTTTTTTGCAGGATTCCTTGCTCCTTAATGAGCGAAAATGGAAATGATGAATGATAAATCTGTCAATAACAAGACTCATTGACCTTTGGGTTGTCAAACAATGGGACTACGGGCAGTAGCTTACCATAAAGTAACTTAGAAATTTACAACAGTACAGAGGGAGCCGGCGCTGGTGTAGTGGTTACCAAACTGCGCTGGCGACCGGGTGACCCAGGATCAAACCCGGGCGAGGACATTTGAAGATTTTTCGTCGACCGGGATTTGGACTGGATTAACTCGAGCCCTGGCGAGCACATTTGAAGTAGAGTCATCGACCAGGGACTGGCGGCTCCTGAGCCGACCCAGCTCTAATGGGTTCCTCCGAAATCTGCGAGTACTGCCTGAATGGCGAGGGACACCTGTCTCTGTACAAGGGAAAAAAAAAGGGATACTCACGTAAAAATCAGTCTCAGGTTAGACATACTAACCTGAGATTTCGCCTTGAGTAATAGCGGGCGTACGCAAAAAAAAAAAAACAACAACAAAGGTACAGTAAACCTGGCATTTTGGGGGAAAATGTGTTAAGTAGAAGTTTACATAGAACTAATATAAGCGTATTATGTAAGTTGTTGTTTAACTAGGGCTGCTGAGCTTCTCGCTCTTTACCAAGTTGGTTTTACCTACACTGTAGATCTAGGCTTTTCCTGTGGCTTTTCTGCCATTCCGAAACGGGTTGAGTTGAAGTCATGAGCTCCAGTTTCTCCAGCTTGGCTTGCGTTTAAAGGATCATCACATCTGGTCCCAAGATAGGAGTAAGAAGTGCTTGGCATACTGTGCATTCCCCGCCATCCATGGGGGCTCTCCAACTATGCAGAGCTAAAATACTGTACTCTGGTTCTGGGCTGTCTCAAGGAATTGTCACGTCCTGCACAGAGCCACTTCTCAGCTTCCCCTGACTATCACTGGATCCACAGTGAGATCCTTCTGCATGCAGTCAACCATGTCAAAGCCAAAGAATTACACTACGGAGTGTGATGAGAGCAACAACAGAACTATTGGAGAGTATCAAACAATCGAAATCCGTGGAGGGATGTGATCTCCTACGCTTTGAGACAAAGCACCTGACTTTTACTCTTCAACACCTTTCAGTATCCTAAGTGACTTCTCCAAGCTTAGTGTGCAATGCTAGGTTCTCAACAAGTTTCACCACAGAGGGAATCCCTGGAAGTGTATGGATGATTTCAAGAGTCAATGAGGATGTAATTAGCCTCACAGGTTCATTTCCACGTACATATATTGTAGCATTGTGCATAGCTGGTGGTCATATAAGTATGACTCTATATATGCATCCAGTATTATGTAAGTAGGGCAGTACCGGTACTAGTAGTAGTAAAGGACAGTGCAAATGACTCGGCCTGATCAACACAGAAGTTGTAACGATGCAAAGAAGCCCCGTCTAAATGCGGAATGATGATAAACGGAACAATATTAAAAAACACAGACCAGTTTAAAATACTTAGGCACAATTATTACATCAGATGGAAAATGCATAACTGAGATTAAAATAGGATGCGCCAAGTAAAAACAACTTTTTATAAGCTGAGAAACATCATGTGCAATAAATGTTTGCCACTGAACACAAGAAACTATAAGATAATTCTATATACATTATAAATCCCAATTATAACCCATCCAGGTTGAACGCTGCCATCACCGGTGTCATTGTCGAGGTATGGCGGCTTGCGTACCCTGATTAACCCCAGAGCTATGCCAGCGGGAGTTTTACTCCTGGAAGGTTCTACCAAGCTGGACAGGTTTGCGTGGGCAGGGGTCAGACGAAAGCAGACACCCTGGTCCTCCAGGTTGGGGGTTTTAGCATAGGGCTGACACCCCTGTCTATGTAAAAAAAAATTGAAGTTACGGAAACGATAACAAATAAACAAACTTTGCTGCGGGACGGACATCCGGAGTCTGAGGCTCGTATGACTGTCAGTGGTGAAACAGCAGAAATGAGAAACTATAGGTTACACATTCTAGGGATAAGCGAGAGCAGATGGACAGGGGCAGGAAAAGTTAAAACAGCAACAGGAGAAACAGTACTTTACTCTGGAAGAGAGGATGGACAGCACAACGAAGGCGTAGCCATTATTTTACAGAAAGGAATAGAAAGGACATTACTGGAATGGAAACCCATCAACAACAGACTGATAAGATTAAGATTGAGAGGTAGATTCACCAATACTACAATAATATAATGCTACGCACCAACGAATGACAGCGATGAAGAGGTCAAGGATGAATTCTATCAACAACTGCAGAAAGAAATGGAAGACACACCTAGATATGATCTTATTATAGTAATGGGAGACCTCAATGCGAAAGTTGGTACACACAATACATATAATGAAAGAGTAATGGGGAAATGCGGCAGCGGAACAGCAAACGAAAATGGGGATAAATTAATAAGTTTCTGTAGTATTAACAACCTGGTCATTGGAGGAACACTTTTCCCACATAAAGAAATTCACAAATTAACATGGGAATCACCAAATGGTCGGGACAGAAACCAAATAGACCACATCATGATTAACGGTAGATGGAGACATGCATTACAAGATGTGAAGGTAAGAAGAGGTGCAGATGTGGGAAGTGATCACCATTTAGTAGTAGCAAAACTGAAAGTGAAACTAAGAAGGGCTGGACCAATTGTAACTACACAGAAAAGGTTTGACATCAGCAAATTGAAGGACCCCCTTACCAGAAAAGCTTTTGCGGCTGACATAAAGAAACGATATCAATTTGCCAAAAGACATTGACTGATGATATAGACCAGAAATTCAACACCATTTCAACAATATATAAGGAAAGCAGCAAATCATGCTTGGGATTCCAGGAAAGGAAGAAGCAAGACTGGATAACACCAGAAACATTAAACACCATAACATTGAGAGAGGAAATGAAAAGAAAGAAAACAAAAGCGAAGTCCTCCAGGTTAAAGCAACTATATAGCGAACAGTACAGTCAGCTGGACAAGGAAGTTAAACGCCAAACCCGAGCCAACAAAAGGAATTTCCTAGACGATCTTGCAAGACAGGCAGAAGAGTCAGCACTGAGAAATGAACAAAGCACAGTATACAAAATAACTAAATTCATCAGCGGAAAACGAGGTGCAAACAATATTACATTAGTAAGAGATAAGCAAGGAAATCTCATCACGACAGCAGAGGGACAGGAAACAAGATGGGCAGAGCACTTCAGAGAAACTCTGAACAGGGAACCACCAGAGACACAATTGAATGTTCCTGAGGCTGAAAACGATCTAGATGTAAATACAGACATTCCACGAAAAGAAGAAATCATCACAGCAATCAAAGGGTTAAAGAACGGAAAAGCTCCTGGCCATGATAACTTAAATGCAGAGCTATTTAAGACAGACCCTGAGCTAGCAGCAGAACTATTAGAACCACTATTTGCACAAGTGTGGAAAACGGGAACAACACCATCAGAGTGGAACAAAGGAATAATTGTCAAATTGCCCAAGAAGGGAGATCTTGCAGACTGCAATAACTGGAGAGGAATCACTCTTCTCTCAGTTCCCAGCAAAATACTATGCAGGATAATTATACAAAGAATTTCAAAAGCAGTAGACCACAAACTGAGGAAAGAACAAGCATGATTTAGAAAGAACAGAAGATGTGTAGATCATATATTCACTCTCATGAACATTATAGAGCAATGCTCAGAATGGCAAAGACAGCTGTACATTAACTTCGTTGATTTTGAAAAGGCTTTTGACAGCATACATAGGGACAGTTTATGGAAAATACTGAGGGCTTATGGAATTCCAAGCTGCATAGTGTCAATCATAAAAAGCCTCTATGCCAACTTTACGTGTAGTGTTGGGCAGAGCAACCTAACCTTTGAGGTGAAGACAGGAGTACGACAGGGATGCCCCTTATCAACCACTCTATTTTTAACAGTCATAGACTGGGTGATGCGCCAGACAACAGAGGGCAGTCCAAGAGGAATAAGATGGACTACATTTTCTACATTGGAAGATCTGGAATATGCAGATGACATTGCACTACTAGCACATTCACATCAACACATCCAGGAAAAAACGGATAGACTTAATAAGTTTAGCCAGCAGGTGGGCTTGAACATCAATTTAAAGAAGTCAGAGGTCATGACGCTCAATGTGAGCAACCCTGAGCCCATATCAGTAAGGAATCAGCAACTGGTACAGACAGACACCTTCACATACCTAGGATGCATAGTAACACCAGACGGCGGGGCAGGCAAAGACATCAACATCAGAATGAATAAGGCAAGAACAGCCTTTTTTAGCCTAAACAACATCTGGAAGTCCTCTCAATACAGCACAAGCACAAAATTAAGATTATATCAGAGCTGTGTGCTTTCTGTGCTTCTCTATGGTGCAGAATGCTGGAGAGTTACAGAGAAGGAAATGTCGAAATTGACCTCTTTTCACACAACATGCCTAAGAAAAATTAATCGAATCTTTTGGCCGAATACCATCACCAACCAAGATCTGCTTGCTCGGAGCAAGCAAGAGGACATGCACACCATCATAGCTGGCAGACGCTGGAGCTGGGTTGGCCATGTCCTCAGAAGAGACCCCGATGCCATCACAAGAACAGCTATGCTTTGGACCCCTGAAAGAAAACGAAAGAGAGGCCGACCAAAAACAACCTGGCGGAGGACTGTGGAGGCTGAGATGCAAAGAATGAACCAGAGTTGGGGCACTGTACGAAGGATGGCCGCCGACCGAGCAAAGTGGAATCAATTTGTTGTTGCCCTACAAGACGCCACTAGGCGTGATGGCCACTGACTGCTTTGACGGTCGGCGGCTAAGGATCAAAGAAGAAAAAGAAGGTTGAACGGTTTATTTACTCCTTAAAGAAAAAGCATTTTGAAGTGTTACATAGAACTAATATTACTGTATGGAAGTGACTCCTGGACAGTGAAGAAAACAAGGGTAAAAAATCGTTTGAAGCAATTGCTGTGGTTTGTCAGAAGAATATTAAGTATTGCACGGACAGCTAGGAATACTAATGAAGAATGACGGGTGGACAAAGGATTGTAATAACAAATTGTAAGGAGAAAACAATCGACGTGTAACGGATACGTGATAAAAACAAGAGCACTTGAAAGTCTCGTGGAAAACTAGAGGGGAAAGAGAAGTACAGGCAGATGGGGGAATAAGTAGCTTGACACTACGGAGTGTGATGAGATCAACAACAGAACTATTGGAGAGTATCAAACAATCGAAATCCGTGGATGGACGTGATCTCCTACGCCTCGAGACAAAGCACCTGACTTTTACTCATCAACATCTTTCAGTTCCTTAAGGTGCATCTGTCTTCAACAAACTAACGCCAGGTCTCCCCGTCCAGTGCTATCTGCTCAAGCCATTTCTATATCTTATTCATTCCTTTCATGTCTGTCTCTAATTCTCTGCTCCATGTGTTCTTTAGTCTTCCTCTGCCTCTCTTACCCTGGTGATTCCAGAACACGGACTGTCTTGTCAAGCTATCAACAGGTGACTTCAGTGTTTGTCCTATCTATCGCCAACGTCTTCTTCTCATCTCTTGTTCCACTGGCACTTGTCTGGTTCTTGTCATCGGTTCCATATGAGTGATCGTGTCATAATACTACAATCCTTTAGGCAAGCACTAATTTGTGAAAGTCTGTAGCTTTTTGGTTGTTGCGTAAGTTGTTTTTGTTGTTTAAGAGCCATAAAATAGGACAGACTTGACATTTGAATTCGAGATTCTGATTTTTTATGTTGGACTTAATTTCTTGTTATCTCCATAAATGTATCAATGCAACGAAAACTCCTCTATCCTTGAGTATTCTTATTTTCATATCGTTGTTATGTCCCTTTAACGGTCTGACTTGACATGAAAAGAGAAACGTGAGAATATGTTAACAACAGGAAAATTTAAAAAAAAAACAGAGGTAGACAGAGAATAACCTCGATAAATTGACCACATGGCATGGAATAAGATAACACGGCTGATTCAACCTATTCCAAAAGCCGTAGGATATGGAAAGACCGGATCACGAACCCGACGACACTTCTGTGGTACCGGTACTCGCAGTTAAGTTACGCAAGTTTCATATTAGAAGCATGCGGAGTAGGAGTTCCAGGTACAATTAAGAAGGACTCATAATATCATTGCCCCACACTTTCCCGAAACTGGGGGATACGCATGGCCTGGCCTGGCCTTCAGTTCATTCACCCCCATCAGCAGGTCACGTAAATTACAATCACTGCCTTTGACTACTTTGAGCTTTATGACGTAGGCGAAAAAAATAAATTGTTGACGCCTACTGACCTTCGCCTACTTTTGATCATACCGTATTTTTAAAGCATTATTTTTAGAATTCAAACCATACTTCTTATTTTTCAAATTTCTCTGGTTATTTTTCCTAGAATACAGCTCCGGTTATAGCTCTTAAAATTGTTGTTTAGAAATAAAGTTTTAGTTCCATTGGAGAACACAAGAAACCAAGTAAATAAAGCGGCCCACGCGAATTCTGACAAATCGGGGAAATCCTTCTCTATTTTTAGCACCCCTTTTTTTCTATTGGCTGCTGCTTGGATAAACTGTTAATATATTTAGGTCGCGAACACATGAAAACAAACTGAGGAGTAGTGGAGTCTACCAAGAAGATCGATTTTATTTTATACTTAAAAAAAAGAATCATATTGTAAAGTTGTTTGATAAGTAAACTTTAATCTCTGTATTTTTACTGGTTCTTCAACCGAACAGGTAAGTCACATTTTAACAGTTTTATTTACCATCAATTTTGAACTATTCTTGTAGGCTATCCATCTTTTTTTTTTTACTCTAGAAACTTGGCAAGTTGCATAACAGAACGAAATTTAAGAAGTATCTTGTTGTCAGTCAGATGTGAACGGAAAAAGTACATTAGAACACAATTTTTATCATAGTACAGACGATACTTTGTGCAAAGTATTCGAAATATTGCTTGTGGGTAAGCATTTAGGGCTTTGTTTACTTCTTGCTAGGCGTGTGACCTTGGTGACATTCTGATGGAAGTTCCGTGTAATGGCGGGAGATGATGAATCAGATTTGGTAGGACGTGGGCAGTCCACTCCCTTAACTCTCAGCGGATTTCCCCATCGCTTATTTTTCTCTTATACCAAATGAAATGAAACGTCATTTAACGTTAGACTTAACTTCTTAATGTCAGTGATCATCAGTACAACAAAGTATGATTCTAGACCCATTTCCTGACTCAACACATGCCTGTCATGATTACGAAAAGCAATGATGCACCACTTTCCTCTTGCGGAACTTGCCCATCCTTCCTACCCAGGAATCATGGTTTTAGTCAGACTTCAGTTGCCTCAGATCTTTATTTGAGTGTTGATGAAAATAGTAATACAGTCAGCACCGAGATAACTGTGATTATGTGTTATACACGAGAAACTGAAATTTAGTGTTATCATTTTGTGGTAGCGGCGAGTGCTAGTAAAACACCAGAAATGGATATTAATGAAACGGCGAAGACGTTACCACTTCCAGTCAAGGAAATGGTTAGACATATGAGAAAATCTTTAAAAGCAGACAGACCTCGGTAAGAGTATGAGCCAGCAGTATGCTTATGTGCATTACTAATATGCTTTTTTTTTTTTTAATACGAGGAAAACCTACAAGGAAATAGTTCGTGCATTTTATTTAATTACTTATATAATTAGTGCTTAAACTTTTTTTATTTTAAATCAGGTCTTGTATTCATCATCATATTTCTTATTTAAAGATCATTAGATAATGAAGCCTCCTCTGCAATTTGCCGTCCGGCAAGAAGTCAGTGCTTAATCAGTTAATCTGCTCTGGTACTGATGGTTTCGGTAGCAATTTGTTTAACATTATGAGGTTACTAGTCATAGGCACAACCTGATGTCAGTCGTTTATTATGTCACGCCTGAGGTTACCAGTCGTAGGCACAACCTGATGTCAATCGTTTATTATGTCACGCCTGAGGTTACCAGTCGTAGGCACAACCTGATGTCAGTCGTTTATTATGTCACGCCTGAGGTTACCAGTCGTAGGCACAACTTGATGTCAGTCGTTTATTATGTCACGCCTGAGGTTACCAGTCGTAGGCACAACTTGATGTCAGTCGTTTATTATGTCACGCCTGAGGTTACCAGTCGTAGGCACAACTTGATGTCAGTCGTTTATTATGTCACGCCTGAGGTACCAGTCGTAGGCACAACCTGATGTCAGTCGTTTATTATGTCACGCCTGAGGTTACCAGTCGTAGGCACAACTTGATGTCGGTCGTTTATTATGTCACGCCTGAGGTTACCAGTCGTAGGCACAACTTGATGTCAGTCGTTTATTATGTCACGCCTGAGGTTACCAGTCGTAGGCACAACTTGATGTCAGTCGTTTATTATGTCACGCCTGAGGTACCAGTCGTAGGCACAACCTGATGTCAGTCGTTTATTATGTCACGCCTGAGGTTACCAGTCGTAGGCACAACCTGATGTCAGTCGTTTATTATGTCACACCTGAGGTACCAGTCGTAGGCACAACCTGATGTCAATCGTTTATTATGTCACGCCTGGGGTTTCCAGTCGTAGGCACAACCTGATGTCAGTCGTTTATTATGTCACGCCTGAGGTTACCAGTCGTAGGCACAACTTGATGTCAGTCGTTTATTATGTCACGCCTGAGGTTACCAGTCGTAGGCACAACTTGATGTCAGTCGTTTATTATGTCACGCCTGAGGTTACCAGTCGTAGGCACAACTTGATGTCAGTCGTTATTATGTCACGCCTGACAACTTGAACCTAATGTGTCGTTTATTATGTCAGATATTTTCTTTCTTTGGTAACACCTAATATTATTTGTTTAGTTTGTAGCCATCAAGATCAATTTATTGTGATTATGGGCATCTTATTTGGATGACATTTAAGAACAGTGTTCTACTGTTCTTCATTTAAACTCTCATATTGTTATAGTTTGAGCAAGATTAGTATCCTTTCATCATTTTATGTTACTCCTATCATATGTTATTCATTTAAATAAGTTAATCATATATATTACTCTGCTATATTGTAATTGTATAGATCATTTCTCTTCACAACTCCCTTCTCTGTGTTCGCTATATGAGTTCAGCTGGTGACTTCCTTCTATGCCATGTCTTCTGTGTCAGTCCTTCTAAACTTTTCTTCTAAACTCTATCTTCCGAAGTTCTTCTCCCCCCCCAATTATTATCACATGTTCCAACGGCCAAGCATTCCTCTTCTCAGAGCAAGTCATATAAATTCTGATTGATATCTTATCTTGGTAATGACTTGTCTCTCCTTCCTGGCCTCTCTCAGGACCTCATAATGTTTCAGACCAATCAATGACATTTTTATTATGCGTAAAGAAACTATATCTCTGTGACCTCCAACAAACCTAGCATCTGCTATCCATATTTCACTTTCATAAAAGAGTAATGGTTCAATGTAGCATTGTTTAACCCTTTTCTTTACAATTATTGACAATGATTCAGAGTGATAGAAGAATAAATTATTACCCATTACAATTTTTTTTCAGCCATCGCAGATTATCAAATATATACCCAACACATTCCCAAAGATATTCAGTTGACTCATATAAATCCAGGTGTCCACTAACGCCAGCTGGGTTAAGCACAGCTCATACATTCTTCCCACCGTCATGCACAGCTGTAACTTTTAACTCTTCTAAGGTGAGCAGTATGACTGTCACATTTTCTGTAACTTTATTTTTTTTATTTTTAGAGTTTATTTTATATTATACCAGCCTCATCAATGAAGTGCTAACAACCACTGTTCAACCCAGAGGACTGCTTTGCACTGCATATTTTAAGTCTTGTCTCCATATGTTATTAAGCTTTTAGTCAACAGTTGTAACAATAAAGTAAATATGTTACATAAGCACTGCATTTCAAGAATAATGTCCATATTTTTAGTCATTGACATTAGATAAGGGTTTGTATTTAGAAGCAATCTGCGTCACAAGAGGGTTAACAAAAAAGTGTGCTAAGATATCAGTTGTGGACTTTGTTCTTTTTAAATGGTTTGTGGGGAAACATTTTTTAACAAAATTTATTTTTTACAGACTTTGACCACCAGTGAAAAAATGGATGTCTTCGTCCCAAGTCCTGGCTTCGGCTCCAATTTTTCTACCAGCCCTCTTTCATCAATTTATGATCAGGAGAGATCTGACTGTGGCAGGTTTTGCGGAAACTCCAAATTTTCTAAACAGAGCATGGATTCTGTCATTCCTGAGGAACTCGGTGGTCTTGATGACAATATAGAAGATGGATCTTTGGCGACTTTGCTAACAGCTGATGTGATAAACACTCTTAATGAGACAACAGCTTTCAACACACGAGCCGACCTCTCTTGGGCTGGAAAACTGGAACATGACGTTTCTATGCCCACAATCAGTAACTCTTCTAGTCCTAATCCAGTTTTGTGCCAGTTAAACATGGAGCCAGAAATGTCATTTGGTAACAATATAGTGAATGTGGATCAAAATGACAGCAAACAGAGCTGTTCTAATTTTGGCTTCTGTTATTCTGACACGAACGACTTCAGCAATCATAGTGGCATTAACTGTGCCACCATCAGCTCATCAGCATCTGGCCTTATTTTGGACCCTGTTGGCAGATGTAGGCACTTAGAGACAATGAGTTCATCAGATAATGTGCGTTTGGTCCAGAAAGGTTTGTCAGATGTGGGCAGTAATTTTATTCGAAACTCTACAGCTCTGAGAAATAATTTCCCTCCAAGAGCTTCCCAGCCACAGATTGGTGTTGCGGCTGTGATAAAACCTGAGCTAGAAGAATCTGTGGTGTTGCCAAAGAAGGAAGATGATGGGTTGGGAAAAATTAAGTTGCAATCACCAGACCTTTATAAACTTTTGAGCAAAAAACCACAACAGCCAGAACTCAAATCTGAAGTCTTCAGTCCCACTGAAGCTCACGCTGGAAGCAATGTTGGATTAGGGATCACTGACATTTCTGCCCAAATAGTGCCATCCACATGTGCTGCTAAACGGACTCATGCTGGCTTTGTCAAAACTAAATCAATTTCATCACAATCTGGGTCAGGATCTCTTATCAAGGAAGAGTCCATGGAGGAGAAATGGAAAGAGGTTGAACACTTCATGCACAGTCCAGAACATGAATCATCCATGACAAAAAGGAGACGATTCAGTAAGTGGGATATTTGTACAACTTTTAGCCATGCATGTTTTCTTCTTTCATTGTCATATAGTCACTGTCGTATATCAGGCCAGCTTTTCTCTATATCAGAGGTTTTCAAACTGTGCGTCGCGGCTCCCAGGGATGTAGCGGCCCTCGGCTAAGGGCGTCGCGGTGGCTTGGGAAAAGTGTTGGGCTCGATATTATGAGCCAAGGTCCATCAATAAATATAGATCTTCGTAGGACGACATGTTTGCACCGAGGTATTATTACATGTACCAATACGTGTCATTAGGTACTAGAAGTTATTGACAAATGCACCATAAAACTCCAGAGCAGGTCTATGTTACGAACAGCTGATCACTAATAAAAAATATGCACATTCAGAAGTCATTAATATATTTTTGGGTACAATTGCTTATATATAATATATAGTATAGAGAGGAGCCGCGGTGATTTATGCACAGGTCAAGGGAGCCGTGGACCAAAAAAGTTTGAAAACCTCTGCTCTATATCATTATTCATTTCTGCTTTTTATTTATTCTTTATTTATCATCTTTTCACATTTATTTATTCTATATCTAACAGTTTTATTCATGCCACACATGCTACAGTCACATATGTCTCTCTTCAAAAATGGACAGTTTGCATCAAGCTTCTCGTGTCATAGTTTCTGCAGTTGGGTTGACGAGGGCCATGCGGGGAACAAGTGCAAAAAATAGAACATGTCTTTGGGGAATGTTGCTCCACTAGAGGAGCAGACAGGTATACTACCTGAAGTTATACTTTTAACAGGCAGTTTTTATTTTAAAAAAAACGAATGTTCTATGCCTGAAATCTTGTTGTAAAGAGACTTCAGTCGCTTCTGTTATTGTGCCTACAGTTGACCTGTGTCAGGGACCGAAGACGCAGCAAAAGAGATGAATGCAGTCAGCGACTCATAGCTTGACTGCTTGCGTCAGGGTCAGCAAACCAGAGCTGACCAAGACCCTCCATGTGGTGATCCTGGAAACAGGCTGCATCACTGCAGTCTGGCCGAGAGAGTAGGGATCGAAGAGGGAAGGCAAACCCGGTCCCAAAAAATGCCGTGCGGAAGTCGCAAATACCGCAGCTTCGCTGTAAACGGCGACAACACAACCAACGTCCTTTTCAGGACGAACGAGGAAGAAGACCTGTGTCAAATGTGTGCATATGCTGTATTTCCTAGACCTTTTTTTCTTTCTTCATCCACCCCCTTCACATTCTCACGTATTTGTGTGTTTGTTTGTGTAAGTTCTTTATGTTTACGCTAGTTTAAGCTTTCACGTGCTTCTCATTGAGAAAATATTATTATTATTATTATTATTATATATATATATATATATATATATATATATATATATATATATATATATATATATATATATATATATATATATATATATATATATATATATATATATATATATATATATATATATATATATATATATATATATATATATATATATATATATATATATAATATATATATATATATATATATATATATATTGTTAGTTCATGGATTTTTTTTTAAATCGGAGTTTTGGCTAGGCGCATAGTGTTCAACCTAGACACAAGGTCCATCGGTTATATTAGGAAGAATGTACTACTCAAACCGTATGGGTTATGTGCATTCATATTTCCACCTTTTGTATGTTTTTTCTTTTACCTGTTATTGCTGTATCGTTCATATTTGACATGCCTTTGTCACCCACGTCTTTTACAAAGTTTATAAAAGTGAGGGGTGTGTCTGCCTTTGGCATGTCGGGCCTTCCTCGAAGAAGGGCCCTATGTGAAACTATCAGTTGGTGGCACATCAACCCGGTCTCGAAAATCTGGTTCAGTATAGCTTATACAAATATGTGACTTTTTATTTCTAGATTGTGCAATTATATTCTGGTAACAAAATATGCATGGACACCTGCTGGTGGGGGAAGGTGGAAGAAGGCACACCGTTTTGTAACACACACAGGCGTTTCTGGTGATTTTGTTATGGAGCGTACTGGTATTTCTCTGCCTACGCTTGCGTCGAGAAGTTGACGAGGTCATATCTTTTTATAATAGGGTACGGGGGCAGTTTGGAAACTGCAGATGGTGGATACACTAATTAAGCCCACTGTTGGATACCAATCATTTGTTATGTACTACAAAATTCACGAATCAGTGAGTCCGTCATCACTGTTTGCCACTTTCGTGATTTTATTGGCAAAACTGGAGTCACTTAAAAAAAATAAAAAACTCCCCGGAACGCGTTATCTTCAAACATTTTAATGGATGATATAATACATTTTTAAAATGCGACAACACCGAAACCTGATTCAGATAAGCCTGTCTTTTCAGCCAGACGCAAAGCATGCGAGTCCTGCTTCTTCCCAATGGCACGCGCGAAACATTACTAACACCCAACTCTCATACATGTTTTTTTTAAATATATCTTTACTCTGTGTGTCTTTTTCACACGAACAGTATGTTATTTCCAAGAAAGTACGTCTTTTTTATTTTACACAGTATGTCTTTTCATACTGACAATCTTTTTTTTACACTATCAGTCTGTATGTCTTTTTCACACCACACACATCTTTCACAGGGACAGTACGTATATCTTTGTCACATGGACATTCTGTATGTCTTAGATAAATGCTACATGTATGACTCGCCGTGCCTCACACACAACACATTCGCTATTATCCTCACGGTATATATTTCGAACATGCATGCCTTCCACACACACACACACACACACACGCTTTCTCTTGCCTTTTATGTCTCACACACACTCGTAATCTTTAGCAGACTTGTTACTATCACATTCTTTCTTTTGCTCACTTGTTACAGTGTACCTCTCACACATGACATCTGTAACATTCTGTCGTCTCATACACTTGCTTGTTACAGTATCCCTCCCAAACACGCAAGCACGCTTGTTAAATTATCCCTCATACACAAACTATCATATCTCGTCTCACACATTTTCTGCAGTATCCCTCTTACATAAACTCACTATCACACTATTTTTTGCACACTTTGTTACAATTTTCCTCTCTCACACCTTTATCTCAATGTCTGTTTTGCACACTTGTTAAATTATTACTCACACACACATGCTTGTCTCTAACGTGTTACAATTTCCCACTTACAGAATCCGACTATCTCATTATGTCTTTCGCATTGTTGTAACAGAATCCCCTCACACACACACACCAACTATCAGATTTTCTCTTACACTCACTTATAGTACATTCCCTCTTTAACACCACTTATAGTACATTCCCTCTTTAACACCACTTAAAGTACATTCCCTCTTTAACACCACTTATAGTACATTCCTTCTTTAACACCAGTAATAGTACATTCCCTCTTTAACACCACTTATTACATTATTTCTCTGTCACACTTCCACACACTCGCTATCACATTGTTTATTTCTCACACATGTTACAGTCACTTACAGGCCCTCCGTGAGCTCAGGTAAGTCCTGGGCCATTTCCCATTGTGATGCCCATTGTTTGGGAACAGAGGTAAAGCTAGCGTGAATCATTCACCCTTTAGTGAAGTCTCTATCACTTAATTCCTCTACGACACCATAAGTAATGGACTACCTTTTAAAAAAAAATATTTACTTTGTCTTGTCTGAGATGGGGTCTCCCTTGTGGAGTGAGCCCTGTGTCTAATGGCCCTGCTTCCCCTTTTTTCACAGGGCATGCACACTCGTTATCAGATTATCTCGTTCGCACGTGTTGTAATTTATGCAGTCTCATCTTACATCAACGCCATCATTATCACTCGTGTGTCATACACTGTTTATTTCACATAGGCCAACGTACCACACACTCTAATTTGTCACACGCACATGATAGATCCCCTACCACGCCTGACGCATGTACGACATAATAATTATAGGGGGGCGCAGGCCAGACTGACAGAACACTCGGAAATCCCCGTACAAGCGCGAGCAGGCATACACATACATACCAGTAGTTTTTCACATGTTCTTTGGGCTCTCCCCGACCTGGGCACTCCTAGGTCACGTCAATCAAAGCGGGGGAAAAGTTCGCATTTTTCTGGAGACAAACAACCACATCCGGTAAACAGGAGGTTCACGTCTGCTGGTGACCGAGTTTTCACAATTATTGTGTCACACAAATCAGTAAAATGTGTGAATATAATTAAACCACCAATTACTGTTCTCCCCGTACAGTAAAAAATATAATTAGATCGAGAGAGAATATGTCAGGTATATTGGTAGGTGGAGATTATATAAACAATTTGAAATACGCTGGTGGTACCGGCCTAATAGCAGCAAGTGAAAAAAGAAAGATCTGGAATGATTGGTAAAGTAGATCCAGAAAGTGTGGTAAAGTAGATACAGAAAGTGAAAAGGTCTTAGCCTAAATAGCAGAAAGACAGAACGCAAGGTCATCTCGAAGAAGAGAACGTTCACAGAAGGCCCCATTAAAGTAAATGGGACAGTTTTGAAATAAATCAATAGATTCAAACTCCTATGCACATTCATAACATGAGATGGCAGATGCATTTCAGAGGTGGAAGTGTGGGAAAAAGCAGCGTTCCATATCGTAAGTATTTTATTCAAGAAATCTTTTGTCATTGGAAGTGAGAAAAGACTTATTGGGAGCTATTTATAACCAATGCACTGGCTTCCTAGCTCGGTGGTCCGTGGTTCGATCCCCATTGAGGTGGGATTTTTTAGACCGCAAAACGGCTCCGGGGTCGACCCAGCCTCACGAATTTGGTACCAGCGCAACTCTGGGAAGGTTAAGGCGGCCGGCGTGATGCTGACCACGTCACCCCTAGTGTGCCGATGGTCAAGAAAATATGGGCCTAACACCATTTTCCCAATATGCCACTGCACTATGGGCGTGTAACGGGATCCTTATAAGTTATATATAACCAATCTTGTCATATAGACTTGAATATCATGAACAGGAAAAGCCCTGCAGGTCACAGGTTTTGCTTTACTGAGCAATGTTAAGAATACAATAGAACAGTGTTTCTCAACCTTTTTGTGTTCAAAGCACACTTTTCAATTTTCTAAAATTTTGCGTCACATCTACCTGACCCCGCGCTTGTATAAAAAAAATTACAGTGATATATGCGAAACTAAATACACTAATGTGTAGGTACTTTAGAATAAAGGAAACTCTCAATTTCGATTTTATTTTAATTGTCTAAAATAATTAGAACATATATTTGTCAAACAAAACAAAAGAAATGTTTTTCTTACAACCCTGATGGTCCTCATGCGATACTCGGGCTTAATGCTATTGAGTAGTTTCTTGGATATTATGGCGTATTTAAGATAAGCAAACTCTTATTTCATTTTCAACACAGAGAAGTCTTTCCCTATTTGTTGCAAGAAAATGTCTTGTAAGTGGGAGCTATTTAAATCCCAACTTTCCTAAGCTCGGTTGGGTCCGTGGTTCAGATCCCCATTGAGGTGGTTTTTTTAGACCGCAAAACGGCACCGGGGTCGACCCAGCCTCCTACGATTTTGGTACTTAGGCAACTCTGGGATTCATGAGGCGGCCGGCGTGATGCTGACCACGTCACCCGCCTAGAGGGCGCGGTCAAGAAAATTGGGCCTAATCAACCATTTTCCCCCATTATGCCACTGCAAAAACGGGAAAAAAAAAATCCTTAATAAGTTATATAGTAACCAATCTTGTCCATAGTAACTTGAAATCATGAACAGGAAAAGCCCTGACTTTTCACTAGGTTTTGCTTTACTGAGCGCATTCAGTTTTTGGGTGTTGAAAGCACACTTTTTTCAATTTTCTAAAATTTTGCGTCACATTACCTGACCCCGCGCTTGTATATAACAAATTACAGTGATGATATTGCTAAACTAAAACGTACACTATGTTTAGGTACTTTAGAATAAAGGAAACTCCCTCAATTTCCCGAGCCTAACAATTGTCTAAAATAATTAGAACATTATTGGTCAAACAAAACAAAAAGAAATGTTTGGGTCAAACCCTAGATGGTCCCTCATCGCGATACTCGGGACTTGAGTAAGTTTCTATATTTATGGGGTAGAATTTAACAATATGGCGGAAACTCTTTAGCTAACACAGAGGAGGTCCTTTCCCTATTTGGGTCATAAATGCGGTAAGTGTTGAGTCTAACAAGGTTGGGGCGCGCAGGAGGCGCGCCAGGAGGGCGCGTGTTTTATATAGCAAAAACGCCAGATGGCGCATGACTTTTATAGCTAAGCGCATTCAGGCGGGCTAAGATGGGCGGACTTGAGCTAACAAGGGGAAGGTTTATATGGGTTCAAGATGGCGGACTTGAGCTAACAAGGGGAGGTTATTTGGGTCAAGATGCGGACCATTTGAGCTAACAAGGGGAGATTTGGGGTCCCAAGATGGCGGACTTGAGCTAACAAGGGGGAGATAATTTGGGTCAAGATGGCGGACATGAGATAACAAGGGAGATATTGGTCAAGGGTAATTTGCGGAGCTTAAGCAAGGGGTGACTTTGAGCTTCAAGGGGGTAAGATGGCGGACTAGAGCTAACCAGGGGAGGGTAAAGAGTAGGCGGATATGAGTTATACAATGGGGAGGTTATATGGGTCAAGATGGCGGATTTTGAGCTAACAAGGGAGAGATAAATTTGGGTCACATCTGGCTGATTTTGGAGATAACAAGGGGAGATAACAAAGAGGGGCGGGATGACTTTTTATATAAGGAAATACTCAATTACGGCAGGTGGAGCCCGCAGGCGGGATGACTTTATATATAAGGATCATTGCGCAGGTGGAGCATCAGGCGGGGTGACTTTTTATATAAGGAAATACTCATTACGCAGGTGGAGCAGCAGGCGGGATGACTTTTTATATAAGGAAATACTCATTGTGCAGGTGGAGCATCAGGCGGAGGGTGATGACTTTTTATATAAGGAAATACTCATTGTACAGATGGAGCAGCAGAGATTGACACATTACTCCTATATAAGGAATTGAGGAGGAGCAGCAGGTTGGATGACTTTTTATATAAGGAAATACTCATTGCGCAGGTGGAGCAGCAGGCGGGATGACTTTTTATATAGGAAAAATGTGCAGGGGCAAGATGGCGGGGTGACTTTTTATATAAGGAAATACTCAGTGTGCAGGTGGCGCAGCAGGCGGAGGGTGATGACTTTTTATATAAGAAAATACTCAGTGTGCAGGTGGAGCATCAGGTGGGGTGACTTTTTATATAAGGAAAATGTGCAGGGGCAAGATGGCGGGATGACTTTTTATATAAGAAAATACTCATTGCGTAGGTGGAGCATCAGGCGGGATGACTTTTTATATAAGAAAATACTCAGTGTGCAGGTAGCACCAGGCGGGATGACTTTTTTATATAAGGAAATACGCAGTGTGGAGGTGGAGCAGCAGGAGAAGTGGATAACTTTTTAATATAGTAATATGTGTTTATTGAGATAACAAGAAGACGATAATAGGAAGAGGATAATAGTTAGACTTTGAGATTTTTAGATAACAAGAAGACGTTATTTATAGACATATATTAATTCTGCAGGCGTGATACAGGGGTAAGATGGCGGGGTGACTTTTTATATAAGGAGAAAAATGGCGGCGCGCTGCAGGCGCAAGATGGCGGGATGACTTTTTATATAGGGAAAATGTACAAGGGCAAGAGGGCGGACTTGAGATAACAAGAAGGTGGTATATGGCGCAAGATGGCGGGGTGCTTTTTTTATATAAGGAATTGAGGAGGAGGCGAGGAGGAGACCCATGAATTTTTTATATAGAGATATGTTTAGATAACGAGAAGACGTTATTTATAGACATATATTAATTCTGCAGGAGTGATGCAGGGGCAGGGATGATATTTTTGTGTGATGTGGTATGGTTTTGGGGGTGAAGAGAGATATTTTAGATGTTGAGGGGAGATGTGGTGACGTTGTCAGGATGCATCTGTGTACATTTTTGGGGGTGTAGCAGGCGAGTGGACCAGCATTGAGAGGTGGGAGTGAAGAGACATTGGTGACGAGGTACGGGTGTAATGTAGCAGGTGGGTTTAGGTTAGGGGGGATATTTTTGTGTGATGTGGTATGGTTTTGGAGGTGGAAGAGAGATATTTTAGATGTTGAGGGGAGATGTGGTGACGTTGTCAGGATGCAGCTGTGTACATTTTTGGGTGTAGCAGGCGAGTGGACCAGCATTGAGAGGTGGGAGTGAAGAGGCGTCGGTGACGAGGTACGGGTGTAATGTAGCAGGTGGGGTTAGGTTAGGGGGGATATTTTTGTGTGATGTGGTATAGTTTTGGAGGTGGAAGAGAGATATTTTAATCTGTAATGTAGCAGGTGGGGTTAGGTTAGGGCGGAGGAGTAGGGTGTGTGTTGTGGAATTGTTTTGTTATGTGTGTTGGTGTGTGTGTGTTTATATGTCTACATCCGCGTGACTTTTATATAACGAAAATGTGTTGGAGGAACGTGGAGGAGGAGAGGTCTTGGAATATAGTAATATATAAGTTCATTAATGGCGGGCGTGTTGTGTGATGATTATTTTACAAACAGTTATACGTACATATTACAGATAGGTAGCCGATATTACAACAGTTAGATGCTATTTAGTTATACATATATAGAAATATAAAAGAGAAAACACTAGATACATTTTATATATTTATTGACAAAGTTAGTTGATCTATGGGTGACATATAACCGCACTTCTTTTCGTATACCCCTTGGAGCTCTCAGAACACAGGTGGTTCGGTTTACTTGGCGAGTCTGTCAATGCACGTTTTGTCTTGTTCGTTCAACGAGGGGGTCAAATGGGAAGATTTCCCGTTTAGTCTTCTAAGTTTGTCACTGCTGGGTTGACTTTTGTCAAACTTTTTTTGGCGCAACGTGTGGTGCAAATCTGCCTCCCGCTCGCAGCATAACGAAAAAGAGACGTTGGATGGGCGGGTTTTTGCAGAGGTGTTTTAACGTGACACCAGGTACGGAAATCACATCTTTGAACATATCTACCCCTAGGTCCGCGTAAAAACTAACGTGTTGTTCTAACGCTGTGTGTGGCTAGTGATGAGAATATAAGACGCTGAGAGGTGAAGTTTGGTCGTAGACAACTACTCACTAGGAAATGCCCGTGAGGTGGTAGAAATACCCCCTCGACACGATAGAAATATGCCCTCGAGATGATATAAATATACCCTCGACACGACAGAAATATACCCTCGACACGACAGAAATATGTATGTGTAATGATAGAAAATATGACCTCGACACGACAGAAATATGCCCTCGACACGACAGAAATATGTATGTGTAATGATAGAAAATATGCCCTCGACACGACAGAAATATGCCCTCGACACGACAGAAATATGTATGTGTAATGATAGAAAATATGCCCTCGACACGACAGAAATATGTATGTGTAATGATATAAATATGTCCTCGGCACAACAGAAATATGCCCTCGACACGACAGAAATATGTATGTGTAATGATAGAAAATATGACCTCGAGACGACAGAAATATACCCCCGAGATGATAGAAATGTGACCACTGGTTTTGGGAGAAAACTTTAGATATCACCCACCAAAGGATTTTCGCACGTGTAATAAAGGGGGGTCTCGATAAAATTTACTCTCTCGACCTTCACTCAGCTCTCCAAAGGTTTAAGTATTGCATCACTTCTTGGCATGTTCACCTAGTTAGTGGGAGCCGTCACCTACAAAGAGGTATGACCCCACCTGCAAGGGGTGGTCCTGGAAACAGTCTGTAGCAGTGCAGTCTGGCTGATCGAGTGCGGCTCGCAATGGGAAGGCAAAAGCGGTCCCTAAACAATGTCGGGTTGTAGTCGGTTGTGTCGATCGAGAGGTGGAGATATCACAGCTTAGAAGGGAGTTTTGAAGCGAGTTGAGGTTTTGTGTTTTCTTTTGTAGTGGTGTGGGTGAGGTCGGGAGGTTTTTTTGTGTGATGTATTGTACCGGTAGTGTGTTTGGTTGTAGGTATCTTAATTGTGTGGTGTAGTTTGTGGGGCTGTCGAATCGTGGGGTGTGCTGGGGTATGGGTTTTTTTTGTGTGTCGGTATTTTAATTGTTGTATCTACAATATGTATAGATCAGAGTGAAGTTTTAGAAACCAGTACTAGTTCTACCATCGAACTTGCGTCCTGGTAGTGTGTGTGTTGTTTATTTTACATATAGACAGGTATACATATACAAGATGTTTACAGCAGTTATACGCTAAATAGTCAAGCTAAAACACTAGTCTCAAACGCATTGTAGGTCGCTTGACACCTGCCCAGCCTTATTTGCTCACTAACAGCAACTTGCTTAATGAAAAGCTAATCGATTGTGTTATAGCGGCTTTAAGCTAGGTTGTGAAACGGTTTGAGACACGATTCGTGGTGACAGATGGTTACATACTCAGAAACCTAAGCGATACTCAACGTGCTGTTGAACAAATATTCAGTGTTAGCTTTCTTGGTTTGATAGAGGCTTTAACTATAAATTATCTGTAATGTTTTAAATAGTCTTGTTAAGGTATTATCTCTATAATATTGCGTATGCGTAAGCAATAACAGGAGATTTTGTGTGTGTTTTATTAGGTATAGATACACTACGCAAAAGTGATCTCACCAGAACTTTGTTATCTATGTAGATGTGTCGTAGTCTAGTTACAAACAGCAAGGTGGTTTAGAAGTAACTTTATCATTTTTATTGGAAGAAAATTGTGTTTTTTATCGTTTACATGTTTTGTAACAAATTTGATTGCTCCAAAACTTTCACACAATTAGGTTACTACTTGACTTGAGAAGAAGGTCTTTTTATAAACACTCTTGAGTGAATTCCCATTTTTTCCTATCCGCTATAGAATAAAGAGGAAAATATATTTTTAAAAGTATTACCTGTTATAGAGGCAGATGAGTAAGGTTCGGTATGATGGAGGCGGTTTTGGTTTTGTGTTGTGTTGTGTGTGTAGTGGGTCACGGGGTAGTTTTCTTTATTATTTATATTATAGCATGAGTAATAAAATCTACTTACCCCAATGTTCAGTTAATGTTATGTAAATGAACCGTAAACACGCGCAGTCTCCAACATAAAAAATATTGGGAAAGACCACACTGAACAAAAACAAATAGACAATTTATTGAACACACCCGTAGAGATATATCTTGCAGGTAGACTAAAGTATGGCGGCAACTAAACACGTACTTAGCGTTACAATCTGTAACTGATTCATGGTCGAGACCAGTTTCATACATTTTAAGAAAAACCCAACAACCACGTATTTGTACCCTCACTAGAAAGAAATCGGATCGATGACCCGTGCAAATCAGCGATCGTGAATTTCTGTTCACGTCACTACGGTAAAATACAAACCATCAATAGTAGAAAACTTATAAAAGAAATATTCCTACGTTCGTGTGTTCGAATCACCGCCAGCTTGCATCAATTTTTTTATTCAACCTATAGATAAATAGATCAACCGTCAAATACTTCTTTAAAAAACACTTTCCCTTGGTAAAAAATAATACCCCTTCTCATAAAAATACTGCCCCTTGTCAAAAAAAAATGTCGCCCTCTTCGTAATCAAAGTTCTTCCTATTGTCAAAAAAATGTCACCCCGTGACAATTAAATTTCTCCCCTTTACTTCCCCTTGGTAAATACTTACAGTTGCGGTCTTCAACACGCGCCCCAACGGTTTAAGCACTTCATCACTTCTTATCATGTTATAAATTATTCTATCCAGACACTTTCCTTTCTCTCACACGATCACCTTGTGATAAAAATATTTCTTACCCCTTACTTTCACATTGTCATCACTATCATCTCGGCTCAGACAGGACTATAAACATCTATTACCTACCCGATAAAAGCTACGACAAACGTTATCTACCAGTTGTAATAGCATATATAGTCTGTTGTAACGGAACATCGGATAATTTCTTGTTGCCCTAAGACGCCGCAAGGCGTAATGGCCACAGACTGCTTGGTCGGTCGACGGGTAAGGATGGAAGAAGAAGAAGAATAATAGTATGATGTAGAAAAATACCTACCACGGTCTTACATACTCTCTGTATGGATGTGTATGACATGAAAATCTATTTCTTTTATAAAAAATTTTAGTACAAATGTGTTTCTGCGAAAAACCGAAAGCTAACGGTTCGACGGTGAAACCGACTATCCGTGTTACGCCAATGTTTAATTACACTACAGGTGTGTTTGGAAAAAACAATTAAACAAAGCCGACTGCATTCAGAAAGATCGAGTGAGAGACGCACGCGTGTGTGTTTCAGAGATCTGCGCGTACGAGGTCGATAGACAATTTCATTACGGAGGATGTTTCAAACAGCTATGTTTGCTAAATCGAGCCCTTGTCGAAAATATGAGTTATTTTACATTAGATCTGTTTCTCATTCGTATCCAAATATTCAGTGTTAAGTCATTATTTCTATAATAGTGTGTGTATTCGTAAGCAATAACAGGAGGTTTTTGTGTTTCTCAAAGTTTAGATACACTACCCAAAAGGGATTTCACCGGGTAGACGAGAGTATGACACCAACTAGATACGGCTTTAGTGTTACACTCTATAACTGATTCATTTTCGAGACCATTTTCAAACATTTTAAGAAAACGCAACAACCACATGTTTGTAACCTCACTAGAAAGAAACAGGCGTGATGGCCAGTGTGAAACAGCGCGCCTGTTTCTTTCTAGTGAGGTTACAAACATGTGGTTGTTGCGTTTTCTTAAAATGTTTGAAAATGGTCTCGAAAATGAATCAGTTATAGAGTGTAACACTAAAGCCGTATCTAGTTGGTGTCATACTCTCGTCTACCCGGTGAAATCCCTTTTGGGTAGTGTATCTAAACTTTGAGAAACACAAAAACCTCCTGTTATTGCTTACGAATACACACACTATTATAGAAATAATGACTTAACACTGAATATTTGGATACGAATGAGAAACAGATCTAATGTAAAATAACTCATATTTTCGACAAGGGCTCGATTTAGCAAACATAGCTGTTTGAAACATCCTCCGTAATGAAATTGTCTATCGACCTCGTACGCGCAGATCTCTGAAACACACACGCGTGCGTCTCTCACTCGATCTTTCTGAATGCAGTCGGCTTTGTTTAATTGTTTTTTCCAAACACACCTGTAGTGTAATTAAACATTGGCGTAACACGGATAGTCGGTTTCACCGTCGAACCGTTAGCTTTCGGTTTTTCGCAGAAACACATTTGTACTAAAATTTTTTATAAAAGAAATAGATTTTCATGTCATACACATCCATACAGAGAGTATGTAAGACCGTGGTAGGTATTTTTCTACATCATACTATTATTCTTCTTCTTCTTCCATCCTTACCCGTCGACCGACCAAGCAGTCTGTGGCCATTACGCCTTGCGGCGTCTTAGGGCAACAAGAAATTATCCGATGTTCCGTTACAACAGACTATATATGCTATTACAACTGGTAGATAACGTTTGTCGTAGCTTTTATCGGGTAGGTAATAGATGTTTATAGTCCTGTCTGAGCCGAGATGATAGTGATGACAATGTGAAAGTAAGGGGTAAGAAATATTTTTATCACAAGGTGATCGTGTGAGAGAAAGGAAAGTGTCTGGATAGAATAATTTATAACATGATAAGAAGTGATGAAGTGCTTAAACCGTTGGGGCGCGTGTTGAAGACCGCAACTGTAAGTATTTACCAAGGGGAAGTAAAGGGGAGAAATTTAATTGTCACGGGGTGACATTTTTTTGACAATAGGAAGAACTTTGATTACGAAGAGGGCGACATTTTTTTTGACAAGGGGCAGTATTTTTATGAGAAGGGGTATTATTTTTTTACCAAGGGAAAGTGTTTTTTTAAAGAAGTATTTGACGGTTGATCTATTTATCTATAGGTTGAATAAAAAAAATTGATGCAAGCTGGCGGTGATTCGAACACACGAACGTAGGAATATTTCTTTTATAAGTTTTCTACTATTGATGGTTTGTATTTTACCGTAGTGACGTGAACAGAAATTCACGATCGCTGATTTGCACGGGTCATCGATCCGATTTCTTTCTAGTGAGGGTACAAATACGTGGTTGTTGGGTTTTTCTTAAAATGTATGAAACTGGTCTCGACCATGAATCAGTTACAGATTGTAACGCTAAGTACGTGTTTAGTTGCCGCCATACTTTAGTCTACCTGCAAGATATATCTCTACGGGTGTGTTCAATAAATTGTCTATTTGTTTTTGTTCAGTGTGGTCTTTCCCAATATTTTTTATGTTGGAGACTGCGCGTGTTTACGGTTCATTTACATAACATTAACTGAACATTGGGGTAAGTAGATTTTATTACTCATGCTATAATATAAATAATAAAGAAAACTACCCCGTGACCCACTACACACACAACACAACACAAAACCAAAACCGCCTCCATCATACCGAACCTTACTCATCTGCCTCTATAACAGGTAATACTTTTAAAAATATATTTTCCTCTTTATTCTATAGCGGATAGGAAAAAATGGGAATTCACTCAAGAGTGTTTATAAAAAGACCTTCTTCTCAAGTCAAGTAGTAACCTAATTGTGTGAAAGTTTTGGAGCAATCAAATTTGTTACAAAACATGTAAACGATAAAAAACACAATTTTCTTCCAATAAAAATGATAAAGTTACTTCTAAACCACCTTGCTGTTTGTAACTAGACTACGACACATCTACATAGATAACAAAGTTCTGGTGAGATCACTTTTGCGTAGTGTATCTATACCTAATAAAACACACACAAAATCTCCTGTTATTGCTTACGCATACGCAATATTATAGAGATAATACCTTAACAAGACTATTTAAAGAATTACAGCTAATAAATAGTGACCGAGTCTATCAAACCGAGAAAGCTAACACTGAATATTTGTTCAACAGCACGTTGAGTATCGATTAGGTTTCTGAGTATGTAACCATCTGTCACCACGAATCGTGTCTCAAACCGTTTCACAACCTAGCTTAAAGCCGCTATAACACAATCGATTAGCTTTTCATTAAGCAAGTTGCTGTTAGTGAGCAAATAAGGCTGGGCAGGTGTCAAGCGACCTACAATGCGTTTGAGACTAGTGTTTTAGCTTGACTATTTAGCGTATAACTGCTGCTGTAACATCTTGTATATGTATACCTGTCTATATGTAAAATAAACAACACACACACTACCAGGACGCAAGTTCGATGGTAGAACTAGTACTGGTTTCTAAAACTTCACTCTGATCTATACATATTGTAGATACAACAATTAAAATACCGACACACAAAAAACCCATACCCCAGCACACCCCACGATTCGACAGCCCCACAAACTACACCACACAATTAAGATACCTACAACCAAACACACTACCGGTACAATACATCACACAAAAAACCTCCCGACCTCACCCACACCACTACAAAAGAAAACACAAAACCTCAACTCGCTTCAAAAACTCCCTTCTAAGCTGTGATATCTCCACCTCTCGATCGACACAACCGACTACAACCCGACATTGTTTAGGGACCGCTTTTGCCTTCCCATTGCGAGCCGCACTCGATCAGCCAGACTGCACTGCTACAGACTGTTTCCAGGACCACCCCTTGCAGGTGGGGTCATACCTCTTTGTAGGTGACGGCTCCCACTAACTAGGTGAACATGCCAAGAAGTGATGCAATACTTAAACCTTTGGAGAGCTGAGTGAAGGTCGAGAGAGTAAATTTTATCGAGACCCCCCTTTATTACACGTGCGAAAATCCTTTGGTGGGTGATATCTAAAGTTTTCTCCCAAAACCAGTGGTCACATTTCTATCATCTCGGGGGTATATTTCTGTCGTCTCGAGGTCATATTTTCTATCATTACACATACATATTTCTGTCGTGTCGAGGGCATATTTTCTATCATTACACATACATATTGCTGTCGTGTCGAGGGCATATTTTTCTATCATTACACATACATATTTCATGTCGAGGGTATATTTCTGTCGTGTCGAGGGCATATTTCTATCATTATCGAGGGCATATTTTTCTATCATTACACATACATATTTCTGTCGTGTCGAGGGCATATTTCTGTCGTGTCGAGGTCATATTTTCTATCATTACACATACATATTTCTGTCGTGTCGAGGGTATATTTCTGTCGTGTCGAGGGTATATTTATATCATCTCGAGGGCATATTTCTATCGTGTCGAGGGGGTATTTCTACCACCTCACGGGCATTTCCTAGTGAGTAGTTGTCTACGACCAAACTTCACCTCTCAGCGTCTTATATTCTCATCACTAGCCACACACAGCGTTAGAACAACACGTTAGTTTTTTTACGCGGACCTAGGGGTAGATATGTTCAAAGATGTGATTTCCGTACCTGGTGTCACGTTAAAACACCTCTGCAAAAACCCGCCCATCCAACGTCTCTTTTTCGTTATGCTGCGAGCGGGAGGCAGATTTGCACCACACGTTGCGCCAAAAAAAGTTTGACAAAAGTCAACCCAGCAGTGACAAACTTAGAAGACTAAAAGGGAAATCTTCCCATTTGACCCCCTCGTTGAACGAACAAGACAAAACGTGCATTGACAGACTCGCCAAGTAAACCGAACCACCTGTGTTCTGAGAGCTCCAAGGGGTATACGAAAAGAAGTGCGGTTATATGTCACCCATAGATCAACTAACTTTGTCAATAAATATATAAAATGTATCTAGTGTTTTCTCTTTTATATTTCTATATATGTATAACTAAATAGCATCTAACTGTTGTAATATCGGCTACCTATCTGTAATATGTACGTATAAACTGTTTGTAAAATAATCATCACACAACACGCCCGCCATTAATGAACTTATATATTACTATATTCCAAGACCTCTCCTCCTCCACGTTCCTCCAACACATTTTCGTTATATAAAAGTCACGCGGATGTAGACATATAAACACACACACACACCAACACACATAACAAAACAATTCCACAACACACACCCTACTACTCCGCCCTAACCTAACCCCACCTGCTACATTACAGATTAAAATATCTCTCTTCCACCTCCAAAACTATACCACATCACACAAAAATATCCCCCCTAACCTAACCCCACCTGCTACATTACACCCGTACCTCGTCACCGACGCCTCTTCACTCCCACCTCTCAATGCTGGTCCACTCGCCTGCTACACCCCAAAAATGTACACAGCTGCATCCTGACAACGTCACCACATCTCCCCTCAACATCTAAAATATCTCTCTTCCACCTCCAAAACCATACCACATCACACAAAAATATCCCCCCTAACCTAACCCCACCTGCTACATTACACCCGTACCTCGTCACCAATGTCTCTTCACTCCCACCTCTCAATGCTGGTCCACTCGCCTGCTACACCCCCAAAAATGTACACAGATGCATCCTGACAACGTCACCACATCTCCCCTCAACATCTAAAATATCTCTCTTCCACCCCCAAAACCATACCACATCACACAAAAATATCATCCCTGCCCCTGCATCACTCCTGCAGAATTAATATATGTCTATAAATAACGTCTTCTCGTTATCTAAACATATCTCTATATAAAAAATTCATGGGTCTCCTCCTCGCCTCCTCCTCAATTCCTTATATAAAAAAAGCACCCCGCCATCTTGCGCCATATACCACCTTCTTGTTATCTCAAGTCCGCCCTCTTGCCCTTGTACATTTTCCCTATATAAAAAAGTCATCCCGCCATCTTGCGCCTGCAGCGCGCCGCCATTTTTCTCCTTATATAAAAAGTCACCCCGCCATCTTACCCCTGTATCACGCCTGCAGAATTAATATATGTCTATAAATAACGTCTTCTTGTTATCTAAAAATCTCAAAGTCTAACTATTATCCTCTTCCTATTATCGTCTTCTTGTTATCTCAATAAACACATATTACTATATTAAAAAGTTATCCACTTCTCCTGCTGCTCCACCTCCACACTGCGTATTTCCTTATATAAAAAGTCATCCCGCCTGGTGCTACCTGCACACTGAGTATTTTCTTATATAAAAAGTCATCCCGCCTGATGCTCCACCTACGCAATGAGTATTTTCTTATATAAAAAGTCATCCCGCCATCTTGCCCCTGCACATTTTCCTTATATAAAAAGTCACCCCACCTGATGCTCCACCTGCACACTGAGTATTTTCTTATATAAAAAGTCATCACCCTCCGCCTGATGCTCCACCTGCACACTGAGTATTTCCTTATATAAAAAGTCACCCCGCCATCTTGCCCCTGCACATTTTTCCTATATAAAAAGTCATCCCGCCTGCTGCTCCACCTGCTCAATGAGTATTTTCTTATATAAAAAGTCATCCCACCTGCTGCTCCTCCTCAATTCCTTATATAAAAGTCATGTACCAACCCCTGCTGCTCCATCTGTACAATGAGTATTTCCTTATATAAAAAAGTCATCACCCTCCGCCTGATGCTCCACCTGCACAATGAGTATTTCCTTATATAAAAAGTCATCCCGCCTGCTGCTCCACCTGCGTAATGAGTATTTCCTTATATAAAAAGTCACCCCGCCTGATGCTCCACCTGCGCAATGAGTATTTCCTTATATAAAAAGTCATCCCGCCTGCTGCTCCACCTGCGTAATGAGTATTTCCTTATATAAAAAGTCATCCCGCCATCTTGTTATCTCCCCCTTGTTAGCTCAAATCCGCCATCTTGTTATCTCCCCCTTGTTAGCTCAAGTCCGCCATCTTACCCGCCTCTTCTTGTTAGCTCAAATCCGCCATCTTGTTATCTCCCCCTTGTTAGCTCAAGTCCGCCATCTTACCCCCTTGTTAGCTCAAGTCCGCCATCTTACCCCCTTGTTAGCTCAAGTCCGCCATCTTGACCCAAATAACCTCCCCTTGTTAGCTCAAGTCCGCCATCTTGACCCAAATAACCTCCCCTTGTTAGCTCAAGTTATCCCCCCTTGTTAGCTCAAAGTCCGCCATCTTGACCCAAATAACCTCCCCTTGTTAGCTCAAGTCCGCCATCTTACCCCCTTGTTAGCTCAAGTCCGCCATCTTGACCCATATAACCTCCCCTTGTTAGCTCAAGTCCGCCATCTTGCGCCGCCTGAATGCGCTTATATAAAAGTCATGCGCCTCCTGGCGTTTTTGCTATATAAAAGTCACGCGCCTCCTGGCGCGCCTCCTGCGCGCCTCCTGAATGATACCTAATCTCAGAGTGTTTCATTGTAAGACTGATCAGTTGAAATAGAAGCTAACTGTTCTTCTATTATTGTAAAATCCAAGTCAGATGAAACAGGTAAAAATGTATTTCTTACCCAGTCGAATCTCTCTGTAGTCAACGATGGAAAGTAATGTTATGAGAGTAGCAATGTCTTTTACATTATTTTTTGGGTGCCAGTGAAAACATATCAAGATTACCCTCCCGAGCTCTATTTAACCAGATTAATATACTTTTTTTAAAATGACAGTAGCTTATCAGTAGATATAAGGATGTTTTCATTTCGCACTTGCATACTGGTATTCACACTGTTTAAATATTTCTGCCATATATAATTAGGTCCCCGTTGAACGTTGAAGTAAATCAATTTTTGTTCAAAGCAGTTAATAGCTCCAATTATTATTGAATGAATTCAAGCTATAAGATCAGTTTTATATTACATGGTCACTAAAAAAAATATTTCATGTAGTAAAGTTACACCATTTGTGCAGCACACTTTGGTAGACGTAGCGGCACACCGCTTGAGAAACAGTGCAATAGACAGTTATGTAGAGTTTTTTTTAATACTTAGATAGGGGAAAATATATCCTGTTAAAACCTTGATGGGTTATAATATCTAAATGTAGCGTATATTCAGTTGTCGGTGTTTGCTTATGGTACCGTATTTAAAAAGAATAATGCGGATGTCCTGAAAGGAACCAGTGCATAGAGGAAGCTTATTACACGTACTCCCATTAGAAGGAAGGTCCTTTCTTTGGGCATAGTAAAGAGATGAAAGCTGGAGTATTGTGATAACATCAAATATTGAGGGGGGAGGGGAGGAGACGAGGTCACAATGAGATGAGATACTGGACAGTTTGACTTGATGGCATGGGAAGAAGTCAACTGAATTGATTGACAGCACTGGGGATATGAAGTTGTGGGGAGACATGCTCACATATGCCAGATGGCATAATCATTGTCATACACGACATATTTTTGTTTTGAATAGCGTCTTTCCCTGAATTCCACAAAGAGAGAAGATATTAATCTGTTTAAGCTTACGGAGATGGAGGAAGTCAACATAATTGATAATAACCAATGGGATTAAAAGTTATGGAGAGGAATGTACGCCTGGGCCAGTCGGCAAGGCACTTGAAGAAGACGGATGAGAATCATGAACATCATATTACCCTACTTTCTCCTTGCTGCGGGTTAACATGTCAAGTTATTAGTTTAGTAAGATTCATCTGTAAACCTAAAACGTAAACCCCACCAAAAAAAAAAAAAAATGCTACACATTTTTACAGTTTATCATGATCTGTTTCCACATCTTCCCTGTCTGGTCGTTTCGTATTTTTATTTCACTTTATTTTTAAATGTTACAGACATTTAAATTAATGGCTCGACAAATCACACACATTTCCCTAAGGGCATGCAGACGTCGGGAGTTAAAACGCTCAAATAAGTATGGAAAGCACTATATTTGGTGAAATTTTAACGAAAATACATTAAAAGGACTCCAGTTTTATTGATTCTCATTTATCCTGAAGTTCCAGAATCGTTACAACCACTTCTGCTTGCAGCATGTGTCATCTCTTAACATTGTAACTGTTTGAAGTATTAGTCTAGAGGCTGTTTTTAAGTGTTGGTCAGTTCGATGAATCGTGGAAGTTCCGCATCCTAGCAAGTATTACTCATTGAACGAGTCCGCCATTCAAATACCGGCTTTGGTTAGACGCGTTCGTAGAATAGACCTAAGTAGTGAGCAGAAAATGTCTTCCTTTTTTGAACAGGATAATAATGTGATATTGTTTATTTATGTACGTTTGCTTCTTATTATGATAGTTTGTGTTATTTTTAAATGAAGGTAAAAAATGGTGTTTCCCCCAGAAGCTGTTTACCGGTGTAAAGGATATTGCTTCTGTGTTATATGAGGACAACTTATCAGTGTGAATTCCGTCATACAGAAACACTTATTTTATTCGTATAAAAGATTGAGGCAGCTTCATTGTTTAATTTTGCTTTAGTTAGAATGGAGACAGGATGTTTTTCAGCAACTATGTCTGCACTTCCAGTTCTAGGGAAAGAAGTATTGAGTTTTTTAAGAGGTAATAGTTCCATCTCGGGGATGGAGAAGATTGACTGTATATTTTGTGTATATGTTTTTCATCTTGTATTACTTGGATATCTTGTATTAAATGTGCTTAGTTGCTTTTTGTTTTAGACCATATGTACTAGACATGTGTGGCTTTCTTAGTGTTTGTAAAACCCAGTTTAGTCCCATGTTGGTTATATTGTGGGTAAACAGCGTTCTGTGTTCAAGATAACAGATTATATTTGATAATTCTTCCTGACTGAAAATTTTGGCATTTGCTGTTGTTTCATAGTGACATTTTGTGTGTGTATGCAGTTTCCCTTCCCGTTCTTATTAATATTTGACGTCACATTTCAGTTTACCAGGAGCGACTTGTAATTACTAGATATAGTGTGGTTTACTTTATTGTTTTCTCCTTTAAGTTTCCGTAACAAAAATTATTTTTAATTTCTTGGTCATGAGCCGTCGACAAACCTGATGTTGATCTCTGATGCAATATACACATAGTATTGGTAAATGTAGTCTCATAACGGATACTGCCGTAGTGAAGTGCTAGACGTTTCACCTATACTAGGACCTTACACCTCAAGGTAGAAGAGGAACGACTATGTTAGTAAACAAACTATAAGAGGTCTCGGTTTTATGAGGTAGGATGGCCGATTCCTTTTGTGACTGCCTTTGCCTTCCCTAACTCACGAGGAGAGTCAGGTAAGTTATGCAATTTTACAGCTGGGTAGACCGAAGCTTGACGCGCCCTGACTAACCAGTCCCGTTGTCTCGAGTTAGTGAGCGCTCTGGATGCGCTGTACCCAATGTTTATGAGAACAATAAATTAATTGCATGTTTGTAGCACTGACAAATGCTGGGATTATTATGTTATTGATGAGAAATGCTGCGGTGTGTCGATGATTCTAGATAGTTTCAAATTTTCGCGGCCTGTTGCCAAGATGGCTATATCGTGTTGCATACGAATCTGGTACTTGTGTATTTACCGCGTTACTTAATTTGTATGCTCTACCATAATGTGATATCTTATATTACTTGTATATCTGTTAAATACACATGTATCTTGTGATTTGTTTTGTGTTAGTTTGGTTGTGTCTTCTGTTTTGTTGTGTGTGTGTGTGTGTGTGTTTCGTATTACTTTGGCGCGTAGAGCGGCCGAGTGGTTAGGGCATTGGCCTATCGCGGTGAAGGTACTGGGTTCGAAACACAACGATGTCACTCTCTAGTCTACTCAGTAGTAAATGGGTACCTGACTTTGCTCTTGAGTTAAGGGAGGCAAAGTCAGCGAAGAAGGGAATTGATCACCCACCTCTGGGAGCTGGACCGAGTATAGTAAAGTCTTTAACACTCCACTTCCGTTAGGCAGAATCTGCTAAGGGATTACCATTACCTTTGTTTGTGTATGTGGTATCGATTATGTTTGTGTATCTGGTATATTTTATCTTATATCGATTCTGTTTGTGTATCTGGTATATTTTATCTTATATCGATTCTGTTAGTGTATCTGGTATATTTTATCTTATATCGATTCTGTTTGTGTATATGGTATATTTTATCTTATATTGATTTTGTTTTGTATCTGGTATACTTTATCGTATATTGATTCTGTTTTGCGGCTGGAACTCTGGACTTCTTTATTCTGCCTTATGTTGTCTACATTTTACGTCGTAAATCGTCGCAGATGGAACCGGTCTGTTGTGCTGTCATGTGTTGTTTATTTAAGATATCCGCCACCCCTCAATCCTTCTACTTGGGCCATCCTCTCTACTCGGGTCGCTTCTATTTTGTGGTGATATGCACGTGCTCCGTTGATCGGGATTCAACCTCACGAGATGCCAAATCTTCTCTCCCCCCCCCCCCCCTTTTTTTTTCTCAATGTATTACTTCACTGGCGCTGTTCCATTTCTGTCTCGTTTTTTTATTATTATTTTTAAATAAGATTATTTTCTTAGGTAACTCATTTCACATGCAGTGAGTTTCTTTTCTTTTGTTGTTAGCGTCAAGGTCTGACCTTGATATATTGTTGTTATAAATATTGTATTTATGAGGCCGTTCGAATTCGTGGATACTTCAGGTTAGGCGTCCACTTGACAGATTCGCTTTACTGGCTGGGTTAAATTCTCATTTCAAGCGGGGACACTGCACAACACCCCATTATAATCGGCGAAAGTTTTAAATTATAACAATTATTTAGCAAATACTTAAGATTTAGTTATAGATTTAAGTGATAGTACCGCCCCAACGTGCGACATACGATTTGGATTACACAATACTTCCAGAGAGTATTCCGCCAATCACATTGCAGATTAACTTTGAAGAACTAGAAATTACGATGGCGGTCGTAGATTGTTTGGACTATGAAACTGGAATTCCCGGTTAATCAGACATGAATGACAGAAAGTGTGTGGGGTAGATTTATTTCTCCGGTCTCTATGTGGAGGCGCGCACCTTTTGGCCGTGTTCCAAGAGTGCAGTTCGACTTTCCCGGTTACAACCTGTTAACTTGGCCTAAAAACGTTTCCTTGACCCTTGATGTTAGAGATAAACAAAGATGTTATTTCCCGTTGGCTGGCAGGAGATCTCGTAATAAGAGCGCAATTCCCCCCAGCCTCCCGTTTTGAGCCCAAATCTTCATGTGATTAAAAACAACTAAAACACACAAGGCTACGGATGTGTCAATAAGTACATGGCAGAACTTCTTTCTTCATTGAGGTCGGGATATTCACAGACGTTAGAGTAGCAAAAGTTTCTCCAGTTACGTGCTATTTTAACAAGAATCTGCGTTGCTACTTAGAAGCAGCGGCAGAAATCGTGAGGTTTAGAAGTTAACAAATGAAAATCGCGACATACGTTATCCCGGTCTGGAAACTTATTTCTCCCGGCTGCAGAAAAATCTCTTTCGATGTCCTATGCCCACTCAATCCTGCTGCTGGTAGTTGACACTAGAGTTCCAATATGATTCACATCTCGTCTCGGTCTGATATTAACAGTCAGAAAAATGTTTGAAGTGGAATGCAATGCATCATGCTTATGAATTATTACCTTCGTGACAGCCTATTCCCAAGATAAACGTGCCATCCAATTCACTTGGGTGCGTGTGAAGTTAGCATGTAATTCGTAACTTTTCCTTATTTAATATCTACAGATTCTGGGAGCTCGGGCCACACTTCAGATGATGATGAAAATGATGATGAATCCTCCTCATACGGTGACAGAGATGATGATAGCGACGATGACTACTCAGATATTGGTATGTAACTTGCCTATTATTCGTGTACACTTGGTCGTCATTACCCTCTTTTTTACACAAATATGAAGGTTGTAATACTGCAGTCAGATAAATCATAGCATATTATAAATAATAGAGAATAACATTAATTGGTTCATTAAGGAAAACACAGAAATAAATAAAGAAGGAAAACAGGCCTGTGGATCACAAACAAGTCATGAAAATAGATCAATGGTCAGCGCTCGTGAGAAAGACAGGATACTAGACAATAGATAAGTAAAAGAAGTAATAGGCTCTCCACAAATTTCATCCAGGTCCATGAAATGATGCCATTGCCTTTCAGCGAGAGTGGAAATGTTAGGCATAACTAGCTAAGTATTTATCCCCCCCCCCCCCCCCTCAAAATGATATCACTGGGGCATGACACAGCTTGCAACAACACAAGATTACATATAGTGCTTTATCTTATGAGCCAGCTACATACCTGGCCCCATCAAGGAGCCAAAAAGTGTTCCCTCACCAGACCTATCCCAGGAAATGTGAACTGGTGCTTCTAAGAAAGGAACACGAGCAGTGGAAGCGGAAACAATCTAGAGCAGTGGAAGCGGAAACAATCTTCTGTTAAGTGGGGAAGAAATATCACAGTAGTTATATATTCTGTTTTGTTCATGATATCAAAATCAGGAATAGTAATAGTGTTGTTTGTGTAGTGTGTAAGCTGACACAGTCCTTGGTTTGGGAACTAAAATTTTGTTGTGAATCCTGAGAGCCTGTGGGCAGATGTGGCTTGGGGGTACTTTTGATGTGTTACAGCTGAACAGTAAGGATTTTCTTTGAGGTACTAATGAAGTCACTTGACTTGCCATATTGTTTTATAAGGGTTCAACGTTTCACAGAAAAAACCATGTTTTAGCCTCAAAAACCTAATATCATTTTAAAACACAATTTAAAAAAAAAAAGACATTTTGATTGCCATGATCATTGTTGTTTAAATTGGTTGATAATCATTGTCATCATGTTCTTAGTTGCTCCTTATGCATGCCACCACTGAATCTGGTCCCCAAGCAGGAAGCCTGCACCAAGCAGTCACGGTCTTTTGCAGTGGTGGTTTCTATAGCAAATTGTTGTACATGATGACGTTGCCAGCCTCGTGCACAATTAGTTTTCTCAAACAACGTTCTTGAGGGAGTAGTATTCCTATTATTTCTCTGACTCACCAGAGACCCCTTGGCACTTCATGGTTGATGTTATCACACTTAAATAATCCACAGATGCAGATTTGGCCAATATCAAACCAAGCGAGTGTGAATCTCTTGTTGCCCTGGGGAAGAAACAGAAACAATACTTTTGGCAGTACAATGTTCAGTCCAAGGGACCTAAAGGAACAAGATTGAAACTTGCAGTAGAATCAAACTCTGACCCTCACGTGCTGAATGACTTTGAAGATCCTGTGTTTGACGAATGTAACACTGCCATAGCTGGCATCAGACATGGTGGCAAGGCAAGGAAAGGAGATGGAAATGAGATTACCCCAAATCCAAGAAAACTTTATTTGATTGGTCATCAGTTAATGAGGCTTAATCATCAAATCAATGCCTGTCAACTGGGCACTGATGTCCCGCTTGTGAAGAGAAACGAGTCTCGTAAGGAGAAGAACAAACTGGCTTCAAGAGCATGCAGATTGAAAAAGAAGGCACAACACGAGGCCAATAAAATTAAACTATATGGCCTTGAACAGGAGCACAGTAAGTATTTTTAAAAGTAGTTTATTGTTGCCATAATCTTGTGTTTTGTTTGTTTGTTGTTGTTTTTTTTTTTTTGCAGCATAAGTTTGAGACCCTCAACAACAGATGTTTCTGTCACATCCTTCAAATGAAATGGCCAAATATAAGAAAACATATTGACAACTACCAGCACTGTTGGGATTAAAGGGAGAAAGGAAATAGATGGGGGAGATCCTGAGGAAACAACTGGCCAGTATAGCAGGCATACCTTTTGACTGGAACTTACAGGAGAAATGGAATAGTCACAATATAACCAGACATTCCTTTTAACTAGGACCTGAAGGGGAAAATTGGCTGTATAAATAGACACGCATTTGGCATGGACCTACAGGGGGAAAACAGCAGTATAACTAGACATGTCCTTGACTTGAACCTAGAGGGGAAGAGAAGAGATGGGAAGGCAATGAGAACTTGGAGAAGAACAGTGGCTGAAAAAGCCAAGACAGATGAGATCTCAGGGGCAGTATAAAGACAACCAAAAATAACAGCTGGTGACAAGCAAGAGTTATATAATTTATAATTTACATAGAATGAAAAAGTGATCAATAAATAGATAATCTTGTTTTCTTCTCTAACAATCCAGCAGTAATTTGGTTTAAATGTGATCTTCTTTCTTCTTTTTTTGCACCATATTCTATTTTAACTTTCCTTGAGGTCAAGTAGCGTCCTATTAGCTAAGCGGCTAAAGTGCTTGCCTCTCGATGGCAAAGGTGTGGGGTTCTACCCAGCTGTAAATGGGCACCTGACTGCTCATGACTTAAGGAGGGCAAAGACAGCAATTCAGGGAACCTCATAAAGCTGAACCCAATATAGTGAGGTGCCTAATATTTCTATCCCCAGCGGCAGTAGCTGCTATGAGTCCTAGAATAATTTTGTAAAATATTTAAAAAACGGTTTTTTCTTGTCATCAACATCATCATCATCATCATCATTACCTTTCAGATCTCGATAGTGTATATTCCTTCAACAAATTCATGCCATGTTCTGCTGTCATTTTTGTGTGTGTGCGCTTAAAGTCTTTCCATGTCTTCTTTATCCCTTCAATGTCTGTAGCCACTCCTGTTGTCCATGGATTTGTCTGTCTCCTCTACCACTGCCACCCTGAGACAACAAAATAAGGACTACCTTGTTCCACATTATGTGTCTTATCCATCACCTGCATATTTTTCTCATCTCCTATTCCACTGGTGCTTATCTGCTTCATGGCATCAGTTCTACACTGGTGATCTTGTGATACTATTTCAATCCTTCTGGCCTACACAGGCATCCATTTATGAAAGTCAGTTGAGTTCATGTTATTATTATCTTTTCAAGTATAAATATTTAATGAGTATTGATAAATCTACACAGCAGGAGAGACAAAATAATGTGTGTCATTTATTATAATCATATTTTTTCATAGTTTCGAAAAGTATTAATTGTTGAATTTTGTCCACCAGGTCAGCTGAACTCGGTATTGAAGTTTATTTGGCCACAAATCCGAGAGAAGGCAAAGGCTGTCATGGGACAGACGGACAAGCTGTCTCCATTATCATCAACTTCTGCATCACTCACAAGCTTGCTGGAAGCACAGATCAGCCAGAACCTAAGTAAGTACTGGTATTGCATGATTTTGTACATGACAATAGATAATGGAGAAAATCTTTCATAGATTAAGCAGAGAAAAACCGCTCACATTACAGTCACGAGGTCATCTTCAGGGAAAAGACATACAAAAACATTATAGAAAAGACAATGTATGACTTAAAGTAAAACACGGTTATGAATCACTATGCCCCTTGTAGGTCCTGGAGATCTGTAAGGAGAGGAAGACAGATTAGCACTACTGCTGTCAGGCATGTCAAATAAGACATGACAGGGGCAAAGAAGACATGGAAAGACCTTGACCTGATGACACAGGACAGAAAGACCTTGACCTGATGACACAGGACAGAAAGACTTGGCATAAGTTTGTTGAAGTCCTATGCTCCTTAGAGAGTTGAAAAGTGATGAAGAAAAACAAAGTGTTGAAGTTGCACCATTGTAGAGAAGCAAGCTATTGTAAGGGCAGTTATGGGAACAAACATATGTGTACCGTACATGTTCAGAGTGATCGGATGTGATGTGGGTTATTATCAGTTTTATTTTTACTGTTTGCTAGACTCAACATTTTTTCTCTTTGTGTGTCCACAGAGAGTATGATTGCTGGCCATACAGTTGAGTACGTTAACAATGTCATATTGAAGGTGGAAAGTGGAGACTACACTGGAGGTCTCAACATCAAGAGAAGCATCAGAACCTGAACTGTGCTCACATCTAGTGCTCCTGCAGATGGTCCTAGAGGAAACATAAAATAGATTCAAGACAGCTTGCATGCTCACCAGAGTTTGTTAAGGCATTGAGGCTTTCTTATTCTTCTGTGACCAAGACAAATAAAACTGCCACGTTTTGTTGACTACGTCTATAATAGTTTTATTTTGTAGGGCAAAGTGTAAAGTTCAAATATCTTCACTTTATGTCCTGGGGATTATGCTCTAATATTTTGCCTTCTTAATTGTCTGCTTCAGCTGGATCCCATCCCCTCTCATGCTCGGTACTACTACATTTTTGCCCACATACCCACTGACGATCTTATTTCTGCAGAAAGTTTTTTTTTAAATACAAACATTATAAACAAGAAGTTTAGAATTTCAGAAATGGGCACATGTGCAAAATATGACTGAAATGGTATGCCCGGATTCAGTATTAAGACCGATGGTAAAAACCAGGCAAACAACGGCGGAAAAAGAGATGAGCGAAAGACATGATGTTGGATAGGTCACATGCTGAGGTAAGGAAACCAGTTGATAGCATTACAAGGCAGTCCTTGTTCTGAAATCCCCAAGATAAGAGAAATAAAGGGAAACCACACAAAAACGCATGGAGAAGAGAACTGGACACAGACATAAAAGGGATAAAGAAGAAAGGCCTTGCAAGGATGGCACAGGACAGGAAGTCATAGTGTGTATTTGTTGATGGCCAGTGCTCCATAGTGGGCTGAAAAGTGATGAATAAATTCATTTTTATCTTTCATTATCTCATGCTCCTTATTTCATTATAACATTCCTGTTTGGCTTTCATTATCTCATGCAGTAATCCTCCTTACCAAAAAAGGAATGCTTTTTGATTATGTTCTCGCTTTCTTGTCTCCTCTTTTTTCATGTGTGTGTCCCTGACAAAGACCGTTTGGTCGTACCATAGGTTTTGATTCCACTTTGTTCTAGTAAGACTTTCACTAACTATTTGTGTCCACCTTATCATTTAATATAGTCAATAGCTGCAGCCCTTCTGATTTTCTTATTACTCACAACATTGGTCTCTAACTGATTAGCTTCTTAACATCTTTGATAATTGACCTGTCAGATCTAGCTGTTTGTACACTCAGAATGTTTGGTCATCCAGAGGTCTCGTACTAATAAAACTTCGTCAACTGGCAGCTATTGCTCCTGTTTTGACATTTGTTTCGTGCATATCCAATACGAGTACAAGTGAGGATTTAAAAATAGGAGGAACTAATCATTCGAACTGTATTAGGCTGTGGAGGGGAGATAATGTTTGGTGAAAGATCTTTGTCCATCTGCATTGTAATTTTGTTATGGTTCATATTCATGACAACAAATTTTTTGTTCTAGAGCATTTACTAGGTCTTTAAGTTTTTAATTTGTTTATGGCAAAGTGTTTTTCTGGCAGTTAGCATCTAGTAAGCCTCGTCTTTTACACTTTGCTACTTCTTAGTCGTGGAGCTGTGATATATGGTAAATTGTAGGTTTTACCTTTGCCTGTTTGTGCTGCAGTGTCCTCCTGTAGAAGATATTTCCAGCTGGTGGAATCCAGAATTGTGGAAAGCCATGCCTGTGATATTGTTAGGCCAGACATAATCAAATATTAAAATGGAACTTTTTAAAAATTGTGAAAAAAATTGTCTGTGTTTGTTCACTGTAATTAGTGTCATCCTGTTCTCATACACTGGCATTTGTTCCACTTTATTCATCTTCTTCTGTGTTCAGTTTGTTCGTCATGCTAAACTTGCAGGTCTGCTGCCAGGACAAAGTCCAGAGTCTTTTCCAGGTCCATAGCTTCTGCCTGAACTCAGTCCCCTCTGGCCAGGTCTGGCATCGTAAAGTTTATTCAACTTCACTTTTGTGTGTTGAAGTTCATTTCAATTACCAACATTGTTTTGTTTTTTTTAAATTTTTCTTTGTGTTGAGAGTTTTTATATCTTTCTTTGTGTTGTGAGTTGTTTCATAATGTGTATATGCTGTGCTTTTATTACGACATTGCTTCATTTCTGAGTTGATTGTTAATTCAGTTGTATTTGTTTAAATGTCGTGTTTATCAAAAGTTTCTCAGAGCTTCAATCTGTAGATTTAACACGACTGCCTTCTGCTGAAAATGCGCGATTTTAACCGAGTACGTATATTCCTGTTTATTGTGAGTGACGACAGATTCGCTGCAGCTTAAACATCTTCATCAAACTCATTGTGTTGGCTTGTTTAATTAGGGCTGCTGAGCTCATTGCTACATGGATTTTAGGTTGTGCCATATAGAATGTTGGTGATTGTTGAGCAGTCCAGCGACTCACATGTACATATTGTCACCCTGAAGTGATTTCACTGTTGTCAACATTTCTTTAATCTCCATGTTTAGTATTTATCATTTAATTCTTGTGAAGTAAAATAAGTTTTATATATCCTGTCCAGGCATGTTTACCATTAATTGTATCATATTATTATTTATATATGTCACAATATTATTATTTATATATATATGTCACACTGCTTTAAATAGGTCAATTGTATGTTCTCAGATCCAGCAAGATCAGACTACATGCCCATTTCATAACTGTGCAATAAAATCAATCATAAGACTAGTTTTACCACCATAATTCACTACATCATCATCATGAATTACATTTATCTTCTTATGGAGCATGAAACCACCACTACAGCTGCTGCCTTGCCCACAGCCTAAACCAAAGCATTCAAGTGCTTGTGCAATGGTGGCTCTTTAGTAGCTTGTTTTACATGATGAGTTTGCCAGCCCTGTGCACAGCCCCATGTTAGTCATCATTTATAGCCCCGTGCACAGCCCCACGTTAGTCATCATTTACAGCCCCATGTTAGTCATCATTTATGGCCCCATGTTAGTCATCATTTACAGCCCCTATGTACGGCCCCATGTTAGTCATCATTTACAGCCCCTGCACAGCCCCATGTTAGTCATCATTTACATCCCCGTGCACAGCCCCATGTTAGTCATCATTTACAGCCCCATGTTAGTCATCATTTATGGCCCCGTGCACAGCACCATGTTAGTCATCATTTATGGCCCCATGTTAGTCATCATTTACGGCCCCATGTTAGTCATCATTTATGGTCCCATGTTAGTCATCATTTACAGCCCCATGTTAGTCATCATTTATGGCCCCGTGCACAGCCCCATGTTAGTCATCATTTATGGCCCCGTGTTAGTCATCATTTATGGCCCCATGTTAGTCATCATTTTGGCCCCATGTTAGTCATCATTTACAGCCCCATGTTAGTCATCATTTACAGCCCCATGTTAGTCATCATTTACAGCCCCATGTTAGTCATCATTTATGGCCCCATGCACATCCCCATGTTAGTCATCATTTACAGCCCCTGCACAGCCCCATGTTAGTCATCATTTACAGCCCCACGTTAGTCATCATTTACAGCCCCATGTTAGTCATCATTTACAGCCCCATGTTAGTCATCATTTATGGCCCCGTGCACAGCCCCATGTTAGTCATCATTTACAACCCCATGTTAGTCATCATTTACAGCCCTGTGCACATCCCCATGTTAGTCATCATTTACAGCCCAGTGCACAGCCCCATGTTAGTCATCATTTATGGCCCCATGTTAGTCATCATTTACAGCCCCATGTTAGTCATCATTTACAGCCCTGTGCACATCCCCATTTTAGTCATCATTTACAGCCCCGTGCACAGCCCCATGTTAGTCATCATTTATGGCCCCATGTTAGTCATCATTTACAGCCCCATGTTAGTCATCATTTACAGCCCCATGTTAGTCACCATTTACAGCCCCATTTTAGTCATCATTTATGGCCCCATGTTAGTCATCATTTACAGCCCCATGTTAGTCATCATTTACAGCCCCATGTTAGTCAACATTTACAGCCCCATGTTAGTCATCATTTACAGCCCTGTGCACATCCCCATTTTAGTCATCATTTACAGCCTCGTGCACAGCCCCATGTTAGTCATCATTTATGGCCCCATGTTAGTCATCATTTACAGCCCCATGTTAGTCAACATTTACAGCCCCATTTTAGTCATCATTTACAGCCCTGTGCACAGCCCCATGTTAGTCATCATTTACAGCCTCGTGCACAGCCCCATGTTAGTCATCATTTACAGCCCCGTGCACAGCCCCATGTTAGTCATCATTTACGGCATGCCTGAGGGAACAGTGGTCCTGTTCTCTCTTTAATCTTGTCAGAGACCTCTGGGAACTCTATGATGTGCTTCATTTACATAGATGAAAGATGTCTGATTCGGTTCAAAATGTAAGACATTTGTCTTCAAACGCTGTAATAATCTCAGTAATCAAATATCATGTATGTATGTGACATTTTCAGTGTTGATAGCACTGTAAAAAGATTGCGTTTTTTATACAGGGTTTTTTAAATTGTACATTAATTTATACTTATTTTTTAACGTGGATTTGTGCTGTATTTTGTACATACATTTGTGTTTTCTGTATTAAGCATTAATATTGTAATGATTGTTGGCTGAATTTAACAGGGTGGGTGATTTTTTTTTTTTTTAAATTAGTGATAGAATATTATAATACACAACTTGGTATTGTATTGTGATAAATTGAGAAGTATTGTATTTAATGTGATAATACATTAAATTAAGGAGTATTATACAAAGTGGGGAAATATATAAAATTCAGGAATATTATGTCATGTGGTAATATACTGAGGAGTATTATAGTTGTGGCCTATGAATTGATAATTGAGGCCTTTGAGATATAAATATGCAAAAGAATGGGGCACATCTCATGGAAGATAAGAAGACAAATAAAGTGATCCTAGAGAATCTCAGAATGAAAAGAGAAATACTGAATACAATCAAGGTCAGATAAAATATTTTGTTCATATAAAAAGACATAGCACCTTGCTGAAAACCATAATGGAAGGAATAGTGCAAGCAAACTGCAAGAGAAAGACAACTCTGTAAGTGGAAACAGTACATCAAGGGATGGACAGGAAAGAGTATCAGATAGCATCAAGACAAACGGAGATCCATTGCAGCTAACCTTTGATGTGAAACAAGCATGCTGATCTGATATGATACATAGTGGGGTAATGTATTATAAATGGTTGGGGTTTGATACATGGGTTAGCATTACAGAGTTTGTGTTGTATAAATACGTTTGTATCCAGCATGTCTTTGTGTACAGGATGGTAATATACTGAATGTAAAACACGTTAGCATTTACCATGGCATTTGACCTTTCTACTGTGTACCATGGAAAAAAAAGATCCCTGCTCACAACTGAGATAACATTTAATGCAACTATTTTAGGAACAGTCTTGAGGAATCAGAAAGACAAATCTTCTGACAAGTAGGCCAGCCAGGCATTTCTTACTTTTTATGTCTGTTTTGTCCAGAAAAGGGCCATCTGGCCAGTGTGTTGTCCATCTCGTTTGTTTGGTTCCATTAAAGTCAGGTACACATTTACATCGGGATAGACTAAAGCGTGACACTACCATGTTTTGAACCTGGAATCCAGTAACTGTGCCGAAGGAGGCAAGCGCTGTTCCCATTCTGGCAATATGGATTATCCAGAAAACATAACATTCTTAAAATTGATATCTTTAGCCAAATTAAAGAGATACAATGCTTTTAAAAAAAAATAAAGATAACTGATCTGTTACCAATTTTGCTGCACCACATCACAAATATTATTAGTTCTGTGTACACATCAGATATTATTAGTTCTGTGGACAGATCACAAAAATTATTAGTTCTGGATGAGGTAAGGCCCAAAATGATAAGATTTGAAAGATAAAGAAAACACAATGGACAGAGGCCAGTATTTATTGAGTCAATCTTGTCAATAATAATACCAAAATGTTGTAAATATGTATTTGATTTCACTGATTAAGATTTGTGATTCCTTGTTACAGGTGAGTTATATGATATTACTGATATGTTGTTGTTGACAGCGCTTCAGTTTTGTAATTAAAAAAATACACTAGTGATGATTGTTATTATTATTATTGTGTTTTTATTGTTGTTTAACCAGGGCTGCTGAGCTTGTGTTTCCCGCCAAATGGTTGGTTTTCTTGGCATTCTGTTGCTCTGCAGTTTGTAGAGTTTGAATCATAACTTCCTGTTTCTTTCCTGAGTATCCAGTCCTTATTCAAGATGCATTTAAAGGATCCTCACATCTGGTTTTCAAGGGGGGGGGGGGGGGGGGGGGGGGGGGGGGGGGGGGGGGGGGGGGGGGGGGGGGGGGGGCGGGGGGGGGGTGGGGGGGGGGGGGTGGGGGGCGGGGGGTTGGGGGGGGGGGGGGGGGCGGGGGCGGGGGGGGGGGTGGGCGGGAGGGGGGAGCTGGGGAGCATACTATGTATTCCCTACCAAATATGCAGGGATCTCCCAAGGAGTCAGACCCTGTGCAGAGCGACTTCCACGTCATCGATCCATTGTGGAAATGTGATGGGTTATTATTTTAACTGGACAACTACGAGCAAGTTATCTTCAGCCTAATCTGGAAGTGAAAAGATTAGGCAAAGGAACCACAGCTGGAAATTAATTAGCTGATACATTATCAAGCCAGGAATGATGATGCTATAGGTGAATAGGTAAAAGCTGGGGTTCAAGTGGTTCCCCACAAGCTCAGGGTACAATGCTAGGGCTCTTAGCATATTTCACGACAGGGTGAGTCGTAAGTCTGGGCCACTCTTCTGCGGCTACTCGAAGTGCAGATAAGTTTGTGTTGTAACGAAGCAAAAACGGTACTAGGCATACAAAGAAACCAGGAACAGAAAATAAGAAATGCGGCTAATCATGGTTTCCTCCCTAATGTTGTGCAAAGAAAAATTACTGACTGAACAGTTTTAAAAATCGCGCGCACAAAAATAGCCGACAATTCTACACTGGTCTGTTTACTTCGGGAATAACAGTTATCTGGGCGTGGGAAACGGATTGGGATATGAACAACATGTAAACAGGACATGACGTGCGATAACCGGAACAACAAATATCACGTTTTTACGTCTTCCCTTCCCCCTTTTCCCAACAAGACAAAATGTTGGTACCCAACCTCATGAGTTCCCTTCTACTCCTTATAGAACATAGATCCTTCACTGCAGCTGGTTTCCGTCAGGAAGTTCCAACAAAAGCGTTGATGTGCTCCTGCTGTGATGGTTTATGTGTAGCAATTTGTTTGACATGATTAGTGAGAATGTAGCGGGAAGGTGACGTTTTCTTAGTACATATGGACAACGACTGATAGTCTTTTAGGTATCATCCCAGACACCTAGACTCTCACATCCTCCTCTCCCATTGTGAACACCATGACATATACGGGGGAAACTACCATTACAGGACAAAGATGAAAAAACATGCACATACAAACAGTTCGATACTTTTAATTGACTCTATTTACAATAATTGGAAAGGAGAGATGATCAGGTATCGGCAACTGAGACTATTATCCGGAATTAGAGACACAATATCTCGTAATTATAACCCATCACAGGCTGAACGGGATATTTTTCAACATAAATTAAAAATAATTTTACATGATGTGGTTGCTAGCCCCAGCCTTATTTATCCTTTTATCTCCGCTCAGACCCCCCCCCCCCCCCGGGACCTACACGAGGCAACTTTATTATGACAAACGGAATATTTAACTCGTGAAAATATAAGATCTTAGCTGATCCTAGAGACCGTAATAGCTAATTATTACAATTATTCCATTCGTCCTCTCCCATCTGGTTTTCTTTTCCTTTTTCAAATGTGTAAACATTTTGACCTTTTGCTAAAATGGTGCGCTAAGGTAGGTTATTGACATCTGTATAAACCGTAGAAAACATTTGTACACAGTGGTCATGTTCCCGAAATTAAGTGGTTGCATGTAAGTAGCAGTAGACCAGCGACCGCCATTCGCACAAACTCGGCCTGGGTGAACTAGTGCACTGTGATTAATCATTTTGCCGAGTGCGTGACTACATGTGTAAGTCACATGATAATGATACTTCAGACCACGTGCTCTTGCTAAAACCAGTGTCAAGACGAATGTGTGTCAGTGCAGAAGCAACGCAGTTCTCAAAATAGACAATCAAAAGCTTGCGAATATTTCGTCATACGCCCACATCTGTGGTTACATTGATTATCACCATGGTGGTTCCCTCTCCAAACGGTTACGTAACTTTTTGTTTCAATTTTAAGATTCATCAAAACCTGACTTTTCGCCTTTCTCTAACATTTCCATGCTGCTGTAAGCTCCAGCCAACAGCTGGTCAGTTAACAACACACATTTTAAAAATGGCAAATAATGTTGACCTGCCCCTAGAGTTACACTTTCTATCAGAACGCGGTACTGATTATTATAAACTGATGTTTTTGAGAAAAAAAATATTATTTCGAATGGAAAAATAAAACTCCTGGACTGAGGTGTACATTTTTATTTGTAGTACTTTTAGACTATCGGTCTTTGAAACGAAATACGAGCTTCTCACATTGTGGTGTACGACGAGCAGAAATATGGGGAATCCCCCTTTCTCAATGACGCATTTTCATTGGCTATGATCTGTGCCAGCCAATCCGGCATTCTCACATGGAGTGGTGACATGGTCACGTGATGACGTAACTGTCATTGTTCTGAATTACAAGGTGCAATATTTGACGTTTGTTGTTTCTTAATTGCTTCACGTGCGAGAAGTGGCCGTCTTCACACAAATATGTTTTGTTGAAAAGTGCAAGTGGTAATTAATCCATTTAGTAGAATCAGTGTGCATCCCACCTAATCAACGGACTAAAAGAAGATGAAGGACTTTGTTTTCCCCCCAAGTATCGTTGTTTACAGAAATGTACACGAGAGAACGTTGACCCAGAGAAAAATATGCAAACAAAATATTCCCAAGTGTTCAGGACACATTTTTTTAAGACAAAGGATCCCGTTCAAGATGTTATAATTAAGATATATAGTGTAGTAAATTTAAAGATAATAAAATCTGATTTACAATATCTAAATATAGTATTTCCCCCCCCCCCCCCCCCCAACTCAGTCCAAATGTAGTAAATCAAAACTGTAAAATTGTGTGAATGTATGCATGTATGCTCCCCTCCCCCCGCCCCCCCCCCCCCCCCCCCCCAAAAAAAAAACAACCAAACAATTAAAATAAAAAATAAATACCCAAAAAAGTAGTCTTTCAAAACTGACCTGTTGTTAACAAGGTGATAAGGGTGAGAAAGCTCTGTGGTGTCCAGGATGACACCCAATCCACCACATATCTGCCATCATTCACACAAACACCCCATCAGGCTACCCGTTATCCTCACATCATCATTGATCCTTATATATTAATTTTAGTTCTTGTTATATACTGTTTTACTATATTGTGCAATTCTCTACGTCTATCTAATCTCAACACCTGTTCCACAGTTATGGATGAATTGCATGCCTGTGAATAATCCAATATTGGTTTTCTCTGTTGTTCGTACTTCCTACATTTTAGTACGAAATGCTCTATATTATTTTGTTCTAGACACTCTGCACGAAATGCTCTATATATTAGTTTTGTTACATTTGACTCAAGATCACCACTGTGAAACTGATGACAAGAACGAGGCAGGTGATAGCAGAATAGAAGATGAAGAGAATTCACTGTCGATTGATAAGAAATGTTTTGATGGCATTAAACAGATCATCATTTTCTGTCTGAGGACTGGCCACTGCAGATTACTAGGTCACCTCAGGATATCTCACACTGATGAATGTCCATGTGGAGCCGGAATCCAGACCCTTGAACACTTACTTACTTACTTAGTCGTTCCCCTTCTACCGTAAGGTGTTGAGGTTTGGAAGAGAGAGCGCCAGACTATTATATCGGCTGTCTTCCTCCTTGGGACATAGGTGGAGCGGTGTTGCAGGTGGAACTTATGGAAGGGGAAGTAATCTTTAGAATGGTTTTTTAGACATATTAAATTTCGAGTTGCAACGCTTGATTAAGCGGATACTTGTTTGACTTTAGGATAGAATTATCTTTTCCTATTTTTCGGGTGACAGAGTACAGATAAGCGTGTGAACGCTGTTTAATGTATTTATTCTGTACTGTTTTGAGTTATGTGAATAGCTCGCTAGTCTGCATGTGTTATCGAGAACGGTGTTCAAGACAACCGAATCTCGTGACGGGTTTTTTGGTGGGACTAGTGTGTGATTTGGAGAGTTGTGTTTTGGGCGTGGACCGTGTAGGTCGAGTCCCAGTGTTTTTGGATAATGTATGCCTACGTAGGATTTGAGAAAATGTCGACTTATATATTTCGCTGTGTGTACAGCCTATTTGATAAACTGCAGTGAAGACTGTTTAGGTCATATGAAGATTAATGCAGACTGTTTAGGCCATATGAAGATTATTATAGCTGCCGTGTGTTGCAGGCTTTATTGAGTAATGCAGTACTGTTTAGGCCATATGAAGATTATTATAGCTGCCGTGTGTTGCAGGCTTTATTGAGTAATGCAGTACTGTTTAGGCTTTATTGAGTATATGAAGATTATTATAGCTGCCGTGTGTTGCAGGCTTTATGGAGTAATGAAGTACTGTTTAGGCCATATGAAGATTATTATAGCTGCCGTGTGTTGCAGGCTTTATGGAGTAATGCAGTACTGTTTAGGTCATATGAAGATTATTATAGCTGCCGTGTGTTGCAGGCTTTATTGAGTAATGAAGTACTGTTTAGGCCATATGAAGATTATTATAGCTGCCGTGTGTTGCAGGCTTTATGGAGTAATGAAGTACTGTTTAGGCCATATGAAGATTATTATAGCTGCCGTGTGGTGCAGGCTTTATTGAGTATTGAAGATTTGTTTAGGCCATATGAAGATTATTATAGCTGCCGTGTGATGCAGGCTTTAGTGAGTATTGGAGTACTGTTTAGGCCATATGAAGATTATTAGAGCTGCCGTGTGATGCAGGCTTTATTGAGTATTGAAGTACTGTTTAGGCCATATGAACATTATTATAGCTGCCGTGTGGTGCAGGCTTTATTGAGTATTGAAGTACTGTTTAGGCCAGGATGTGGACAGGCCGTATTATATATATATTTAATGCAATGTGGAAATTATATGATTCGTGTTTTGCTGTCGAATGTGTGTCATTTATGTCATCGTGTCTGTGTTGCAACGTAATAAACAGTAGCGAACTGTTCCAGTCGTTTGCAACCCTTTTTGACTCCTGCATGTACTCTTACGTACGCACTGTGGTGTGCGAACATATCAACACACACCCAGGTCAACATTCCAGACACAGTGACAGGACAGCAGCACACATATATTAAATTAGCCTGTGTGGCGATGATATAGACCAAACCACTACACTCGCAACAGTGGGTGTAAACAGAGATTATATAACATTTAGACTTAGCGCCGTTATCAGCGGTGGTTTCAAAGACATAATAACATTAACGTTTAATTACATTCAGTGAGAAACCAGAAAATCTAGTCGGTATCAGTTGGTGGTTTTCAGTTAACAGGATCTGACATCTACGACTATTCGCGTCGATAGCCTAAGTGGCGTAGTTTTGTATCATTGGATATGATTTAAGATGTGCCTGGGTGGCGTATACGATTAAGAAATTGTTACCTCTACAGTGATATGTACTTGAAGCAAGAGGATAATATGAAGCAAATTTTGTCCACCAGACCATAACATATCTAGAGGATCAGTCACTACAAGTTGGAAATAATACATATGACTTTCACGTGACAAGAGTGTAGAACACTTGACTGTGTTATAATTAGCCTTATGTAGGCGTGGCTTGAATCTGGTGTACTTCAGAACTGTGACCTAAATATTATCTGCGTGGGTGGCGCATTTGAGAAACAACGCACGCTTTATTTGGTAGTATGCAACTTTACACCAGTAGCAATTGACGTCCTATTTCGTGCCTATAGACTACAACAACGTCTGCAGTGGTCAAGGAAGTTCAATTAGACTTGGACAGTATTTGTACCAGCATTTGTACGGGTTGTCACAGATTTCTGCAATATTCGAGTTACCTGTGCCAGTTATCACCATCACAAGTTCCAGTATGTTATGATACACGGAGTTGCCGTGTACATTTCAGACTACAGAAGAGTCAAGAGGGGCAGTGTGTGCTGTATTATGGTTCCTGTCAACTTGTGCATTGTTAAGCACATATCATATTGACGAAATTACCTGAAGAGAAACGAATCAAGTTGCAGTGCTTTCCCGCAGTGGAGGTTTTAGCAGTCTATGTGATATCCAGTATCGTGGCGGAAAAGAAGCGGGATCATTGACAAGATAAGTGATTGTGTCTTGTGTAAATTGTGTCACTTCATATATGTCGCTAGGCCTCCCTAATTGCTCATTTTGTTATTATTGTTGTTTATGTCTAATTTGACATATGATTAAGATTTGATGCATAGGTGTTAATGGCTGTTGACATATGTCGATTTTCCTGATAATGATGTGACTTGATAAAGGTGCTATAAAAAGGAATTGGTGATACAGAATTGATGAATAAGCTCATTTCTTGACAAATAGTTAACTTTGTGAGCTGGAAGGGTAATTGTCAAACCTTTTGCGACAGTAATTTGTCATAACTATAAGTGATTACTATATATAGTTGATTAAGTAAGTGAATCACCATGGATCGTGATATGTGCCCTACAGATATAAGGCCTATGTTGGAGTCTGCATTGGTGGTAGGTAGAGATGGTAAGGGATTGAGAGGTGCACGACTTGGAGTATGGATCATGGACGATTTTTTGGTTAATGTATCGGCATCTCTAGAGTTATTTGCTGAACACAACTTTAAGTTTGTTTGCAATTTGGTAATGGCCAAGGATTTGGTGAATTTGCTACGGCACCTTCGTGTGTTTTTGCAACAGAATATTGAACTTGAACACGGACATATAATGCAAAGCATGTTCAAAATAATCCACAACCATACATCTGATGAGCAGGAAAGGGAATTGAGAATTGAGAAACAAGCAAAAGTAAACAAACAAAGTGCTCTACAGCAAAGAGAGAATTTCCTAGAAGGTGTTGCTAAAGAGAACGAACTACAGGCAACTGTGTATAGGCTTAAAAGTGAGATACTTGAATCAAACTCAGAACTTTCTAGTGCACAAGCTACATTAAATTCAACTTTAAGCAAAGTCCAAGACTTGGAAACTCAGATAGGTAATCTCACGCGGGAACTTCAAGAACAGAAAGAGATGTATGAGAAATTGAAGGTTGAGAGAAATGTCTGTGAGAAGACTTACATAGAAATGCTTCATGAGGTGATGAATGATAATGCGATGCTCAGTGATCAAATTGGGGAGATGAATATTGTACCCCCCAAGAAGAGTAATGAGATTATGAAAAACAATGATGATGTCCAGACTGAAACACTTCAGATAGAGTTGACTCAGTTGAGGGCAAATAAAGAACAGTACGAGAAAGAGACTTTAGTGGAGTTGACGGCTGAGAAAGAGAAGGTCGCTAAAATTGAAAATTTGCTAGCAGAAGAAAGCGACAAAGTTTTGGCTGTTAAGGAGTTAAATAAAAGGTTAAGTGAAACGATTTCACTTAAAGATATTGAAATTGCGGAAGCAAGGGAAAGAATATTTGGCTTAATAGATATGGTTTTGAAAAACAAAAGGTGCTCTTCTGTCAATGTTCACAATGATAGACAGAAAGTTGCGAAAAGTCAGCCCCATATACTTTTTGCTCAGAGAGATGTCATTCATGGTAAAGACAGATCTTATCGTGGTAAATACAACTTTAAAAGTTCTAATATTACTGATAGTTCCAGTGATAATTCTTGGCGTCAGACCAACAAAGATTCTAGTGTAACAGGCAGTTCCGTTGGTCAGGAAAAGAAAGGTGATATATTTCAGGTCAAGACTCATAAGAGCAAATATTTGTCTACTACTGGAAATACTCAGAAATTAATAGCGGGTGTTGAGACTATTACTACTTGTTCCAAAGATGAAACCCATATGCGGAACAATAGAGATACTATTGTTTCTGGCAGTTATCAAACTCAGCACAGTCAGTTTGAAACTATTGGTAAATATATTCCCATAGGGGAAAAGAAAAAAACAGTTCTAGTAAGAGAGATAACCCCAAGATTAAACAGTACCAAGGGAGATCAGAAAATAATAATTTTCCTTCTCCTAGATACTGTAGACAATTTAACAAATCTCAAAGTTTTGATTGTAAGAATGTTGGAAAGTATGATAGAGATAATAGCTTTTCAAATGTTGCTTTACATCACCAGAATAATGTTCCTCAACAAAAGACTAAAGTGATTATTTGTAAACAAAGCAACGGTAATAATAAGTATTGTGATCATAGATCAAATAATAAGCGCAATTGTGCTAATTTTGTTCAACATGAGCCCAGAGTCATTTATAATCAAAGTAAACAGAGTAAAAATAACAGTGGATGCTTGAATACTATTGCTTGCTCTACTTGTTGTTGTGAATGTGAGACTTTGTTTCAGCGTAAGACAGCGGCGACATTCAAGGTCGGTCATGTTGGCCCCAAGAATTCTATGATATCTATATGTGATAGAGAGAGCTAGTGACATCGTGAAGAGACCGGGTTTTTACACAAGCCGGTACTGGGTAATTGTAAATGTGATTTCTACGTTTTTTTCATTAAATTTCACTATTGAGTAAAATGGAAATTTTCATTTGTATTTGTTGACAGAAGCTACGTTACGATAAGGGTCAAGGCTTCTGTGACATATTGACGGTCAGAAATGTGAGTCAACTTTCCGCTCGAGTAGTCAACCGAAACCTGTCAGCGTCTAAATAGCAACTGATGTTTACTTTGGAGGGTCAGGACATGTGTTCAAGAGAGTGGGGAATTTTACGGCGTATTTTTTTTTTTTCCTTAGATAGTAAATATTTTTGTATTCTATATTAGTACATGACATGTTGTTCTTTTGAAATAACATATAATTTTGTTGTAATGATTATTTCTATGCATCATTTGATTGCCATAATTTTTTTAAATTGTTATTTATATGTCTGTATTTTGATGATGTATTAATACATTTTTATGCTATTTATATATTATTGTGTTGATAATGTGTAGTATGTAATTATTATCCTTTATACTACTCTGTTCAACTTAGAATTTTTGCAACTGTGTTGTTTAGGATAGTTTTGTACATGATGAGATTGCACAAACTCATTTATTGTGTTGATGTAGTGGTTACTTTTAGATAATCCTGAGTGTTCGTTATTCACTTAATTTATATTTTTCTCATGTTTTGATGTCATGATTAATTAATATATAGAACATACAGAGAAGATGTGTATTATCTGGTATGTTGTGAAATGTAATTTTGGAAAATAGCTTGCATGTATCATACATGATCTTGTATTTGGATTTGTTAACTTTTTGTGAAACTTCGATTTTTCCAGAACTTGATTTTCTTGCCAGTCAGACATGTAGATTATTTTCGTAGCAGATTATTTTTTTAAAAAAAAACTTATTTTTTGTAGATATTTTTATAGAACCTTTTTTATATTTCATAGTAACAACAAAGTGTAGATTTATTTATAATGTATATCTTATCGATTTGAGTAAGAGATAGAGTTATACCTAAATAGCATTGTACGGAGCTGAACGTAATTGTCAGCAGAAAGAACTTAAAGGATAAATTAAATTTACATGTGTTGATTTAAAGGTTTCTTCGAGATAGGATTTTTGTTTTATATTTCACTCATTTTGTTAAAATATTGATTTCGTTATTAGGCTTTACTTAAAGTATTATTGAATTACTTAAAAATTAAATACTGTTTTTATGTAACTTATCGAGAAAAAAAAAATATGTTTGTACGGTACTGTTGAAAAAAATGATTTTTTTTTTTTTTGGCATTGTAATTTTTTGTTGTGTGTGCCCAGCATTTGACTTCGTGATATCATTGATATGTAGTTTGATTAGTTCTTGTAAAAAGTTGTTTTTTATTATGATGTATTTTTTATTTTTAGCGCTTGATTGTGCGTTGGTCGTATTAGTTATAGTAATGCTATTACTTGTTTGTTCGATGCCTATAATTTATTTATGTTAGTTTTGTATAACTCTTATAACTTAGTTAAATTACTTATTAGCTTTTGTTTAGTTATAAATTATTTTTGATGGTATTAGTATAGATATACTTTGATATTTTGTGTTGTGCCTTTCGATCATGTTTATATATTTATTTTTGAATATGTTATCTGATCAAAACAGTTATTAGTATATACTGTTTTGACTTTCTTTGCGTTCGTGCCTTTGCTTTCTATCTGTCTTTGGTAACTATTCTTCATTTCATTCCTTCTTTTCTGTTGTCTTTTCGGTATGGATTTCATATCTTGTTTATACTTTCGTACCTCATCTTCGTTTTACTTGATTCTATTTGTATACTTTGTCTTCTTTCAACACTTATACCTCTATTCTTTGTATTGTTGGAGTGGTTATATGACTTGATATAACATATCTACTTTTGACAGTTGTATTTATTTTACATGTAATTGTCCAACTTAGTTATGAGTATATGGTATTGTTGAGTTCTTACTTTCCTTTTTTACAGATCATTCTTCTTTTGATTGATCTTGTGTTTTCTCTTTCGATTGGTTGTTTTCGGTTTGGTTTGTACTAAATATACGTAACTTAATTTTGGAACTGATCATATTTGTATATTTAGCTAATTACTTTTTATACTTAGCTGGTTATGCTGTATGCTTTAATTGCTACTTTACACTTTAATGCTGATATTTCTTGTAAATATCTAATTTTGATTTAAAATAAGATATTTTTGTAGGCATATGTTAGAGCTTAATTGTCTTCTAAATTTTTCGTTTTTGGGAGTTAATTTTTTCAAAAAAAATGATAGAATCATTTTTTTTCCCCGGAGCGGGTGGTAACTGTTGCAAGTGGAATTTATGGAAGGGGAAGTAATCTTTAGAATGGTGTTTTGAACATATTAAATTTCGAGTTGCAACGCTTGATTAAGCGGATACTTGTTTGACTTTAGGATAGAATTATCTTTTCCTATTTTTCGGGTGACAGAGTACAGATAAGCGTGTGAACGCTGTTTAATGTATTTATTCTGTACTGTTTTGAGTTATGTGAATAGCTCGCTAGTCTGCATGTGTTATCGAGAACGGTGTTCAAGACAACCGAATCTCGTGACGGGTTTTTTTGGTGGGACTAGTGTGTGATTTGGAGAGTTGTGTTTTGGGCGTGGACCGTGTAGGTCGAGTCCCAGGGTTTTTGGATAATGTATGCCTACGTAGGATTTGAGAAAATGTCGACTTATATATTTCGCTGTGTGTACAGCCTATTTGATAAACTGCAGTGAAGACTGTTTAGGCCATATGAAGATTATTATAGCTGCCGTGTGTTGCAGGCTTTATTGAGTAATGCAGTACTGTTTAGGCCATATGAAGATTATTATAGCTGCCGTGTGTTGCAGGCTTTATGGAGTAATGAAGTACTGTTTAGGTCATATGAAGATTATTATAGCTGCCGTGTGTTGCAGGCTTTATTGAGTAATGCAGTACTGTTTAGGCCATATGAAGATTATTATAGCTGCCGTGTGTTGCAGGCTTTATTGAGTAATGCAGTACTGTTTAGGCCATATGAAGATTATTATAGCTGCCGTGTGTTGCAGGCTTTATTGAGTAATGCAGTACTGTTTAGGCCATATGAAGATTATTATAGCTGCCGTGTGTTGCAGGCTTTATTGAGTAATGCAGTACTGTTTAGGTCATATGAAGATTATTATAGCTGCCGTGTGTTGCAGGCTTTATTGAGTAATGAAGTACTGTTTAGGCCATATGAAGATTATTATAGCTGCCGTGTGTTGCAGGCTTTATGGAGTAATGAAGTACTGTTTAGGCCATATGAAGATTATTATAGCTGCCGTGTGGTGCAGGCTTTATTGAGTATTGAAGATTTGTTTAGGCCATATGAAGATTATTATAGCTGCCGTGTGATGCAGGCTTTAGTGAGTATTGGAGTACTGTTTAGGCCATATGAAGATTATTAGAGCTGCCGTGTGATGCAGGCTTTATTGAGTATTGAGTACTGTTTAGGCCATATGAACATTATTATAGCTGCCGTGTGGTGCAGGCTTTATTGAGTATTGAAGTACTGTTTAGGCCAGGATGTGGACAGGCCGTATTATATATATTTAATGCAATGTGGAAATTATATGATTCGTGTTTTGCTGTCGAATGTGTGTCATTTATGTCATCGTGTCTGTGTTGCAACGTAATAAACAGTAGCGAACTGTTCCAGTCGTTTGCAACCCTTTTTGACTCCTGCATGTACTCTTACGTACGCACTGTGGTGTGCGAACATATCAACACACACCCAGGTCAACATTCCAGACACAGTGACAGGACAGCAGCACACATATATTAAATTAGCCTGCGTGGCGATGATATAGACCAAACCACTACACTCGCAACAGTGGGTGTAAACAGAGATTATATAACATTTAGACTTAGCGCCGTTATCAGCGGTGGTTTCAAAGATGGTCGACCTGCTCCAGGACCTGTTCTCCCAGCTTAATCTGATGTCTTCTTTCTTCTCGTGATATCACCATGGATTTTGGTTTAGAGCTGCTTATGACCATCCCTCTCTTCTCCAGCTCTTCCTTCCAGACTTGCAGGTTGGATTGGAGATGTGCCTCTGATTTAGCAATCAGGGCAACATCATCAGCAAATGCCAGCTCTGAAATATAGACCTGTCTCATCTTCCAGTACCCCACTGAATACTTTCTTGTTCTCTCCTTACATGCCTTGATGACATCGTCCATAAGGAGTATGAAGAGGTAAGGTGATAGGATATCACCTTGTCTTACACCAGTGGTGGTCCTGAACTCTTCTGACTTATGGTTTGCTGTCCTCACATAATTTCTGCAAGACTTGTAGAAGCTCTGTATAGCATGAATCAGAGGTGCTGGAATATTCTTCCTTGCCAAACAGTCCCAAAGTTTGCTCCAAGGGACCCTGTCAAACGCCTTTTCCAGATCTATGAAACAAAGATGGATCTCTCTCTTATACTCAAGGGCCTTTTCACTCAGCTGTCTGAGTGTGAAGATTAGGTCTTGAGTACTTCGGTTTGCTCGGAATCCGCACTGGACCTCATCCAATTGTGGCTCAGCTAGGCGTCGGAGTCTCTGCTCTAGGATTCTAGAGTAGATTTTTCCAGGGACACTGAGAAGGGATATGCCTCTATGGTTTCCACACTGTCGATTGTCACCCTTTTTGAAAATTGGCCCTTGAACACATTCTCCAGAAAACTGCCCAGCCCACGATGACCCACAACGCCTGACCTGGTCAGGGTTCCGAGCTCAGGCAGAAGCTATGGGGTTGCTTTGCGGACCTGGAAAAGACTGGACTTCGTCGTGGAGACAGGCCTGCAGATTTAGCTTGATTACAAAGTGAACGCAGAAAAAAGAGATAGCATTACAAATCAGTCCTGGGAGCCGCGCTAGCGTAGTGGTTACAACACCGCTCTGGCGACCGGATGATACAGGATCAAACCCGGGCGACGGCATTTGAGGATTTTTCGTCGACCGGGATTTGGACTGGATTAACTCGAGACCTGGCGAGGACATTTGAAGGAGTGTCGTCGACCAGGGACTGGCGGCTCCTGAGCCGACCCAGCTGCAATGGGTACCTCCGAAATCGGCGAGTATTTGCCTGAATGGCGAGGGACACCTGTCTCTGTACAAGATATAAAGGGATACTCACGTAAAATCAATGTCAGGTTAGACATAAAATAATAACCTGAGATTTCGACTCGAGTATTAGCGGGCGAACGCAAAAAAAAAAAAAAAAAATCACTCCTGATTCTGCAGGTCAGACAGATAGAGGGATACAGAAGTAGGGCACACAAATAGAGATGAGAACTGAAGACAAAAATGAAAGTGATAAAGAAGGCATGGTCAGATTGTCCAAGACCTGTGCTCCGTGCTCCGTGTTGAACTGAAAAGTAATGATGCTGAATACACATTCCTGATGTTAAATTAAGAGTAAACTGAATATTGACCCACTTAACAACATAACAAGTATGAAAAATCTGCCAATTTAGTAGGTGGTGTGGTGGGGGAACACATATAAATATTAAATTTTCAGGTGCCCTTTATTCGGTAATTAAACGTAGTAATGTTTGATAGCGGACTATGCTACAAGCATCATATTGAGCAAACCTCACAGGCAAGCAAGCGCTGTCTGACTGCGCTAAAACAATGGCCGTTGAGCACTTGGAAAAGAGACTACTTATTCTCCTGTATAGTCACTGTTGCTGTCATTTTTGACGGTGAGAAAAACACCAACCTAATTTATGTTTGGTTTAATGTGATCAAAGAGAGATAAATGTTTATTATCTTTCTGTGACAGGTTTGACTGGTGATTATCTTCCCCTGTCTTATGTTGTCCTGTCTCTGGCAATGTCTTATAGTTGACATGTCTTAAGTCTATTTATAGGACCATATACGGAGTATCTTTACCACCCGTTTGGGCGGAAACGCCTGGTCTGGTTTAGCCTCGATCTGGTCTATGCTCTTTGGGCATGCGCAGGTTTTGGCGCAAAGACCGAGAGACTGATGATTCAAGCAGAGTGTACCTAAGGCTTAGAACGGATGTACCGATCCGTAGATTTCTCTCAGCCAAGTTTCGATAGGGATTTGGAAATTCTGGGAATGACTGTTTTGTCGTTCTTCCTTCCCTGAGTGATTCTTTATGTTGTGTTACCTTAGAGTGTAAGGATTCTATGAGAAGGTAACTGAAACATTATTCGATCTTTTTCGTCTCGATTAGATCTTAAAGGTACATTTATCGCTGATGGCGACATAGTGAGCGAAGCTCACGAGGAGTTAATATACTGTACCCCAGTATGGCTACATATTTGAAAGACTAGGTCTAAGTTGACCTGTTATACATATAAGCCTAAGAATCAACTTAATGGATCCGCAATGCAAGCGGAATATTGTTTGGCAGAAATATATTTATTCTCAGAAGTTTAAGTAAACTGAGAGTCACCTGATTATCGAGGCCCGCGACCCGCGGCCTGATTTCGTCGTCATTATAATTGTCCGTGTTTACGGCCAATCTTCTTCACCAGAATGAAGTACCTGGCATGTGAGGCCAGAATGAAGTCTTTTGCTAGTTGTAGGACAATAGCATTGACTTTGTTAAATAACTGATATCGCCCGTACTAGGCAATATATTTGCTAGGGCTTACCTGACGGGGCTCAGTCAGGGATTAGAGCTATTGCATGAACAGTAATTATTGGTCAAGACATCGTTATATGTCTAAGCTGTTCGGGATCTGTGATGCCTGATGTTAACCTTCATAACTACACATATAATGTCCATGATCCTGTACTATTGACTGTTTCGTCTATCATCATATTATCGTACGTCATGAATAAATATTGTAAACGTCAGCAGCATTCCCTACTTCACTGACTTCTACTTGTGGTTGTGTGAGTCTATGTGAAGTCGTCCAAGAGCCTATACGGCCTTCGTGTTGTCAGCACTACTATTCACTCACCTTCACGATCAACCACAGTCTTATACAAGTACTACACGTCTGTATCTACACGTATGCTGACACTATGAGTGTCTCTACTATACCCTGGCGGCACCTCATGCCGGTGACCTAGATTACACCGCATCATTGTGACACGCCCACTCTGCCATCTTTACAACACACGAACACAAACGGGCAGTTATACATCTGGAGCGAATAGAACGTTACATCTCTACATCTCCAGCCTTAAACAGACAGTAAACAGACTTTTACAGTCACCTAATCATGCTAATCGGGAATGCTCACTCGGGTAAGGTTACAATGTAAACAAATGGAACGCATTCAAAATGAAGCGATGCGTACAGATCTTGGGCTGTACGAGAGATACTCCCATTGCGACGTTGAGGCACATGCTTGGATTGCTGTCGATTACCTCGTAGATCTAGATATGTAATGGCGCCGGCAAAAGCCTGTATTTAGGTAACGACAGATATACGGTGGTCGCATCCCCGAAGATATTTCTACGGGCAACTGGCAGATAGTAAAAAAACCTGGGAGAATGAAGCTTTAATTATATATTTCTTTTAAAAATAAATGTCATACGCATCTTAAAAAATGCGGGCTAAATAAACCATACTGTTGATTAAAATTAGATTTTTTAAAAATTATCAGTTATCACCATCTTGACAACAGTCTGATGAGACCAAAGACACAGAAGTTTAGTAAGTTGAAAGTATTCGGGCTGACGTGAACGTAAAAATGTATTATTATTATTATTTGTGTGTGGGGGGAGATGGAAAAGCATTTAGTTGGGTAGGGCAAAGGTTAGGCCATTTCTTGTGTTGGGATTCGGCATATGAAAGGATAGATGTTTGTAAAAGCATGATAATGACACTTCTACCACAAATTAGTATTCACAAGATATTCAGATAAGCGAAAACAATGCTGTATTTGGCTGAGCACGTTAATTTTAGAATCTGCCGACAACTTTTGTGAAGGATTAAGCAATGGTTATGTTAGCTCGTTTAAGCCACCACCTCTGATTAACTCAGGGGAATTCTTATTATTCTGGTATAGCTCAGTTTAGAGTGTGTTTAGTACATTGACTGAGACAAACATGCAGTACATTTAGAAATGATTAAATCGAAGTTAAATTTGTATAATTACAAATAACAAATTTTAATAATCACTTTAGGTTTAATAGTTAAAAATTTTGAATAGTTATGGATCAAGAAAAAGTTATCATCACGGTTGTGATGGGGTGTCAATTGTAAAAAAGAGAAGTTCAAGTGGCAGCATATAGATTGAACTTAACTCCCAATGACGGTTCTGCTCCTTCTGATGGGTTGGTTTTTGTTACACTGCTCACGCTCGTCTCTGGTCCAGGTTAAAGGCGCCGCACGTTCCCACAACGTCAATAAGTAACGGCTAAGCTTGTCCTGCGTCTGTCTAAAAGACCCTCTTATGATGGCGTCTCGCACAACGTCAGTCCACTTCTACCTTCACTTGGTTCCATAGATAGTACTTTTTGCTGGAACCACCAATAACTATGATGAAAGAATAGAAGCGAAACGCTCTCCTAAGTATTGCGTTTTCCGACACATAGTTATGTGCCCCCGAATTTCTATTTCACCATCCCATTTAACTCAGAATTACTCTCGATGAGTATTAAACCTTAAGCTCTCGAGAGAAACCTTTCATTACATTTAAATTGAACAGTTATATATATTGATTTTACATTTAAATGAAAACGTTAATAATACAGATAGAATATGTTTACATTTACATTTCCACTGTTTGAAAAATGTTCACAATATAAATTGAATATGTTTTCATTTATATTTACACTGATTGAAAAGTTTGAAACTTCCTTTAATTTTAAAGTGAATATGTTTTCGTTTACATTTACACTGATTGAAAATGTAGATATTATACTTAGAATGTACATAATTTCTTTCATCTTTTCCGCCCTGCTTCATATGGAACCTGAGACTCTTTATGCGTTTAGTTCTCTTTAAGAAACTTGCAATAAAGCAGTCGCCTGCCCTTGGCAGTGGTGGTTCATGAAATCCTCATTATATACGCTGAGGTTGCCAGCCTCAAATAACTTGGACATTCCTAGCACATTTCACATTAAAATTCACATGGTAATATATACACATATGTTAGTTAACATGTTAATAATGAAATATAGAATGTAAAATCACAACTTACGCCAGTCTTGGCTTACAAACGTTTTTGCTCAGATGAATAAGTTAAGGCACTGGGTTAGGCCTCTTACACGTATACTTGGGGTCGTTAATTTAGCACTAAAACTCCCTCTTTGACTTTGTGTGTTCAGTTTCCTCAGAGTCCGGTTCCTTATAAAAATGGATTTGCTGGGCTGTATTAAGTCTTACAAGGTGTTCAAAAATAAGTCCGGTCTGATAACTGGAAATCCTGAATTTTCTTCTGGCAAGTCTGGTTGTTCTTGGCAAGCGATACGTGTGTCACTCAACAAATAGTAGGTCGTAAAGAAGTAAATACGTTAGATTAATTAATAGAGGTATTTGGTAGTCTGAACTGAACGAACAATCCTATCGAGGCTAACTCAATTTATTGCAATTTAGAAATGTTAAATAAATCAATAACGATTTTACAGCACAACACACACACAAAAAACATAAAGATTATCACGAGAAAACAAACTCACAACAATTTGATGATTTTAAAGAAGAAAAAAACTATTACACAAATAGTGGAAAAAAGGATTATGAATGAATTGTGCTAGTTAAGTTCCCGGCAGGCCTGATAAACTTTTGCTGGAAAATATGTGAAATACTGTATGTGTGAAAATGAATGTTTGTTCCTTTGTTCCTTTGGTGTGAATGTTGGAAACAACTTATATCCTGGTGTTCTCTTGGAAAAAATATAACGTAATCCAATGCTTTTGAAATTAACTTCACTTTTCGAATAAGGTATCCACAAAGGGCACAGAATCTGAACACGATTTTATAAATCCAAGATTGGTGTAACGTATCCACAGTTGATGAGATATCCACAGATAACGAATTTGCTTCCAAAGGTGGGATGGAGGGTTATAATGGGTGGAGTATGGTACGGGTAATGGTTGTTAAGGGTGATGTCTGGTGTTGAGAATCCTTGCAATAATTGCAGTAATTGAAGTAATTGAAGGGAATTATTGTGACTGGTGGACGAGGACTATATGGCCACTGGAAGGGCTAGGTAACCTCTTTTCAGCAGTGAGACAAGACTTGCACTGCATAAATCTGTTAGACAAAACAAAAATACACGTGTAACTACTCTTCTGCTGCAACACGCAGATTACTACAGAAACAATTTAAGCAGTGTCCAGCGTAGGCATGTTGGTATCCATGCATGCGTCTCGTTCCTAAAATAGGTCAGTCCATTCTTAAACATTCCTGTCTGCTGTGAATGAATTAGCTGGCCAGTCCATGTACATACATGCACAATAACAAAGGTCACATGAGGGCGCGCTAGAGAATCCTTCTTTGCTTTCCACCGTTCATTCTTTCCAGCATTCATAATAATATGCTCATACATTAATGTTACAAACATTAAAAAGTAAAATGATCATTGAAATTATGAATGATACAAACATTGTAACATAACATCGCTTTAAAATACAAGCAGTGAAAATAAATGAATTTTCGTAAGCATTTATGATACATACATGGTAAAGGAAACCCATTTATATAATACACTTAGACTCTCACCATGATAGTAATATATTTCATATCTATATATCTGAGCTAATTTCCTATATACTGGAAAAGCGAATACATACCCGCACCGGAATTTATAGTCTGTAAGTTAAACTAGAGGGCACTTTGTTTGTTTAACGCAAGTCTCCCTATGCACAGTTTTACTTTACAAGACTAAATGCGTCTTTTTTTATCACCAAGTGAAGTCTAAAACTAGTTTCTTAAAAAAAGAAAGAATTATTTTCGATTTACCCGCTACATTTTTTTAAGGTCTCACGATATGCGAAAATATCGCCGCAAATTAGTTTGCATATTGAATGTCACGATTGTACGTGCTGTGATTCCGAGCTCAGAAGTATTAACAATGGGAAAGAAGACAGGCCATAAATATCTAGAAAGCCGAGTCTGGAAATTCCTAACAAACATGAACGCTGGTTGACCGAACCATCACCTGAGTTAAGGTGGGAAAGGCAAGTGCGTGAGAACCATTTTTTCAGAAACTCAGGATATGCAGAAAATAAAGCAATATACAGGAAGGACAGAAAATCTTTCATGGGCAAATTATCTTCACTCTGCGACACGTGTCCATCCCAAATGTGTCGCACAGACGGGTAATCATGTTATCTGTTGCCTGAGCAAACGAAAACTGACTACGGGCGAGTAATTTTATCATCCGGCCCAGCTTGAGAAAACAGAATCATGCGAAACTGAGCATACCCACATTGGTCTTCACCTGCTCTAATCTCAGCAATTCTGTGCCGCATCAAGCAAATTGTGATTATTATCTGATTATTATCGCCTACAAGGAGTGTCAAAATGATTTGACAATATCAAATATCTGCTACTTAGCAGAGAAAGAAAGAAAGAAAGTGCGACAATTGAAAGCACGCAATAAAATCCGTACCACAAATGTACCGATTACTGCCGTAGTTTTTTTTTTTTTTTTTTTTCGTACGCCCGCTAATACTCGAGGCGAAATCTCAGGTTATTATTAATGTCTAACCTGATATTGATTTTAAGTGAGTATCCCTTTTTTTTCTTGTACAGAGACAGGTGTCCCTCGCCATTCAGGCAGATACTCGCCGATTTCGGAGGTACTCATTAGAGCTGGGTCGGCTCAGGAGCCGCCAATCCCTGGTCGACGAACTCCTTCAAATGTCCTCGCCAGGTCTCGAGTTAATCCAGTCCAAATCCCGGTCGACGAAAAATCCTCAAATGCCGTCACCCGGGTTTGATCCTGAATCACCCGGTCGCCAGAGCGGTGTGGTAACCACTACGCTAGCGCGGCTCCCACTGCCGTAGTGAAACAGAGATTAGGAAGCAGAAGGGGTCGCCCCAATCCATTCTATGACAGAAGGGATGGCACAAAATGCGTGACATCATATGCGAACGACCTCAATATTGTACACTATATATCTAAATTATAACTTTCAGGGGGGGTTAACCCGGGTATTCCATACACGAGAAATACATAATATTTCTTAGACATGAGCATCACAAAAAAACAAACAAACAAACAAACAAACAAACCTCAAACCGATACCAGTGTGTAGCGTATAAAGAGTCTAGTCTGATCAAATGACCTACGATGTCGAACCTAGCCGGAGGGTGCGGAGCTGAGGCAGAAGCTATGGTTCTGCAGCGGGGATCTGGAAAAGACTGAACTTCGTCCTGGCGACAGGCCTGCAGATTTAACATGACTACATACTGAACGCAGAAGTTTTACTCTATCAAGAACAAACAGAAGAACAGACAGGAAACATTCAGGTCATCATGACAACGACACATATCACCACCTCCATCGAGTAAACAAAGTAATGTCTTCAGATTCCGCAAATGCCACAATAGACTGAGACACCGTCTGTTGTTGTTTAACTAGGCCTGCTCAACTTGTCGCTCTTTTGCAGCCAAAGCCAAGTTCAATAACTGTTGCGCACATATTCTTTTGTGTGACGCACAGATTACTGTTGACACGCATACAAATGTAAAATGTATTTTTTTGTCTGATAAAAATATATTTATCTTTGAATTCACGATTCTTAAGTCTAAGGGACAGAACTCAGATTAGTCGATGTGTATTCATTCTGTGAGTTATCTGTTCTTGTATCTTTCCTGAATATCGAACTTGGCGTATGAATCTAGACGGGACCTCAAGACGCAGCAATAGAGACCGCAGTCAGCGACTCATAGCTTGACTGCCTGCGTCAGGACCAGCGAACCAGAGCTGGTCAAGACCGTGCTCCACCTCCACGTGGTGGTCCTGGAAACAGCTTGCAGCAATGCAGTCTGGCTGAGCGAGCACGGATCGCAATGGGAAGGCAAACCCGGTCCTAAAAAATGCCGTGCAGAAGTCGTATGTGTCGACCGAAAGGTGCAGATATCACAGCTACGTTGTAAACAGACACAACGCAACCACCGTCCTTTTCAAGGCGAACGAAGAAGAAGAAGAAGAAGTATGAATCTAGACTTATGTCATATTTTGTGTCTGGTATGGCCAGAAACAGATTATTCTTGCTTAGGTTTAGGCAGGGATGTTTATGACCCGAATCTATGTGTATTTCTTGTCTATGTAGGACGAGTCTGTCTTATATCTTAATATCTTTGTATGTCTAAGTCGAACTATATCTTCGTTGTCGAACTCGGGGTCAAAGGTTGTTCGGCGGATGTGTCGCTAAGGGGAGGTGAGAAGGTTCCGCCCTGATGGGTGCTGAGTTGTTGTAGCGGCCTGTCGCCGAAAAAGTGATCTCTATACTAGCGAGGGAAGAGGTAGTCTCTTTAGACATATCATGTATTATTGAGGGAGGTCAAAGTTCGGCAGCTAAAATACTTTGGCCACATAAAAAGGCATAACACCTTGCAGAAGACCATAACAGAAGGGAGAGTTGAAGGCAAACGTGCAAGGGGAAGACAGCGCTATAAGTGGGAAGATAACATCAAGAGATGGACAGGAAAGAGTCTATCAGAGTGCACCACCAAGACAAGACACAGAAGACTGTTGCTGTCATTTTCGACGGAGTCATCTGTCAAGTTATTTGCTTATGTTTGTATCATAAGAATAATTGTGTCTTTACCTGCGATGTCAGGTTGATTAGGGGTTGTCTTCCCTTGTTTATTCATTCATTGTGTTTGACCTTTAGGGTCAGAGGTTGACAGTTCGGCGTAGGCCTATGGGAAGGTTTTTTAAGCGGGAGTGAGATATACTTCCGGGAAGCCGGGAGGTCCTGTTTTTCTGAAGGGACCAAGAGTCCATTGTTTTTCGGGGAGAATCTTCGAAGTAACTGCTATGGCAGTTTTCCCCAGTGAATCTCTGTGCGTCGGGATGACGACAGAATTCCTTGTGATGTTCTGAGGATTCATTTGCCAGGTAATACCGACCTTTATGCATTATTACGCTTTTCGGTGGCAGAACACGTAAAGGATTACCTAGGGTGAACAGCAGCTCACTGATCCGCCATTTCAGAACTTATATATTTGTGCTCGAGGTAGCCATCCAAGACTGTTAGTCTTATATTGTCCAGAAATCCAGTGACGAAGATATATTGTGGGAGCCGCAGATTGGCGGAACTTCTATCTACAATAAGTATTACTGCAGGGTTGATGATAACCTATTTAACAGAAGTACACGGCCGACGTCAGAACGAGGCCTGTGCTTTCGGCTATTATACTACAGCCTGATATGTGCAATTGGCGGGGAGTGCCAAGTTGCACCTATGTGTCATAGTAACTAAGGCATCTGACGCGTTTAGTCAGAGACGCCAAGGGCGACGCTACGAACTGTCATTATTGAAGAACTTTGCTATTGACCATGCACGTCTATTCTGATGTTTACCTTTTTGAATGCCAAATGTATACCTATCGATGTCAGGTCAGCATGACCTTGTTACACTGACTGTTCCTGTTGATACTATGTGTGTTCCCGTCAATAAATGTCTTGAAACATGCCTGCAGTGTCAAAGCATCCTTGATTACTGCATGTGAGAGTATGGGTTGCAGGATCTACATCTATACGAGCCTAAACACATTCGCGCCTTCATTCGCACCCACACTCAATTCATCATACGCTCGCACTACACATCTAACAACATGTATACTGTCTTGGGCCAGTGATCACATCAACAAGAAAAAAAAAGACAGTTACATTTCTGGTGGACCAGTTACGTGGGCTCTTATGATACATTTCTTGTCGCCAATGTGGCCTAGAAACTTACATTTCTGATGGACCAGATCTGTGGGTTTAAAAAGAACAGAGCGAGCATTTGACATTATTGTTGACATTTATGGATCCAGAAATTTACATTCCTGGTTGGCTGTTACATGTATGATGTCTCCAGTTTTGTCGAGAAAGTTACAAGAAGGACAAGTACACATTACACTTCTGATCTGTGGGTCTAAGCTACACACGGGACAGCCGTAACACACAGCGCTAATTCTACACTTGCAAGTTTTGGCTACAACAGGACAGATATAGGTCATCAACGGTTGACACAAATAAACAGTACGAGCATTTATATTATAATGCTACATAAAGCATAACAAGACATGTACTGAAGTTAACTACTAGGCATTTGCTACGTGGACCATAACTGCATAGAAGGCGGGTTCCTATTGTAAACAGTACTGCTGGTTGTTACACGTTTCATTCAACAACAGACTTTTCTAGGTCAGAGCATTCAAGCTACATTGTTGGAGGTCAAGTGTCTGTAAACAGTACGTGGAAATAGTAAACATTCAATGTGCAAGCCCTAATTTGAGAAGGTCATAGTAACTTTGGTTCGTGAATACCACTTTATGTTACAGTGGATTTGACGTTCAGTGCGCGTTTGACATTTCGTTTCTGTGTTCGCAAGGAGCAAGGAATTTATTTTAGTTTCAGCTGTGACTGAACTTGTTCTGCAACACATTGAAATTGATTGCTATATTATGTTACTTCTACTGTTTTTTGTGTATTTTTCTGCGGGTTTTTCGGTTGGTGGGTCTTACGGTAAATATGCCACTTGATCGAGGCTTACTGTAAGCGTTCTGTAGGTGCAAATTTTCTTAATTTGGAAATTTGCTAGTGACAATTGGTCGCTATTGATGTTAGCTGTGATGTAATTGTACTTAACGTTGTTTTTGTAATATTTTGTCTGCTTTTCAGTTTTGATTTTCGATTTGTTTTGTTTGTATTCTGTAGGTCTCTCCTTTCTTGTGTATTTCTCTACACATTTTTGGTTAAAACAGTGTTGCCATTTGTATTGTTTTGTATCTTTGTCTTTGTATTTTTTTTTTTTGGTTGTACTACATTACTGTCATGCACAGTCTACATACACATACTGGGTCATGTTTTGATATTATTGATAAGGTAGACTCTTCATATAGAGTTTGTTGATAAAATATTATTATATAAGATATTTATACAAGTTCTTTGATAAAAGACTTGTTATCTACAAAGATTGAGACAAGGTGAAATACATATTCAAGTTCTTTATAAAAAAGACTTGTGCCCATAGTGAGTGGGATATAAGGGAATTTTTTTTTCCACAGGTACTCAGGTGATTTTTTGGGTACATAATAAACAAGACTAAGAGTGTGAAAGAAAGTGAAGTGAGTATACAAGTCTAGCATTTCAGACTTGTCTCCCATTGAAGTGGGATAAGGTAATTTATTTAATTTTTTTTTTTTTCAGGTTTCTGATCTCATTAGACAAGATGTCTACATTGGACTACTTTATTACACAAGGGAGAGCCCTTGATAAGACTGGTCAACAGTTAGAACAATGGGCTGTTGCTCAGTATGACAAAGCATTAGCTGCAGAAGAGAAAAAAGCTCAGGCTGAAGAGAAAAGATTAGAAAGAGAAGCTGCGGCGGAACAAAAAAGGCTAGACAGAGAAGCTGATATTGCTGCTGAACAAAGAAATTGCAGATGCAGGTGGAGGAAAGGAGATTTGAAGCTGAACAAAAGAGATTAGACAAAGAAGCTGAACAAAAGAGATTAGACAAAGAAGCTGAACAAAAGAGATTAGACAAAGAAGCTGAACAAAAGAGATTAGACAAAGAAGCTGCTGCAGAGGAGAGGAAAGCTCAAGCTGAGGCTGAAATCAGAAAAATGGAACATGAGGAAAGAAAACAGAAGATGGAACTTGATGAAAAACTCGCAACTTTGGAGTTAGAGAAATTGAAATTGGCGAGTACGGGTGCTCAGCAAACAACTTCGAGTACGACAAGGGAGTTTGTTAGTAGGATTAAATTGCCTCATTTCAATCCTTTAAAGGATGACGTAGCAGATTATCTAGATAGATTCCAATTTTTGTGCGATACGCATAACATAAAAAAGGAAAAATATGTTGAACAACTGATGCCATTTTTTACAGGTGACACAGTGACTACTCTTATGACAATAGACGAACATGAGAGGACTAATTATGATGTTGTCAGGGCAGCATTACTAAAAAAATATCAACTAAAACAAGAAGACTATCGTCTTCGTTTTAGGACAATGTTGCCAGAAAATGGAGTAGATTTCTCTGATTTTGTTACAAAGATACGTCGTACATTTACACGATGGGTTGAGTTGTCTCAGATTGAGAAAACATATGAAGGTCTAATGGACTTATTATTGCGAGATAAGGTTTTGTCATCTGTTAATGATTCTTTTCTTGCATTCCTTCATGAGCGTAAGCCTAAAAACTTAAAAGAAATGGAGGAATACTGTTGTCAGTATGCCACAGCACATCCCCATGCTACAGTTAGCAATTCTAAAGTGAAAGAAGGGTTGCCAGCTGCGTCGGCAACACCATATGGCCCTAATTTCAAAAAAAAATTTCAGGGTGCTCAACAAAATTGGAATAGGGGAAGTAATCAAAATTACACTCAGAAGCGGAGTAATCCAACACATGATGGTTCTTCGTCTATGCAGTGGAGACAAGATGGTAGTTCTCGTAATTTTAGTGGTAATAATTTGAGACACTTTCGCAAAGGCTATCCAAATAATAACTATTCAAATTTTCGAGGTAATCATTCTCGACGTCAAGATTATGACGATGGTGAATTTAGAAACCGGGATTCAAACCGGAATGATGATTACAATAGGCAATATGATAACAATTACAGGGGAAATGATAGTCGAAATAATTACAGGGGAAATGATAGTCGAAATAATTACAGGGGAAATGATAATCGAGGCAGACCTAGGTTTAACAAGAAAAGACCTTACCAACAGGCAAACTCTGCACAACAAGAGTTTGATGGAGCCTGTAATACAGCAAATGATAGTGGTAACTCTAGGGCTATCACTGGTTGTGCTTTCGATTTTGGGAGAGCAACTGAATGCCCCCAATGCTTAACATTGTTTGACTCATCAACTGTATCTACGCTAAGTTGTGGTCACCCTCTTCCTGCTCTACCTGCTACAGTTGCGCATGATGGGAGAGGATCTCTCATCTTAGATAAAGGTCTAATAAATGATAGGCTAGTCTCAGTACTTTTCGATTCGGGATGTACTACCGTCGGGGTTAAGGAGTCTCTGATAGATCCTTGCTGTGCCACTGGAAAAACAATCAAATGTGTTACATTTGGTGGTACTATGGAAAGCTATCCTACTGCTATTATTAGGATTGACACTCCTTTCTTCACAGGAGATGTCCATGCATGTCTTCTTCCTAATCCTATTGCGGATCTTATAATCGGTCGTATTCATGGGGTTAAGGAATGCACCCCGCAACAAATTTCTAGTTGGGAAGAAGAAGAAAACATTCAAACGGTCAATGCAGTGATGACAAGAGCTCAAGCTCTTAATCCCCCAACTTCATCTGATAATAGTAATGAAGTTGATAGCCAAGACGAGCACTTGGTGATTTCCCATGACTCGTTTGTTAAACGTCAAGAAGAGGATCCTTCTTTGAAGAAATACTTCCTTCTGGCAAAGAAAGGGGATCCCAATCAAAATACGAATCACAAATCGTATATTACTATGAAGAATGGTATATTGGTACGAATGGTACAACACTCGGACAAGTCTATGCATTCGCAAATTCTTGTGCCTAAGTGTATGAGAGCCTTAATTCTTCGGCATGCACACGATTCTCAGTGTGCTGGACACATGGGTTTTTCCAGAACTAAAACTAGAGTCCTTGCGTCCTTCTTTTGGCCATTCGTGAATAAAGACATCCGAATTTATTGCCGATCTTGCAAAATTTGTCAAGAGGTCAAGTCTAGGGGTCCGAGACATGCTGCTCCTATTCAGGCTGCAGATATTCCGATTCGGCCGTTTCAGAAAATGGCTATAGACATCATTGGTCCGTTCAAAATTAAGTCAGCCAGAGGACACCAATTTATCCTCACTTGCGTGGACATGTGCACGCGTTGGCCAGAGGCTATTCCTCTGAAGAGCATATCAACTGTCGATATCGCTGATGCTCTTTGGCTCGTATTTTCTCGTCTGGGATTCCCCGGAGAAATACTGTCGGATCACGGCACTCAGTTAATTTCGGACGTTATGTCTCAGGTAATGGCTACGCTAGACATTAAAAGGTCTCTCAGTAGTATTTATCATCCAATGTCCAATGGATTGGTAGAACGTCTTAACAGGACACTAAAGAACTTACTTGGCAAGATAACGGAGGATCATCCTGAAGATTGGGACAGGGTTTTACCTGCAGTCCTCTTTGCCTATAGAGAGGTTCCCAACGAGCATACAGGGTTTTCTCCTTTCGAACTTGTCTTTGGCGCGCAACCGCGCGGGCCGATGTCCTTGTTACACGATTTGATAACTTCCGATAATATTGACGATGATACACAATCGTCATATGAATATGTTATAGCTCTTAGAGAAAAGATTATCGAATCGTGCAGGTTAGCAACTTCATCTTCCGAATTTGCGAAAGAAAAAGCTAGGCGATTTGCTAACAAGAAAAGACGCCTACGTCAACTTTGTCCTGGAGACAAAGCATATGTCTTACTGCCCTCAAGAGAGAATAGACTTCTCATTTCTTGGAAGGGTCCATACACTATAGTCTCGAAAATTTCTGATGTCGACTATATTGTCGATGTGGATGGAAGGCATAAAACCTTCCATATAAATATGTTAACAGAGTTTATTGAACGTCCAGACTATTTGCAGCCTATTTTCCAGGCGACGGACGACTCTCCAGTCCAACATGGTCACATCTCATCCCTGTCCGTTATACAGGATGAGGAAACTATTTTTTCTGACGTGAATTTACCTCTTCCTGCGATTCCACTTACTTCAACGGAATCGTGGAGAAACGTTACAATCTCTTCCAACTTGTCTTTTGAGGAACAGCGTCAAGTATCCTCTACGTTACAATCATATCAGGATGTCCTTACCGACATTCCTGGACACACAGATGTCATAGAACATGACATCATACTTACTGATCGTAATCCGATCAGAGTAAGACCATACCCAATACCTATTCATTTTCAAGCACAAGTCGAGAAAGAATTGGATGAAATGATTCAACTACAAATAATTGAACCATCCACTTCAGCTTATTCTTCGTCGATAGTTATTGTTCGAAAGAAAGACAATAACATACGTCTTTGCGTTGATTATCGCAAATTAAATCAAGTTACGAAGTTCGATGCTGAACCTATGCCGTTATTAGATGATCTACTTATTAGACTTTCTAAAGCTAAATTCTTTACTAAACTAGACTTGTCGAAAGGTTATTGGCAAGTCCCACTGACGGAACACGCCAAACCTCTCACTGCTTTTTCGACACCTAGGGGTCTGTTTCAATGGAATTTTATGCCTTTCGGGCTTATGAACGCCCCAGCGACTTTCGTGCGCATGATGCGACGAATTCTATCAGATCGTGCAGATGTCATTGCATATTTAGACGACATCTGTCTTTTCAGCGATACTTGGGAAGAACACTATGTGGGTCTAAAGGAATTGCTATCTACTCTACGTGAGCATAGATTGACTGCTAAACCCTCTAAAGCTTTTGTTGGGTTTAGTGAAATTTCCTTCCTAGGTCATCGAGTTGGTCATGGTCTGTTGAAGACAGAGGACCAAAACATTTCAAAGATATTAAATATCTCGGTTCCGAAGACAAAAAAGCAAGTGCGTAGTCTCTTGGGATTGATACAATTCTATGGAAGATTCATTGAGAATCTGTCCTCCATTATGGCACCACTTTCAACGTTATTGAAAAAAGGTTCTCCTAATATGGTGCGTTGGTCCCAAGAATGCCAATCTTCATTGGATCAGGTTAAGAATTTGTTCTCATCTCATCCTATCTTAAGACTACCGACGATTGATAAGACTTTTGTCCTTCGTAGTGATGCCTCTTCCACTGGCATTGGAGCGGCACTAATGCAGGAATATTCAGGAACTCTGCATCCTGTAATGTATATTTCTAGGAAGCTGAATGCGGCAGAAAGGAATTACTCGGTTTTGGACCGTGAATTGTTGGCTATGGTTTGGTCCATTCTTAAGCTACAAAGGTTCCTTCTGGGCGCGCATTTCTTTATGGAAACCGACCAAAAAGCTCTTATGGCTATGCAAAGTAAGGATTTGAAGAGCTCGAGATCTACTCGTTATGCTATTGCTCTTCAGCCTTTCCATTTCACGGTGCGAGCTATCCGTGGTTCGGATAATGTGATGGCGGACATATTGTCTAGATGCCCACATGATTCCAGTTAAATCTTGTGTCCTAGTTTTTCCTGATATATTTTCAGACTTAGGTCTGTCCTTAATATCATAATATGTTGTAATACAAATGTATTTGGATGATGTTTAGATAATTTAACAAATTTCATTTTGTCCATCCATCAGTGATATGTTGCTAAAATAGCATTGACATTTGTATATTGCTATGATTATATTATTTAGTAATGTTTGATATATGATTGGTATTGCCAGCAACTTAGGTTTCTTGGATGGTATCCCTTAGTTTGTTTGGCTTAAAGGAAATATTTTCTCCTATGTTGGGAGATGATTTGTACCCTCTTCTATTGTACCTGATATTAGGTTCATTGTTTGCATGAGCACAGAAGTGATACTGGTGCTATCTTGCTCATGAACATATTAAAAAAAAAAAAAAAAATTGCATTTTTTTTTTACAGGGGGGTGGTAGTAATGTTGCTGTCATTTTCGACGGAGTCATCTGTCAAGTTATTTGCTTATGTTTGTATCATAAGAATAATTGTGTCTTTACCTGCGATGTCAGGTTGATTAGGGGTTGTCTTCCCTTGTTTATTCATTCATTGTGTTTGACCTTTAGGGTCAGAGGTTGACAGTTCGGCGTAGGCCTATGGGAAGGTTTTTTAAGCGGGAGTGAGATATACTTCCGGGAAGCCGGGAGGTCCTGTTTTTTCTGAAGGGACCAAGAGTCCATTGTTTTTCGGGGAGAATCTTCGAAGTAACTGCTATGGCAGTTTTCCCCAGTGAATCTCTGTGCGTCGGGATGACGACAGAATTCCTTGTGATGTTCTGAGGATTCATTTGCCAGGTAATACCGACCTTTATGCATTATTACGCTTTTCGGTGGCAGAACATGTAAAGGATTACCTAGGGTGAACAGCAGCTCACTGATCCGCCATTTCAGAACTTATATATTTGTGCTCGAGGTAGCCATCCAAGACTGTTAGTCTTATATTGTCCAGAAATCCAGTGACGAAGATATATTGTGGGAGCCGCAGATTGGCGGAACTTCTATCTACAATAAGTATTACTGCAGGGTTGATGATAACCTATTTAACAGAAGTACACGGCCGACGTCAGAACGAGGCCTGTGCTTTCGGCTATTATACTACAGCCTGATATGTGCAATTGGCGGGGAGTGCCAAGTTGCACCTATGTGTCATAGTAACTAAGGCATCTGACGCGTTTAGTCAGAGACGCCAAGGGCGACGCTACGAACTGTCATTATTGAAGAAGTTTGCTATTGACCATGCACGTCTATTCTGATGTTTACCTTTTTGAATGCCAAATGTATACCTATCGATGTCAGGTCAGCATGACCTTGTTACACTGACTGTTCCTGTTGATACTATGTGTGTTCCCGTCAATAAATGTCTTGAAACATGCCTGCAGTGTCAAAGCATCCTTGATTACTGCATGTGAGAGTATGGGTTGCAGGATCTACATCTATACGAGCCTAAACACATTCGCGCCTTCATTCGCACCCACACTCAATTCATCATACGCTCGCACTACACATCTAACAACATGTATACTGTCTTGGGCCAGTGATCACATCAACAAGAAAAAAAAAGACAGTTACAAAGACGTTGGAGATCCATTACAGCCAACCTTCGTTGTGGAGATGGCAACTGATGATGATGATGTATTATTCACCCCAGTGTTTATTCTTACTGCCAAGGAATGGCAGAATCATATTCTAGTGTATTTCTAATACCAAGGTAAAGACGCATTTCTTATGAACTTTTCCCGAGGCATTGTATTCGATGGGCAGTCGTACGGTTGTACGTTTAGATGAATATTAACCAGATGAAGATGACATTCATACCTAGCAGCACCATATTATGTGATGAAGTCAATAGTATCAATGGTAGAATCTACAAAGCAATGAGGACATTTAATGAATGATCAGCTTTGATTGCGCTTCATAGTTTGTATCCTGGGTGAGTGACAACTCACTGGGAGGAGAAGCCATTTTGAATCCTATATTTTCCAATCATCGAGGAGAGAACAGGGATGCCCCCTTACTATCACCTGATGAGTCCAGAGATCACTGCTATAGAAGAGAACCCACTACTAGTGGTTCAATATTGTTATCAAAAAAATATGTGCTGAGCTTTACCTAAAGGAATCTTCGCTAGACGAGGTTAAGTCTAGGAACCATCTTGAACCTTGTTTATGAACTGACGTGCTCTGTTAGTAAAGTCAGACGATATATATTGGAATTACTGAGTGCTTGTCTACTGACATTCCACTGGTACTGTTATGCAACATGAATGCCCCATGTGATAGTGTATTTCATTGATCAACATTATTATGATTTATGCCAACCTGTCTGCTGTCACTGTACCCGTGCTGTCAAGTGTGATCGTTCCAATTAAACTGTATGAAACGTACATAGTAGTTGGCGTAAATGACTTCCAGCCATAGGTGAGTGAGATTGGTCTATTTGTCAACTCTAACGAACGTTTGCGATCATTCGCTTGTACTGTATCCTCACTCCATGTCTACACACCACTGCGTAGGTCGAGTTGACCTTTTGTTTGTCTTCATTTTGACAACGCCCATCAACACCCTCCGAACACGATTGCAACCAAACAACCAACAATAACCCTTGGCGTTATCTACGTTGCAAACTTGGCTTTTCCAGTCGCTTTTCTTCCATTCCGAATAAGCTGAAGATAAGAACTACTGATGCATGTTACTGTGGCGCTTGTGGCAGGTTTTGATATCTTACATCCCTTGTTGTAGCACGATGAAACAAATGCCTTACCGTTCAAAAATATCGTCCAATAAAATCCACGCACCCTCTCGTGTGTGTCGCCCAGATTTTCAAATGGCGTGATAATAGAAAGAAATTTTGTGTTAGTGGTACCATGGATTTATATAAAATGTAAACAGATGAAATGAAGAAAAGTAATAGAACTTATTGCATTTTAAGAAGGAGAAAGCCATGCTGTTATCTTCGAAAGGAAATGGTGCTATGTGTATTAATTTCGGAGATATGCGAGGTAAAGTAGTCCAGCATATTAGAAAATAGTTCGAAATTGGTCTTTAAAAAATCGCTACAATTCGTAGACAAAACTAATTAAGGAAAACCATAGATGTAAAGGAAGCTAAGGATTGCCCCTGTAAAAGGATATATAGATGAAGGTAGTAGATGCCAGGGTTGAGGAGAACAAATATGTTGTCTGGACCTAACTTAAACACTTGCTCGAATCTGCACACAAAAACGCAGGACTAAACAGTTTGGGAAGCGGTGATACTGCTTTGCTCTCCGACACGGCCGCTCTCTCGCTATGTAAAGGCCAGCAGCGCAGATTTCAAACTTTACACACACACAGCATAAGACAGATAGGCGGACGGAGGAAGACGCCTGTGAAGGCTAAAACGTTACCATCTGTTGCCGTGCAGTTCTTCCATCATTAAACCAAGTCTATTCTGTGCTTTACATTGATTCTAGAGGGTACGTAAATTTATGAATAATTAATTGTTTTATTGCAGTTTATTTAAATAGAATTGTATCAGGATCAGGTTAGAGGACTGAACTGTATTTGAGTTGTGGATATAAAAAGGAATTCGATGCTTACCAACGTTTAGCAGAAATGTCAGTAGGAGTGTTCAATTAAAATTATTTTACTGGAATAATGGACTTGGCACTCTAGAATGTAAAAGGCGCAGGTAACATCATAATCATGTATAAAAATGTATTATATTTATTCATGTATTATATTAGAGGGCACAATGGGCTAATCACCTGTTTGCCAAGTCACTCCGATTACATGTCCCACCCATGGGCCTTGTGCACTTGGGTACCCTCTACACCTCGTTTCACGGGGTAGAAGAGGTTTCGATTATGAGATGAGATGAGTATTATATTAGAGTGATTTATGCAGTTGGACATCTGTCTTGTCTCGCTATTCTATTCAGAATTGATCCATGTATCATTCCTATGCATGCAAACATCTGAACACTATCATTCATGGACACATAGGCTTGTGGGCCCCATAACCAAAGGCTAGCCACTTGTCCCATATTGTCCCCAGGTTGATCTGTGTCATACATCAGTGGTCTAGAATCCTAGATCGATAGTTGCCTTCCTGAACAACCACAGGAGCATCAGATATTGTCATCTGGATTTCAGCTTTAGGCCCCATCAGTGCTTGTTGGTCTGGAGCAAGACCTTCAACTGATACTGCTGTATATACTCATAGAGGACTGTCACATAACTTTAATATCTTCTTCTTCGTTCGTCTTGAAAAAGACGTTGGTTGCGTTGTGTCCGTTTACAGCGAAGCTGCGATATTTGCCCTTTTTGGCCGACACATCCGACTTCAGAATAGCATTTTTTTGGGACCGGGTTTGCCTTCCCTCTTCAATCCCTACTCTCTCAGTCAGACTGCAGTGATACAGCCTGTTTCCAGGACCACCACTTGGAGGTGGAGTAGGGTCTTGGTCAGCTCTGGTTCGCTGACCGTGATGCAAGCAGTCAAGCTATGGGTCGCTGACTGCATTCATCACTTTTGCTGCGTCATCTTTCCCAGAACTTTAATATAAGTATTATATGTGACCAGATTCCTGCAATCATTGTGAGAAATCAAACCAAAGCTTATTTAATATAGTGCAGGGATGAGAAAACAGTTCTGAAACACTAGCCCAGACAAGAAATACTTAAAGTGATAAAAAAAACATTTGGATTAACATTTTTATGCTATTTGACGATTCCAGAACGGACTTCTTATTTAGTATTGAGAGTAACTCAACTATAAAGTAATTTTGTAATTAAATTTTATTTATTCAAATTTTCTTTATTTTTCATAATCTCACATTTGCACAAGAAAAAAGATAGATGTACATAAATAAATTGATTCAGTAATTCATTGTAATCAGCTGACTTATTAATTTTATATTGTTGATTTTTGAAATTTTACATAAGTGTTGTTTATCATAGGTTAGTTACATAGCAAGGTGGCATCTTAGGCTCTATCTTTAATCTGAATACTATCTGAAGTAGAGACCTTCACAGCCGTGACACTGGGACTACATTCTTGTCAGACTGAATTCTTCAGTTCCATCAGTAACTATTACTGACTCATACACTCATAAAAACCTTTCGATCCACTTGTTTAAGTGGTAGAGTTTGTATTTTGTTTTGTTTATTGAAGCAGGGTGGACGAATCAAGCTTCACGTGGGTTAAGTGTGAGCGAAGATTCTGTTCTGGATGGTTCGAAAATAGTTGTAGTGGTAAATCGTGGTTTTAGATTAAATCAGGTGGTTCTGAGTTTTGAGGGAGTGAGCTTTTGTCTGCAGAGAATTCGCGCACCGTATGATATAGCCCAAGGTATCTGGGTTGACTTGCGGTTTGCAGAAGGAACAATATCATCACGATTTCTTTCCATGCCACTCTGGTCGTATGACAGTGTTATATTTCTGTGAGATGACAAAATGTCGATATATTTTTCTTAAGGAGGGACTGTGTTGTGTTCATAAGACCAGGTACGTTGAAAGTTATGAACCTTTTTAGTTGTAGTGAAGTACAGTAGACAGGCATACAGTCGAGTAAGCAGAAGGAGCTTGGTAAACATACATCCCTGGCGGTAGGCCAGTTCTATTAACAAAGATACGCCAAGATAGCTGCAGATGACTGTGACGACTGGCCCAATATTCTCTTCATTTAATTTACGAGACACCATTATCTAAAATTCATTTTCAATGCATGATCGAAAAGCCGGTAAAAATACCCGGCAAATTCTCCTCGGTTTTCCATATTCTCCTAGCTTCAGGTACTATTTTAGATTAACGACGTCATTCTAAACCTACCTCAGTGGCCTGAAACCGGTTAGAACCCGCCTAGCGGCTCGACCAATGAATTAGGATAGACTATTTTAGACTCAGCTAGAACCAGTCTAAACCCACTCTAGGAAACCTCTCACGTGACTTTTAACGTTATTGATTGGATCCTCTATCGGACGCCAAAGTCAGATGACCCACTCTCCATCTCACGTGCCCCAGCGGAAATAAAGCGCTAAAAGTAGCGCCCAGCGATGCGAAATCACTTGCATCCGGGAAGGTGAGAGAGGGCCAGACCTATTAGATCCCAATATCACGGTTGAAAGCGCTGTAAAGCCACGTGTCTAAATTGCTGATTAGAGTCCAATCTCTGAGTAGGTAAGTGAAATCTCGTTAGAAAATAGTATTGTGGTGAAATGTGTAGTACCTTGCAAAATCGACGCAGTGATTGGTACGAACTTGTTTTGTTTTATTCATTTTTGCTTTACGATCGCATCTAGCCACATGGCTACAATGTGATCTGGTGTATTTTATGATTCCACGGGATGAGACTGTACAAAGTGTTCATATTAATTTTAAATGTATTATATATTAATTTACATATTAATTCATCGTATTCGACCCGACGTTTAGACGAGAATAAGTTTAAATGTATTATATATTAATTTCCATATTAATTCATCGAATTCGACCCAACGTTTAGACAAGAGGAAATTAATATCAGTAATAATGGTGACAGACAATGCTATATATTCCTCATAATTTACATGACGATTCGACCAAAGATACAGTACTATAATAATGTCAGCAGACAATTCTATAATACTGGTGTCTGACAATTCTATGTTAATTCATCATATTTGACGTGACGATTAGGCTAGACACAGTACTCGGATACTGTTGCCTGACAGTTCTATGATAACTCAGTGTGTTTAACTGACAGTTCTATGATAATTCAGTGTGTTTAACTGACAATCTATGATAATTCAGTGTGGTTAACTGACAGTTTTATGATAATTCAGTGTGTTTAATAGACAGTTCCATGATAATTCAGGGTGTTTAACATGACGATAAATGGGTAAAGAATTTTAACACTGCCGCTTGGGCAGGAAAAAATAATAATAAAAGGCAGAAAGGGGGGAAACTTGATTTCAAGATTAGGCTCTAGACATATATTGTTAGAGACTACAATCTGATATGACTGGCAGACGGACGCTTAGGGAAAGACGGCTTCCTCAAGCTAGGAAATTAATGAAGCCGTATTTGTCTTCAGTCTATGGGGAAGCCTTGCACGACATTCCAATCTCAGACGAAGAATACAGAGTCGAGCACAGTGATGGCAGATCCAAACCATTAGAGACCCACCTGATGCAACGTCATAACGAGACAGGTCAACCAATCACGCTTCACTATCAGCCAGGGGCTGAAAAGATAAGTTCCCTGTTTCAAAGGGAGCTCACCATATCAATATTAGCACAAAAGCCACTAGCCAGTAGATGATGAAAACACTTGAACTGTAAGACTTATCACATACAGCATACACACAATTTCCATCAACAATACCATAATTCATCATCAGTTCATTTTAATTTTATTAAACCAATTGGGTGTATATATTGTACCCCATGACTTCTTTATTCACTTATATGTTAAATATTGTCTGATGTTTATCTTCTTATAGAAGGGAGGGGGCTCGTAAAATATAATATATCATGATCCCATTTATAGCTATCGTGACAGAAGTCACGGGGTCATCTTCCTAACGAGAAAAAAAGTGGCGGTGTTTACTTTTGATAGGGGTTAATTAATGCTTTTAGGCAACTTTATTATTATAAATACCAGCTTTAATTTTGCGTTAAGCTAGACTAGAAATGTTAGAGTAAATTTTAGAACAAGAACAAACATTTTACCACAATTAGAACAGAAGATATAATAGTCTGAAATAGTGTAAAATTTACGTTTTTTTAATATTTTGTTATGGTTTTTTTTATTATGCAATTAAACTAAAACGATCCCAATCAATATGCAAAAAAATTACAGAAATCAAAAGTAGAAAACCTGCAGAAAATAGATATCACAGTCTTGTTTTGGATTCATGCGTCAAACATGAATTATTGAAATGTAAATTGCAAGTCCACATTTATTACCTTAAAATGACACACCTAATTGTGCCCATAACATGAGAGCTAACAATTATCTCTCAATCATACATCACGATGGTCATGTAAAAATGAGTATGGTCATGAGTAAAACGAAATGTTCAATTTAATAGATAAATAGGTGTATTTAATAAATACATCTATTAAATTATTTCCACACTGTTTATTCTGTCACTCTCACACAACTACCATAATTTGATCTAGCCCCAAAATTTCGCTCAATTATCATTCACACTTCCTTTTTTTTATAGGATGAATCTGTACATTCACAGATGGAGAAATTTGTAACAAATGAGTTTCCATTATAAATTTTAATTGTGAACTTGTATTTTTAATACCACTGGCGCGTCTTTCAATTTTGGAAATAGTGGAATGTATAAATTTTTCTCCTTGCACTCCATGCATGCCCATTCCAAAGCCATGAGTTCTGATCCAGTCTGCGCAATGTTTTTCTAATATGTGCTGTTTAGGAATCGTCTTATTGGGGAATAGCTTACTGAACAAAGACATATATGTCTCTATTAATGCAGTTATTAATTATATTGATTCTTTACTAATAGGTTTACTTGTGTTATTTTGTTGTGTACTTTCTGCTTCATTCAGCGAGTTGAATTGTTCTATGGCAATAAAAGCTATGTCAGTTATATCTTGTTTGTTTGTAATTTTCCGTGTTTGTGTAATGATTACTCTTGTAAGATCTTTATAAACTTTTTGTGTGAGATATCTGTGGCAGTGATTCCATATGAATGCTCTGCTATGATAAGTCTGTGGTATGATTTTGTACAAACATTTATTACAAATAAGGGAGGGAAACCTGAGGCCTGTAAACAGTAAATTAATATGAAATTAATATGAAACAAATATAAAGGTATGTTATCAGGCACTCGCAGGAAATAAAGAAGTAGAACACCAGACAACAGAAAAACAACAGACATGAGTGGCTTACCAAGGATTTGAACACTGGACCTTCCGTGCGACAACCCCGCCTAGCCATGCAAGCGAATCACACTATCCGCTCTGCCATCTACGCATCATCAAAAAATGATGTTTCAATGGCAGGTCAATAGTGCGAACCACAATACACGACACCAGAAGTCCTCCATGGGCAGTTCAGCCTATTAATGACGCAATCACTTCTGTTGTATTTCTATCAAGCAGTATAGGCCGAATCCAACAAGACCCTTAGGACCTTAATACTGTGTCCAGTAAATGATAGTAGACTAGAACAGTGAGAACAGGATAGTGGGTAGGTTTGGTATTGTACAAACATTTATTACAAATAAGGGAGGGAAACCTGAGGCCTGTAAACAGTAAATTAATATGAAATTAATATGAAACAAATATAAAGGTATGTTATCAGGCACTCGCAGGAAATAAAGAAGTAGAACACCAGACAACAGAAAAACAACAGACATGAGTGGCTTACCCAGGATTTGAACACTGGACCTTCCGTGCGACAACCCCGCCTAGCCATGCAAGCGAATCACACTATCCGCTCTGCCATCTACGCATCATCAAAAAATGATGTTTCTGTTGTCTGGTGTTCTACTTCTTTATTTCCTGCGAGTGCCTGATAACATACCTTTATATTTGTTTCATATTAATTTCATATTAATTTACTGTTTACAGGCCTCAGGTTTCCCTCCCTTATTTGTAATAAATGTTTGTACAATACCAAACCTACCCACTATCCTGTTCTCACTGTTCTAGTCTACTATCATTTACTGGACACAGTATTAAGGTCCTAAGGGTCTTGTTGGATTCGGCCTATACTGCTTGATAGAAATACAACAGAAGTGATTGCGTCATTAATAGGCTGAACTGCCCATGGAGGACTTCTGGTGTCGTGTATTGTGGTTCGCACTATTGACCTGCCATTGAAACATCATTTTTTTGATGATGCGTAGATGGCAGAGCGGATAGTGTGATTCGCTTGCATGGCTAGGCGGGGTTGTCGCACGGAAGGTCCAGTGTTCAAATCCTGGGTAAGCCACTCATGTCTGTTGTTTTTCTGTTGTCTGGTGTTCTACTTCTTTATTTCCTGCGAGTGCCTGATAACATACCTTTATATTTGTTTCATATTAATTTCATATTAATTTACGGTATGATTTTGTGTTTGGCTAGTACCTTGTCCAAGTGTGAGCAAACTGGACCAGACCTATCACACAGATCATGAAACTGAAGTTTGGCCAGCGCATCTTGTGCATTTTCAAGTTTAACTTTAAAACTATCTGTCTCCCCCTTATCCCCACAAAGCTCAATACCTGCCTGAAAAAATTAAATTTTAGCTTCTAATTCTTCTGTCTGTTTCCAGTTCCTACCAAATCTCTTCAAGTTCTTAATAGTACTAATGTTTGCGTGTATCTCTTGCAGATTCTAAAATATCTTGGCGTCTATTGTATCGGCTACCTGTTCTAAAAGTCTGTGGTGTTTCAAAACAATGCCTAATAAAATACGAAGGTAAGGAGGAGCTACATATTCAATTTCAATCTCTAACATTGATTTGTGTAAACAATTATCGTAACGTGCCACTTGCCTTTTATTCCCTTACCCATATTTCATATATCTATTGAAATCTCTTATCAACATGGCCAAACTTCTTGGTTTGCAAGCTGTATGCTCTCTGGATGTCTTTATTTCCTTGTTTTGATTGTCTTCCAAAGAACACTAATGGAACCGTCTTTGACGTGTAATGTAAATGTAGCCACGGAGATCCGACCAAGTTTGCTTCCTTAATAGCCGTGTGGTAGAAACATGAATTTTTCTTATATATAACTTTACATTTTGCCTATATATGTCAAAATGTTCCTTGGTAAGAGAGAAATCTAACCATATGAGTGATTGTATAATTATGCTAATTAGCTATTCAAAATGGCCGCCGCAGTATACAAAATGCAGGGTTATTTTAAACCCACATTACATAATTATTTCTCAACTTATAGAATTGAAATTCTGCATACAAGTCCACAAGTGAGTGCATTATGTCCTAAACCAAAAATATTTGGGATATAGCATGAACTATGTGTGACCATTTGTAAAAAAACTAAATTTGGAAATTTATAGAACCTCATTAGTATGCAAAACATCTGTACAAACAAAACAAATTGAGAGGGCAAATCAAAGTTTGATTCAGGACAAGGATTAAGATGTTAAGAAACACTGTGCAAAGTTTCAGAGCATTCCAACCATTCATTCTTGAGATATCGCGTCTCAAAATGTACCTGTCGTGCTAAATAGGGTAAGTGAGAAAAAGAAGAAAAAAGGAGAAAAATTTGTTAACAAACAGTTATTTTGTGCACTTACCTTATCTTAATGACCTCCAAGAGTATACATATCCCCTTCCTTTGCATTTTAATTTCTTTAGCAGCCTCAGACATACTTTCTTCAGCCACTGTCATGCCCTTACATAAAAATGTCTCTATAACTATGTCCTGTCATTGGTGGCGGTGCACTAGTGTGCAAGCTAAACTTTTCAAGCGCTGCTTGGCCTCGGCCAAGTGATCGTACAAACATTACCATCCTTACATTGATTTCCTTGTTCTTTTTTGTGTTTATCCCTGTCTCCTCTACATTTTCTGCATCTCCTGATGTTGTGAAAGATGTTTCCCACAAGCAGTTGCTACATTTGACAACGATTGTGTGACAGAAACCTTGCTTTGAATCTCCATTGAGCCTACATGACGCTATAAACCCACAACATTCTACACATCTCATGTTTGCTGTTATTCAAGTGCTCCATACTCATAAGAATAAAGCATTATTTGTTTGTCCATCTTTTGTATGGGTTGAGAGGGTGCTTTTCCTCAATTTCTTCATAGAAGAAGGTTTAACTTCGTTATCGATAACAGCTACTTCATTATTTTCTGTTGTGCTAACAACTTCACCAGGGCCCTGGTTGCCAAAAAGAAACTTGCATTTTCTTAACTTCCTACCCCTTTTTTTGTCACCCATATCGTTCTTGTTAAATTGGTGTGTACAGCTTACCACAATAACGTAACTTTTTCACTCAAAAAGGTGTAATATGAATGGTTGAACTCCGACAACTTTGAAATTTTCAGCCCACATGTGGAAAATAATTCATAAACAATCGACTTTAAGGAGAGTAATGTCCCTTCTCATAAATGGTTCTCTGGAGTTTTTCTGGTACAGAAGAGTTATGGAATCATTATCAATTCGCCTTTTTTAGTGTGGGAATCATAATGTTTTCAAAAAGTGGTTAGTAACCAGAGGTAACCAATGCGTTGTCAAGGAAAATTAATATCACCCTCTGGTCACTTATCCTTTAAAAAGGAAAAAACTATGCATCACTGGACAATATAAACCTATGTATTGTGGAGAGAAATGGTTTGGCTTCATAAAAACATTTAAAAACAAAAATGAAGTTTTTCATTAGATTTGAAGGAAGTCTACCACACAGCTACCTTAATTAGTGTGTATAATTTGCTACGCAAAAACCACGCAATTTCTGACTGTCTGCGCCATATTTTAATCCACGCCTCTTTTGTCTACGTGACAATAACAAACAAGCTCGCGAGCTTGTTTACAAACTTTCGAAACTGTCATTCATTCAGGGGAGCGAATCACGTTTGCTTACCTGAGCGTCTCACGCGAGCTGATTTGTCAATATTATGATAACTGGCAGATAGCACGTGCAGACCACGTGGAAGGTAACAGCTTTTGAAGTTTCTCTACGAGGGTAGCAAATCCTGTGATGTTTATACATTCAGAGAAAAGGTATCTCTTTGATCTCAAGAAAACAGGAAATTCGCAGACCGGAGTCCGCTACATAGACGGAGCTTTGTTGTTGTTAGCAGGGGCCGACGGAAGTGACCGAGGAATCTTTAATCGGGGAACTAGTTTCCTGAATGTCCGCTATACACGAGTAGTGGGAAAAGTAAATAACTTCTGAGATCAAACTACGATGATCCTACATAAACCGCGTGTGCCTCCAACCATTATCAGTTGTCGCTCAGATTTTTTGGATAATCTAGCTCGATATTCTAGAGCCATTGTGAAAGTGCGTTATTAGCATTTCGTGGAGATTGTTTCATTTCTGATTGTGGTAATAGAAATTAGCCTTTTTCGTGATTTAATGTGTTAAGTTTATCATTAGAATTCACTGGGATTTTCTAGGTGTTAAGACTAGCGAATTAAATAACGCATAGCTATTTTTACTCTAGATGCTTCAGTTGTAAGGTAGATTTAATCACCCACTATCGCCCAGAAAGAGATGGTTTAGTTGACTAATAAATACACTAGGCGACTGATAATTGACGAAATACAATTCACTTCTAATTCATTTTGTGTAATTATATAAGTGACTAGTGTAATATCATGTGGCGAAACAAATAACTAGTAATGACAAGCGATATGTGTTAAAGTGATTAAAGATTAAATAATAACTGACCAAACAGGATAGGCTAGACATAATCTGCGCCTTGTAACTGTGACAGAGAATTATGAAAATAGATTTCATATATCTACATTTTTCTTCCACCTGTCTTTCACCGGCTTCCTTATGAGCCATGCACGGCTTGTTAACGTAAAACCCTCCTACACTCAGATATCTGTCTCTTTCTTAATTTAGCACGCCTATTTTATTTTATTTTTTTCTATCTGCCTTAGGAATGTTTACCAACAGACCTATCTGTTAACGCAGACCCCTTCACTTCTTTATATATGTCAAACTCTTAATTTGGCCACGCACAATTTCTTTTCTCTATGTCGTATAAACTACGAGGAATGTTTGCAATCAGACAGGTAAACGGAACGCGTAGAAAGGGGACGGGATGGTGGATTTGTAGAGAAGGGGGAGATAAACGAAATGAAGAAAAACCAAGGGGGCGATAAGTTGAAACGTATTTTTCGGTAGAATTGATCATGAGGAATTAATCTGAGTAGAAGGGGAGATAAATTACAATTACCCCCCCCCCCCCGAATTTGTTCGTGAAACGTAACTAAGCTACAGAACGAAGAATATCAAAGGACGGGTTTCGCTCGATTGCCAGAGTCTGCGAGCGATAAAAGTATGAATTTTTCCTCTGATTCAGATCTGAACACAGAAATCCCCAAAGGTGTTATGTGTAACACCGGTCAGCGACTTTTCTACCATTTTAATATATATATATCTCAGCTTTTAAAACTCAATTTATCCAGTACCGACAGAATTTCAGAGAACATCTAGCTTCGAATTCTAAGATCCCTTATAACAGTGGAATTACTTAGTTTTTCGATTGGAGATCGTTTATTTCTGTGTTTGCGGTAAATATTATACTAGAAGTTTGAGTGATTTATTGCTAAGTCCATCAGTTTTATTTCACAAAGATTTTCTGTGTAGAGTGATTTAATGGTTAAGTCCGTCATGATATTTCACTAGGATTTTTGCGGTGGGTTAGTTGACTAGCAGAATTAAATATAATTTATAGCTAAATTGTTCCGGCTGTAGCGTCGATTTAATTAATTGCTATTTAACCAGTAAGGGATATTTTAATCAACTAGTAAATGAACTGTTCATTGTGAGTATTGACGAAATATATATTTATTCCTGTCACAAAAAGTAGGGGATATTTTAAGATGGTATGAATTATTTTACAAAATAGTGGATTTTGTAATTTAATGGTTGTATGGACATATCGAGCACGCTCTTCTCCACTCTCACGTGCAATATCATGTTGACCTGGTGACTCGTGATGAGTAAGCCAATCCCAAGAACAGAGGTGGGGCCCATCCGTAAAGTTCACACATTATTCTTTTTCACAAAAATGCGTGTATCTCGGGTTTGATGAACACTACCCACAATGTACAGGTATAAAAAGACTCTGCAACAGAAAAAATTTCTTTTCTTTGTCATGGAACGTTTGACAGAACAGCAGAGACGGATAGGCATAGGCATGTTGCAAACCGGAAGTCGGCAAATGGATGTTGCTCGGAACCTCAATGTGTCACAGTCAGTTGTCAGCAGACTGTGGAACAGGTATCAAAATTTCCGCACAGTGGCTGATCTGCCTCGGACTGGCCACCCAATAGTCACTAAACGCCGCCAAGATCAACTTCTTGTTACTCAGGCCCTCAGAACTCGGACTCTAAATGCTACTCAACTTCAGCAACACCTTCAACAGACCACTGGGATCCGGGTCTCAACTCAGACAGTACGAAACCGTTTGCACCAAATGCAACTGGCCTCACGCAGACCATTTGTAGCTTTGCCCATGCCACCACAACACAGGCGAGCAAGAATGGATTGGTGCCAACGTCATCATCGGTGGACCAATCAACACTGGGCATCAGTGATGTTTTCTGATGAGTCCCGTTTCGTTTTGGATTTTCATGATCGTCGAATACGTGTCCGGCGACGGCGAGGTGAGCGTTACCAGCCTCCTGCAACTGTTGCACACAACCGTTACGGAGGTGGCAGTGTAATGGTGTGGGCAGGCATTTGTATGAATGACAGGACCGACCTTCACATATGCCAGGTGATAAATGTTTGTTTCTTGCACCAGATTGACATGGACTGTTTTTTTGTGTGATGTAGCTCGTCCAGTCACAATGTTCTTTAAATGGGTCAGGTTACCGACTGTTGGGGGCCCTGACAAGGTGTACTGTTAAGTGCGTATATTCTGATGCAATGGGTGAGTGTGAACATCAATAATGACAAACGCGAATGGATGACAGTTCGACAGATTCACAGGACACTCACTCCAATCACAGGTGGAAGTCAAGGATGGCTGGACTACTGTGGTCGTTTCATACTGTTTAATAGGACGCACACACTTAGACAGTACGTGTATAGTTACAGCAACATAGGTCGACATAAATAGCATATTGTTGATCAATGGTCTACCATCTTAAGTTAGCATTCATGTTGAATAACATCACAATGAAACATCTGTAGACAAGCACTTAGATTTCCACTGTTTATCAATATAATCATCAGGCCTTACTGACAAAGCGTGTCAGTTGATAAATACTGTTCAAGTATGACTCCTAAACAGAACCTCTTTTCTAGCGAAGATTCCTTTAGGTAAAGTTCAGCAAATCTATCTGAAGATAATGTTAACCCACCAGTATTGGGTTTTCTTTATAACTGTGATCTCTTAATCATCACCTGATAATAAGGGGCATCCCCGTTCTCTGATTGATGATCGACAAAAAGTTAGAATCCAAAATGGCTTCTGGTTCCCTTTTGAGCATCGCTCACTATACAGATGTATAGCAAATCTTCAATAGAAGCTTTGTTCATAAACACAAATGTTTCTACAAGGATCAGCATATTCTTTTATCTTAACTGCTGCATACAATCGTCTACCGTGCTGCTAGGTAATATGTCATCCCGACATATGGATATCTATAATCATAATGTAGCCGTCTGCACAGTTAAACCTAGGATGAAAAAGTTCAGTAAAATTTTCTTTTACCTGGGCATGAGAAAAACACTAGCAAACACAAACGCTCTCCTGGCGTCACTGAATCAACACTGGGGAACTCATAGACTTAACAATCCTAGAAGAAACTATCTTCGTTCCCATAATAAATCATAGAGATCACAGACTTTGGACAGGTCTAAAGCCAAGACATCCCGCCAGGCTCCTTCATCACCGAAGCACTGCCGAACGTATCTTCATGCCCCGAAAGTGGTTGACCCCAAAGTACAGTACAAGGAAAATAGTCCGACATAGACATACAAAGATAACACGATATAAGACCGAATCGTCTCAAACAGACAAGGAGTAAACATAGATTCGGATCATAAACATCCCTGCATAAATCTCAGCAAGAATAATCTGTTTCTGGCTATACCAGACACAAAATATGACATAAGTCTAGATTCATACGCCAAGTTCGATATTCAGGAAAGATACAAGAACAGATAACTCATAGAATGAATACACATCGACTAATCTGAGTTCTGTCCCTTAGACTGAGAATCGTGAATTCAAAGATAAATATATTTTTATCAGACAAATAATTACATTTTACATTTGTATGCGTGTCAACAGTAATCTGTGCGTCACACAAAAGAATATGTGCGCAACACCAGGTCAATATCACAGGGCTCTACAACCGTGACAACATCATCGAGCCTATCGTTGTGCCATTTGCCCAACGGCACGGACTAGATTTCATCTTCCAGGATGTCGATGCACGTCCTCACCGTGCTCGCGTCGTCCAAGATCACCTTCAGATGCAGCATATCCGAACGTTACCGTGGCCGCCGATGTCCCCCGACCTGTCTCCTATTGAGCATTTGTGGGACCTCCTGAATAGACGCGTCCAACAACGTCCAGCCGCTCCACAAACTCTTCAGCAGTTAGCCCAGGCCCTTCAGCAGGAGTGGCAGAGAATTCCCCAAGACAACATCAGAAGGCTTATTTGCAGTATGAGACGTCGTTGCAATGCATGTTTAGCGGCAAACGGGGGCCCCACACGTTTTTAGAAATATTGGAGTATTTTTGTGAAAATGAAGTACCTACCCCGCATTGGTTGCCAGTGCGACTAAAATCATGTGAGTAAAGACATAACACTTCTTATACCTCAAATGTCTTGTTATGATGCTCAAGTTTACTTGTACGAAGGAATAAATGAACTAATTTGAAATATATTGTCTTTGGATAACTTTTAAATTCAATATCCCCTACTTTTTGTAACAGGTTATATATTATATTTTACGCGGGTTAAGGATAGGATTCTTCTTCTTCTTCTTCTTCTTCCGTCCTTAGCCACCGACCGTCAAAGCAGTCAGTGGCCATTACGCCTAGTGGCGTCTTAGGGCAACAGCAGATAGGTTTTCTTTGCCATTGTTTCCCATCACGCCTAGTGACGTCTTTAGGGCAACGGCAAATCAACCCATTTGCTGTTGTTTCCGTAATCGAAGTGACTGGCAAACGGGTGATCAGCCCGTTGTGATAAGGATAGGATTGAGAATACTATATTATGGCTAAGTAATTGTATTTTTTCTTCTTTACACAGTACTGGGTCACATACCCAAAACCTACCAGCGGCTTCCATATAAATCTGAGAATAACCATATAAAAGAATATTTTTACTTAGTATCTGGGTCTTCAAGGTAACCCTGTCTGGCTTCGTGTTTACACCCAGAAAGAGACAGAGTTCCAACCCAAAGAACCGTAAGAGTGATTTGTAACTGGGCCTATAGATCCAGATTTTTTTTTCCCAATTTCATTTACATTCAGCCCGTTGTGGCGACCTAACAAACATTAACATTTCCCGACGTTTGACCATTTGTGGTGTGACAATGAATTTTTATACTGAGAGAAGTTACCGACCTGATAGTCCTATGTACTGGAAATCTCAAGCTACTGACACTGTGAGCACTGTTAAACTTCTTACCTGGACTAATTAATGTGACATAAACAGAAATCCTAAATAAAAGTAACAAATTGAACGTTCCCCGGAGAAGTGGATTTAATCTGTCTTTGAGGAGCTGGGGTTTTCTTTGCCAAAATAACACTGGATTTGCTGTGTGCGCTGCAAATCAAGTATTAGGTAAGAACGAATGAACGTGGCCACGGTTGTATGGAAAGAAAGAAAGCAGGAATGAGTAACTCTTTTATTCTCGTATAATCCATGTACTCACTTTGTATATTTCTTACTGTGTTTTGCTAATACTGTTCAATTTCAGATTAGAATAACGTAAATACTCTGTTCTTTAACAGTATAGTCAAAGTCTATACCATAGTGCTAACCTTTTGACCTTTTGGGGGTTAATTAACTTCTCTTTGTGGGATCTTGTCTCAACAAGTGGGGAGATAGTACTTATGGGTCTATTTCTTTATTAATTCTGTACCCCTATGATGTTGGTCAGCTCGTCCCAACATCCACATTCCATTAGTATAGTTTTCACGGTTGTGCGTCTAAGTGTCGTCACTTTTCTGTGTGTGTGTGTATGTGAGTGGTGGATATATATATATTAATATGTAGAAAAGGAACTGTCGGAACAACAATATTTTTAGTCGTAACCGATAGGCTGGGCTAGAGAATTTTTTTAAATTTTTTCTCAAATCCAGGGACAGACTTTACCTTTATCACCAATTCACTAGTGAAATCTATCTGTTTACCTATCTCGCACTGAGTCATCACCTTTGTCAGTTCTATTCAGAAGGGACCTAACATTGTTCTTAATCACCTATCGAAAATCTACGACAGTAACTTAATCAGGGATGACGGAGAGGATGAGAGATGTCTCGTCCCCTTTCCGTATATATATATATATATATATATATATATATATATATATGTATATATATATATATATATATATATATATATATATATATATATATATATATGTAGATATTATTAGCAGTAAGTGTTTCATAATGTTCCTATATCCTCTAGGCAATCTGATCAACGGCGACCAGCGTTTTTTTATGTGACTATATCTTGGGCCTTGTCTCGATTTTTACTGAGTGAAAGTAAAGTTGTCTTCTGTTGGCTGACGCATCTCCAAGTTTCAGTTGTGAACAGGACGGGCCACAGAGACGAACGAACAATGTAATAAGTAAAAATAATAACGGGGACTTACCAAATACCCAGATATATTTTATTGCATTTTATCGGCCCATTGTGGGGAAAATAACAATAACTGTTCTCCTGACTTCTGATAGTCGTCCACGCTATTTCCGAATCGGCAACCTACCAGAGTTAGCCGGTAGGATCTATCATATCAATCGCATACCAACATCAGTAACAATTGTAGCAACTAGCTGTGACCAAATAACAGAAGCATTCGTTTTTCCATTCCTTGCGGTGAACACTATATCTCAATTTTTTTAACATTAACTAGTCAAGGTGACAATATCGATCCAGGATTACCTCACCAAACTTGGCGTCCACCGTTATAAAATTACTGTGACGGCTGGGCTGGGGTCAAGTTTGCCACTGATACCTGACATTTCCAATATCGATAACTATATCCAGGATAATTATGCATGCCTGGAAATGAGACCCGATTAGGTAAGGAAAGAGTGAGCGTGGCCACGCATGAGAGAGTGAGAGACTGAAGATTCGCTTGTTAATGTAGCTTGTAACAAACTAGCTTATTTGGCTTTAACAATTGTTTACTTTACAGGTAGCACGTAGTAGGAATTTTGCTCACTTTACTGTCTATATACCGTAACCTAGTGTTAAGCTTTGACCTTTCGGGCTATTAACTTCTTTTGGGATCTTCTTCTCAACAAGCGGGGGAGGGCACTTATTGGGTTATTTTCCCATGTCTGTAATTTTGATGTATTTTGATTCTTCTAGATATTTGATGATGTAAAGTTTAAGTGATAATAAACTAAACAAAACCTTTTTTTGTGTGTTGGTCAGAATCCCTACGTAGTAACCATAGTTTTCACGTTTGTGTGTCTTGTAGTCAGATATTTGTGTGTGCGTGAGTGGTTAAACGTATATGTTACATGTATGGAGAGTAGGATTGTCTTAATATAAAGTGTGACCGCATGGCTTACCACGCTAGCATTATCCCTGCTACTACACTAGCATTTATACGTGCTACAATGGTACATATAGGAATGACAGCCATTAACAGCAGATAACGCGTTTTCGCACAAAACGCAGTGTCATTAAAAGTTCAGTTAACAGTCACTGCTCTCAGAGGGCAAATGTAGGGCAGTCCCAGAAAATAATAATGAATGGATTTTATGCACAGAAAGTGTGAAATGAATGTTGTGATCTTGGGTTTTTTCCAACTGTTAAAGTGGAAAAGAGAGGCGTGTGAAACATGTCGATATAACAGAAAGTCGTGTGCAAAATGTTGAAAACAGAGAGACGTGTGTAAAATGAGCGAGACGTGTGTAAAATTAGCGAGACGTTTGAAAAATGGCGGGAAAAAGAGGTAACTGTATATAAGTTGGAGAAATATGAGATTTGCTATGAATTCATTGTGTTGTGTTAGGCAAGTCAAATTCGAGTTTCATCTAGGAGATTATGAAGATCAGTAGTTTATTTCTTTTGGATGTATACACTATTTTGTTTATACGTAAGTAAACGATCATGTCATTGTGAAAATACCAGTGCTTATCAAATGACGATCAATAAACATCTAGTTGAATTTACTGCATTGCTGTTTGTTGGAACGTTACAGTGTTTCATTCGGATATACCTTGTCATTTTGGGACTGTTTTGCTTATCACTAAACCTAAAAGGGAAGAACGAACCTGGGAAAGAAAATTAGCAAAAGTCAAGAATTTCCATCTCTGGTGGAAGGCCTGTAGCACTTGAACAACAACATATAAAGGATTAGCTCTGATTGAAAATAAAATCAATATAACTACTTGCGCATTTAACTGACACGGGCACAAAAGTACAGTCGTAAAGATAGGCTGGATTAGAGTATTTTCTCAATCCAGAGACTAATTCTACCCTTAAACTATTCACTCGTGAAATCTATTTTCTTATACCTTTGACCTCACTTATTTACCATTATCACCTCTACTCAGAAGGGACCAAATATCTCTCAACCTATCTTTATAAATCTACGACACAGTCCTTGTCTCACACACAATAAAAAAAGACATTCATTTTATAACTACAAGATTAACAAGACTTGAAAGATAGATCAAAGTATGTGAAAATAATCTATAGCTTTACATGTTTTCTGACGCCTATATACGTAGCTAAATATTATTATAAATGAATGAAATGCAAAAAACAGATAGTACTTTACAAAAAGATATTTTTTTACAACCTTATTTAAGATTTGCGAGTATCAGGAATGCGTTTACAGTGATTTAAATGTTATAAAATCTGGTTACAATATGCTTGTTCTTGTAATGCCAAATTCACAAAACTGACTACCACACATTCTCAAGATGTGAAACCAATAAAAAAAAAGTACGTGGAAATAATCTTTAGCTTCCCTTCGAGAAGTCTATATAATTATAAACTCATAAGAATGGGCCGATTTTCAGATATTACACTAATAAATAGATTACTTCTGTTATGAATTTGCTCAAATGATGATGCCGTTTTCAAAAGTCTGTAACTCCGTCAAATATAATTTCAAACAAATAAAAATGCAAACAAAAATAGAACTCAGAACAAAGTTATAGTACACAAAGGAATTTTAGCGCAGTGTTTATCCAGAACGAGTGTGTAATGGTTTATATAATTACCGGAACCCAAGACGCATCAAAAGTGAGGAATGCAGTTAGCGACCCATAGCTTGATTGCCTGCGTCAGGGTCAGCGAACCAGAGCTGACCAAGACCCTACTCCACCTCCACGTGGTGGTCCTGGAAACAGGCTGCATCACTACAATCTAGCTGAGGAGTAGGGATCGAAGAGGGAAGGCAAACCCGGTCCCAAAAAATGCCGTGCGGAAGTCGGATGTGTCGGCCGAAAGGCGCAAATACCGCAGCTTCGCTGTAAACGGACACGACGCAACCAACGTCCTTTTCAGGACGAACGAGGAAGAAGAAGATATAATTACCGATTTTACACACACATTAGCTGATTTTCCCAGCCAAAACTAGTGTAAGTAAATAAATTAAGGGGCTGCTGTAAAACTGGTAAGGAATATAAGTATATAAACCAATAAAACAGTAATGAATCAGTTCTACAAATTAACGGTTCACGTGAAACAAGGGACGTTTCGGGTTTTACCTTTCATCAGCCACAGTTACAAACAGGTGACAAGGACAAGAATTACATATAGATACTACAAAAACATACGATGATGAGAAACATACAGAAAATGAGCGATACAAGCAGATGGAAAAAATAAATAACCACAGTGATGAGCGAAAAATGAACAATAATAATACAAAAAAATCGTAATACCTGAAAGAAATACCGAAACAAGAAAGTAAATAATCAACGAAACGAAAAAAAGAATGAACAAAACTATCGAACACGCAAAAGGTGACTTAGCTAGATCGGAAAATGCTTGGAATAAACCACTGAGGTACTTTATCAAAGAAATCCCGTATCAAAGGAAATGACGTATAAGATCGCGACAATAAGATACGAAACAAACCAAAACAAAAACATAAGAAGACAGATCGAAAAAAACAATCAATAACGAAGAATGAAAAAGAGAGAAAAACCACCAGAATTTATGCAAAATGATGTTGGATATTAAGCCCTTTTGGAGTTAAACAGCCCATTTGAAAAATAAGACGATTCTCCAACGAAAAGCGAGTCCGGTCATCACCGACACATGAAAGGAGGGCAGTAACATGAATATCGGAATTACCTGAATGGTCAGGCCTATTGAAATGAAGGGCCACCGGTAAATGTTTGTCGTGATAGATGTCATTTATGTGCCCACGAAACCTGTCTGCCAAACGTCTGCCAGTTTCACCAATATAGGTAATGCCACACCTCTTGCAGATGATAGCATAAATCAGGTTTCTAGATTCGCACGTGAACGACTCTCTAATGGCAAATTTTCCTTTCGGAAAAGTGACTGTCTGAGTTTGGAGTACAAACGGACAGCTCTTACATATACGGCGTTGGCACGGTTTAGTACCAAAGTATGAAGGGCCAATATGTCTCAAGCGACTGTGTACAAGAATATCCCTAAAATTCCTATCATTACGATATGCCACCAAAGGTGTGTCACGAAACAACTCTCTTGTGTCAGGATCAGAGTGGAGAATAGGCAGATGTCGAAACAGAATTCTCTTCACCGCCAGACAGTGAGGATGGAAAGTTAGAACCAGTTTGAGTCTGTCAGATTGGACAGAAGGTTTAGTAGTGAGTGCCATCTGACGAGTGACGCGTGTGATACGATTAAGAGCATCAGATAAAACATGTTCTGGATAAAGACGTCGGCGAAAGAACTCGAGCATCTCTTAAGCTCGCTGATGGAAATCATCAAAACTAGCAGTAGGCGTTTACGGTGCACTGGAAGATTTATTACCCGGTGTCAGAATTTCGGTCACCGAACTAAAGAGCGCACTGGTATAAGGTACAAACAGCCGTGTCTTATCCTTCCTACGCTACGCCACAATGACTATAGCTGAACATTGAGATAAACAGTTTCAAGTAGGGAGATTGTTAAGGATAGAATTAATTTGTTATAATATGTTGCTACAAGCAGGCATATATCCATTGATCTGAGGAAATATAGCTGTCTGTAGTGAAAGTCATTTTGTATAGTCACGTATTTGTATTATGCCGGATGGTATGATAGGAAACTCTTTACAGAGCGATACAACAGGAAGCAATCTGATCATCAGAAGCAGTCCCTCCGTCCGACAAGTGTTTCGGCCCGATTACTCATTTACACTCTAAGAGGGGGCGGGCCCACTTGGGTCATGACTCCCAAGCGTCTCAGCCTCCTGTTGTCTTGTATCGAAAATGAACCCATTTCACTTATGGTAGCAACTTTTAAATCCACAACTCCGCCAGCCGTGGAGGCAATTGTGAAAGTAACAAAGAGAAGACAAATTATTCCGTTCGTTCCGTCGCACATCACAACTAAGGACACACACTGAGACACCAGCGCGAAGCCGACGAGTCTCTTCTATTTTAATTTGTCTTCTACTTTTTCGTGGTGGGTTACTTTCCCTTGTCTCCCTCACTCCGAACACTGCGACAGTGCAGATATATTATGTCGCCGAAGATTTCCAGCTTCTTCTCCAAAGTTAGCTGCTTCAGGTTGTTATCCAACTCTTTTGCCAAGGCTTCGTCCAGCTGTTCCCAAAACCCTTTTGCACTGGTAGGTGGAAACTTGATTGCATCTCTCTTCCCGTCCAAGAAGTGTGTGAGATCATTTTTTTTTTTAAAATTAATGAAGATAAACAGAAATCCCGTTCAACCTCTGATGGGTTATAATTAGGATATATATTGTTTTCAATTTCAAATAATATGAACAACTGCCGACATGAGAAAGTGGCATCACATTTGAAAATAGGGATACTCACAATTGTGCTTAGGCCTATACGTTAAATAGAAAAATAAAAAACAAAATCAAGAAGAAACTATGAACAAGAATAATATTAAAGTGGAGGGGTGTATAGGTCTGGTGGTTCTAGTTATATAACAGACTTTACCAGATATTTAATTGATTTTCATCTGTTTAAAGTCACATGCATTGTAAGAACAGCATCAGACCTTCACATTCCCAGCCACTATATATTAACATGTGTTCGTGTTAAATATTGTTTGACTATATTATGCAGTTCCCTAGGTCTGTCTATTCTCAACACCTCTTCTATATTTATAGGTAAGTTGGATGCCTGAAAATAATCCAATATTGGTATTCTTATTTGGTCATACCTCTTACACTTTAGCAAGAAATCGCCAGAGCGGTGTTGTAACCACTACGCTAGCGTTCCTGAAAATAAATATTGTCTTGAAGAATCCCTGCACAGTAAGGTTCTTAGCCTTTTCCCAGCTGTAGTATGAGAAGTTCTTCTCTGCTTTCCATTCATCTGTTATTAAATCTTTAATTAAGCTCTTAATTTTGATTTACTCATCCCTACATTTATTAGATTTTTATCAGATCTACCTTTCTTGCTATATTCTTTTGCCATTTTCCATATTGGAATATATATTCCTATCCCCAGTTTGCCATCCTCTCCCTTGGATCCATCTGTGTACACAGTAATGCTGTCTTTTGATATTTGTTGTATATATTTATTGGCTGTGTTTTTAATATTTTCTATATTATTTGTTTTCTTAAGTATTTCTGCTAGGTGGTAGTCCGTGTCTGGTTTCTTGATCTCCCAGGGCGGAATCACTGGCTTGTATTCACAACTGTTATTAATTGATGTAATTAATGTACCCAGATGGACAATTTCCTCCATACACTTCCATCCTGTAGGGTATCTAGTATTCATTGGCTTGGCCTGAGTTGTTAGTTGACATCTGGTAAAAGCTGTATGTGCTGGGTGAGACTTATCCAACATAACTCTGTTCATGTAATTTAGTCTTAACTCCTTTCTCCGTAATTCCAAGGGTATGATTCCTAAAGCCACCTCTATAGCTCCCACTTGTTCAGAGCTCGAAGTCCGTGTAACGGGTCTGGTCGATTCCAATGATGCGCCTGTGGATTCATCATTTCCACCCCCCCCCCCCCTGTCGGTGAATCCTGGGGGCATCTATCATTTTTGGGTCCTGTAGCAATTGAATATAGCTTACTCCTTTACACTCTAAGGGGGCGGGCCCACTTGGGTCATGAGTATTTTTATTACGAATAATGCATCTAAGTTATTTCTACCGCATTGCTTGGGTTCTCGTGATCTACACGAACCTCTAGACACAACGCCAGAATTGAAGGAGAGGAGAGAATTGTATCTTTATTACACTGCCACGTATTATGATGCCTATAATTCAGATGTATGGACAGACGATTTATTGTGAAGAACTACACTATTGAAACATACTTCTATGCCACATATGTTATTGATTGATGAAGCCAATTTTGATGAAAATAAATATGTCACCATGTCTGCTGTGGACCTGCTAACTTGCCGGCTCATGTTTTTTGTCTATCAAGTCTGTTCCTGAGTAACTGCCCATTTGCATTCGTGTTCATAGCATGATCAGCTCTACAAAAATAACTATACTGTAATACATTTTCCCTTTAACAGAGATATTGACGGTAGCCTATAGCAACAACAATAGTGGTTCTCAGCTTGTGAACCCAATAGCAACTAGAGACAGTTTTATACAGAGACAGCGATAGAGAGTGAGGCAGAATGTTACATACTGAATTTCGTTGTACAAGTCGCCAGCCACATGAAGAGGCTGGGCATGTTATTGAAGTCTGTCAAGAGCCAGCACCTGGAATATTTTACATGTTTCTATGTAAATAAAGTCTACCTGTTGAGTTAGGGGAGCCGCGCTGGTGTAATGGTTAAGACGTTGCGCTAGCGACCAGGTTTTCAAGGTTCAAGCCCGGGCGCCGGCATTTGTAGGAGTGTCATCGACCGGGAATTTGACTGAATAACCTGAACGGCTCCTGTGGATGGGAAGGAGCGAAGCTCCTGACCTGGTTGGAAGGAAAGTCCACTGGCTCCCCAGCCTCGCAATGACGTGTCATTGGGCCAAAAGGGCTGGAAATTTCGAGTGCCGTTGGTTAGAAGAGAGAAGAGAGAGAGAGAGAGAGAGAGAGAGAGAGAGAGAGAGAGAGAGAGAGAGAGAGAGAGAAACCTTTTGAGTTATGCAGCCTGCTGTCATCATAGTTCATTTGTCAACTGTTGTTCAGAACGAAGTCGTCGTATGTGAAGATTAATTACCAACTAATACAAGCAGTCTGCTGATCGGGCTGTGATACGAAACCTAACATAAGATCACAACAAAGTAGAAGTATAAAACAATAGACAAGTCAGTCAACGGACACAGTATCAATCAAATATGTATAAGAATTTTGGACACTCAAAATGACTACAGTTCAGTCTTGTCTACACAGTTACTGAAATGTCATCACAGTACTTACAGAATTTGATTTCACTTTAGCCTACAAAGTTATTGAGTGTTCATCATTCAGGACAAATGTCGAGGTGTTGTCACATGCTGGCCTTCAAAGCATGTATATACTGCTTAGACAGCGCAGACTACGCTGGTTTGGCCATGTCTGCCTCATGGAAGATGGTCGCATCCCGAAAGATATCTTCTGCGGACAGATGGCAAAAGAACAGTTGGGCGACAGCCGCTGAGTTTCAAAGATGTGTGCAAGAGAGACCCGAGGGCACTGGAAATAAATCCAGCAATCTGGGAGGATGAAGCTGCCGATCGCACCAAGTGGCGATGATTTCTATGGCGCCACCACAGAAAAGAAGCTCTCACGGCAAGGAGAAGAGAGGAGAAAACGTCGAAAGGAACACCAGGAAAATAATCTACTTTGGCGGTCACCTCAGGGGCACATTCCCATAGTCAGTCACGATTGAAGGGGCTATTATTATAGGACTTTTATGAAGTTGAGTTGAACTAATTGGTTGGTTCATAGTGGTTTAACTTATCTGGACTTATGACTGCAATCACGGCCACATAATTGGTCGTTCTCTTTTGCGTATTTTCTCTCTCTCTGCCATTATCTATTTATTTCTCATGTTTTCGGAGCACAGAAATACGTGCCTTGGTCACTGTTTACATGGAGCCGCTGTAGTACAGTGCTTAGTGCACTGGCTTCCTAGCTCGATGGTCCATGGTTCGATCCCCAGTTGAGGTGGGATTTTCTTTTAGACCGCAAACGGCTCCAGGGTCGACCCAGCCTCATGAACTGCTACCAGAGCAACATCTGGGAAGGTTACGGCGGCCGACCTGATGCTGACCACATCACCCCTAGTGTGCCGATGGTCAAGAAAATATGGGCCTAACACCATATTACCAATATTACTCAATGAGCGTGTAACGGGATCCTTTCACTGTTTACATTTTCACACTTCGATTCTTGTCAGGTCAAGGCGTCATTGACCACCCTTAAGGATTAGTTGTAATCTCTTCAGCGATTGGGCACCAGATTAACTTCAGGCGTGAATTGTTTGTTTACAATTGCGCAACCCACTTCCGTACAGACGAGTCAATCGGGGTGTGTCGCTTCAGTGTTAATACAAGCGACGATTATCTGATAAGTGATGCAATCACTTCCCTCGAAGTTACCTGTGATGATAATTTGTGACATAATTTGTGCTCTTTCTTCTCCTCTGCGACAGTATTGAACTACATTTGTTGTGCGTACTGAATTATGCGCATTATTCACTTTTTAGCGCATTCTTTTTCCTTACTGTCATTGTTCACGTTTCACGCTTCGATGCACGACAGGGCCAGACAAGCATATCGCCCATCCCTGAGAGATTAATTGAATCACTAAAACGTGTTAATACCACATTGACTCCAGGTAGATGCGAGCATGATGAGTTTGCTTAAGATTGCATAATCACTTCCGACTCGACTGTTTGGGACAGGTGATAATAGATAAACGCAATCTTGGAAGACATTTGAAGAGTGAGCAGGAAGTGTGATATAAGTCAACTTTTACAACATTTTACGGAAATCACAATTCCATAAATGGACGATGACTGTTTGAAGTTTTCAAACACATCAGTCATGGAGAATACTACACGAGGAAAAGTTTTCATAACATGTACTTTGAATGTATTGGCTAGCATTTGCGGCGGAAATAAACAATCACGCTGATTGGGAGTTTTGTCGAAAACGCCAGGTGGAAGCGTGGGCCGGGAATCTACGATATAACGTAGAAAAAGTTTGACATACGGCCCTGCATTCCAGAAAACGTCAACGTAGACAGCTTGGACCTTGCCACAGAAAAGAATAAAGTTGGATTCTAAAGTTATAGGACCAGACAAAAAGTATTAAGAGCATCTCTGTACATCAGTAGAAAACTCGCCAATATTAATACGGAACCCTCAATTCTACAGGACCACTCAGAAGTCACAGAAGGATTCTGAAATAGAAATAATACCCCAGACGTGCGTTCGGGGCATCTGTGTTAATAACATATTAACACCAAGTTAAGTTGCCAAGACTATTCTACTGAGCAAGAAGTCTACGATTTCTCAATTATTGAGGTGAGTGTAACGTTTTTATGCTGTGAATGTGATATGTTTATACTTGCTAGGGGTGTTAAAGATTCATACTAGGCTGGCAACATCAGCATGTGAAAAAGATACATTCATGAACCACCACAGCAAGCGCTGGTGATTGCTTCATGCTAGTTCTCACGGAAGAACAAAACGCAGAGGTAACCCCAGAATCCGAAAGGAGCAGGGAGTGAGTGATGATTACATCAACTTGTGAATAGTTGTATATTATCATTGTGTGAATGTATGTAAATTTAATTTGTTCCTTCAGGCACATACCAATTCCGCTGTTCAGTCACAAATTTTTCCTTAAATTAACTGACATACTGGTGATTTTTCATTACATGCCCTGAGTGATATGATATACGTTCAGGGAGAGTAAAAATAATCTGAGAAAACAAAGGCTGACGGTCAGCAGGAAAAGGCGCCTGATTAATATCAGGCAAACAAATATTTAGCAGCGGAATTATTCTTTTAATCCCTCTAAAGTTTGTGGTACCAGTAAGAGGCGACCCGACTAATTGCGGTACGAACCGGAGAAACCATTTGCTGTACTACTAGTTTGTGGTTCAAAGCTTGAGATCGACACCTGAAGATTCTTGCCTTGACCCGGAGCGGTTTCTTGCTGAAGTGATCTGGAAACGTACCCCTCACCACAGAGACGACTCTAGGAAAAGCAGCATTGGCACTTCAGCATTTTGGCAAGTCCCAATTTTAACAGGCCAAAGCAACCGAACTTAACTGATCATTAAATTTGTATATGTTGATTTTGACAAATTCATAGTTGAATTAATCATTACAGAGAGAAAGGCATACATATGATCCAGAATCTCTAGTATAAATAAATAAATATATATATATATTTATTTATTTCGAGCTAATAGTGGAATTTTGCTGAATTAAATCAGCTGGGGGCTTGAACGAGCTAAATTATACAATATACATCTTCCCAAAAGGCGGAGGGTCAGATAAAAAGTTAACGTGCTAAGACTCACTCAGCATTGTTCTTGACTTCTGAAATATCTTGTTAAACACTACCTCGAGGTAGAAGCATCATTATCCTTTTCTCTACAGCTCTGCCAAGAATAATCTTGTGCGAAGGTTGACACCTTTGAAGATCCACATTAGATACTCTAGGTTTTGGCCACTGTTGAACCACTACTGCAGAGCAAAGGGAGGCAGCCATAATATCAATCTGGCGAGACTTTTGAACTTGTAAATGCGATAATAGACGGAAGCTGTCATACCATATATGGGAATTGTAAACAACAAACTAATTTGTGCGTTTGTATTGTAGGAATTGTTCGTGAGAGAGGGGGAAATATACGCTCTTGCATGCTATTGGCTTGGCCTTCGAAATGTAAAAAATACAACAATTCTGGTTGAAGCCTTGTCATATAGTAGCAATCTGGACGTGGGCCGAATCATCATAATTCCTTTTCGTTCCCTGTGGAACATAGTGCAGAAACAGTTGCTCTCCATCGATTTCTATTCTGGGCTGTCTTTTCGGCTGTATCCAAGTCATTCCAATTTCCCTAGCCTCCTCTTCAACATTTCTTCTCCTTCTCTTTGGCCTCCACACTTTTCTTTTCCCCTGTGGGTTCCAGTCAAGGGCAATTCTGGCTATGCTTGATTTTTCTCTTCTGAGTGTATGTCCTATCCATCCTCACTTTCTTACCTTAATTTCTGTTTGTATTGCCTGTTGCACGCATCTTTTCCTTAGCTCTATATTTGTTATTACGTCTGGCCATCGTATACGGAGGATCCGCCAGAGACATCTATTTACAAATGTATGTAGCTTGGAGTTAATACTCTTTGAGACATTCCATGTCTCTGAGCCATGCAGCAATACTGACTTCACATTTGAGTTAAAGATTCTAATTTTGTTCTCTTTGGATATAGCTGAGGAGTACCATATTGGTCGAAGGGCATTAAAGGTGCATCTGGCTTTATTTATCTTTGAGCAGACGTCACCAGCTGTTCCCCCTCCTTTGTCAATGTTACTCCCCAGATATGTAAAGATTTCCCCTTCTTCAATGACTTGAATCATTGATCTTCATCGAGTCCATCTGCCTATTATTTATTCTCACTTCCTTTGTTTTATTTCCATTTATGTGTAGTCCCATGTTTGCTGCTTGTCACTAATCTATTTGTTTTCTCCTGCATATCTTGCTGTCTATGTAATAGAAGGCACAAATCATCTGCAAAGTCTAGATCCTCCAGTTGTTTGTTAAATGTCCTCTGTATTCCAGTTTTCTCTCCCTCTGTTGTCTGTCTCATAACCCAGTCTATGACCATGAAGTAGCAAAGTTAGATTTTGCTGGGGAGGTTATGATGGTATCCTAAAAAGAATGAAATCCGTGTATGTATAATCCGTGTGAGGTCAAGCACATGTAGGCACCTGACTCTATAAATGATGATGATGAATTATGTGCAGGGAACCTAACGCTACCTCCCTAGATCTCACACGGTCACTATTTTGGCTCTAGTGTCTGGTGTATGATGTACCTAGTGTCTAGGGGAGAAATGAAATGATGGTACACAACACAAAAACACTTTAAGTTTCTATGAGGAAGTGAATAAAAACCTGTGGTTAAGTTTTTCTTTAAATTTGATATTTTTTTGTACAATTTATTTTGCCTGTCCAGTCATATTGTTTGGACAGGTCTTTGAAAATGAGGACAAGATAGTTTGCATAAAAGATCAACTAAAATTGTGCGGACAATCTGCCCAATAACTACAAAGTTAATATCTGTCTTTCCTGTTGGAATGTTCACAGCTTACACTTTATTCATCTAAGAGGGAGAGTCACTGTGTATGAGGGGCTGTATTATCATCATACCCCATCAACTTCCTGAGTATGATTTGAAATACCCGTGTTTATTTAAAACGAAACTGTCAGATATACCCAGGTCCTTAATATATCACCTGGGGTTTCTTGTTGGATGATAAGATAGTGTGTAGTTGCAGAAATATCGATATCACATCACACGCCCAAGCTCCTGCTGTTATCTCTTGACAGCATACATGAATTATCGGAGACTTCTTGGCGTTATCGTCACTCCTCAGGTTTCCTGTTACCAGCTGGCAACAGGAAACAAAACATCTGCAACAAAAGGACACTGGCTTTTTATATCTGATCACTTTTGATATTATTTATTTCCCTACGGAGATATGGGGTCAGCCTCGCGCGCATTTCAGGTGCACTCGCCCCTAGTTTTTCACGACTTCCACCTTGCTGTGACCACACCTCAGGTCCCTATGGCAGATACGCTACTGTACATTTACATAGTTTTCCTCAATAATATAATGTGGGGTAACCACATTTCCTTTTATATGATTTTTCTCTTCTTTTTCTTTTTAAATATAAATGCTTCAGGCATGTTGAACAGTGTTCATGGAACACGGAGGCTTACTAATATACTCTAATACAATAATATTCAAACATAATCATGACAAGATACATCAGTTAGATACATTTCAATGTGAGGACTCAACAATGTCTGCTCCCGGCACGTCCTTCACTTTTTCCCAATAGCAGTATCTAACTTTGGCAATGGGATTAAACATATTAAATTCATAAAGCATTCTTACCACAAATCAAGAAATATAAACAAATGACGCTGACTTGCAAAGAAATGGCCTCCGTTTCTTCTGCTCCGTCCAGACTGTGAAATACTTATTTAGTTATTTAATTTACTTTTAAATTTATCACAGCTGTTCTCAGCGTATCTGAATAAAAGTTTTGTTCAACTGGCAATGAATAGTGAAAGCTTTTTGCTAATATTTAGTAGCACTGGCCAATCGAAAGCTTGCGACTACCAGAATTCAAATGCAGTTTTTGAAAAACAAAATTAATTCCAAACATACTCTGCGTCTGGTAGTCGATTGGCCAGTCTGCTTTAGTTATACCAATACAAAACGATGTTAGTTTTTGGTAACAATTTTCCTACCGCTCCCCTCTCCTCCTATACTCTTGTTACCCAAGCGAATTTGAATTTACCTCAATGCCTCCCTTCTAAGCCGGTGTCCCCACTAACGTTATGAAAAAAAAACAAGCAGGAACAACAGTCTGTCTGGTCGTGCGTCCGTAGATATTTAGTATTTTCTCAATAACTTGACTAATACTGGTACTATCATATTATTTAAAAGACATTCTTGCTCAGTGGACTCTAAGCTATACTACCATATGATTTTTATGGTCAGATTCATAATGGTTTTGATTTTCAATTTTTGTCATAGTCCATCGTCAAATAAATATTTTACACAAGACGGCCATCTTCCCCTCTCGCCAGCATGTATTTTCAAATAACTAACTTGTTTTTGTGACGTCAGAAACATTACCGCGAAGAGGCAATAAAATTGTCTGCGTGTTTGCTTCTGTTGGCTTTGTCGCAGCGTGTATATATGCATGGCAGAATGAGTCAAGCGAAGCGGGGTGTTGGCGTGGCGGGTTAAGAATTGGCGTTAATAATTTGTATTGTATCGTGTAACACTACCAAAAAATGTAAGGATTACTACTAAATTTTGCGTTAAAGTTGACAGAATACGTTAATTCAGATAGTTATTTTGCGGCACACTTCCGCAAAATCGTTAATTATAAGTCTTTGCTGCAGTGTGTATGCAGCAGATCTGGCAAAATGTTAAATGTTGGTAGTACGTTTTCGAAACCGAAACTAAAACGCTTGTTCTGGGATTTCATAATGTCTCAGGATTTTCCATATCACAGTACGGACTATACTGTCAAAAGCTTTTTGGAAGTCCACAAAATTAATATACAATGGGGTCTGCCACTCATTTGATTGTTCTATGATGATTCTGAGTGTTGCTATCTAGTCTTTGCATGATTTTCCTGCACGAAATCCTGCCTGTTCCTCTCTGAGTTTGTCATCCGCCGCCTTCTTAATACGGTCAAACAAAACTTTGGTCAAAAATGTTCCAGCCACTGCTAGTAGTGTTATACCCCTCCAGTTGCTACATACAGTCAAGTTTCATTTCTTTGGCAGCTTGATAATGTGGCCTTCCTTCCAGCTCTTTGGGATGGCCTCTTTTCCCCAGATTTTCTTGAAGAGCTGGTGTAGCAACTCTGTAGTGTATGGTATATCTGCTTTCAGTGCTTCTGGTGGTATTCCATCTGGTCCTGCGGTCTTCCCATTTTTCACCTGTTTTATTTCCCGAGAGATCTCTTGTTTAGTGGGTGGGTTCATGTTGCACTTTAGTGGCTCTTCTGCTGGTTCTATGATGGGTTGCTGTATTGGTTGGTTTCGGTTTAGGATTTCCTTAAAATATTCAGACCATCTGACCCCTTGTTTCTTTTCGTTGCTAATGCTGTGTCCTTCTCTGCTCTTCGCTGTTGTATTGTGATTTAGCTGTTTCTTAGAGTTCTAGTAATATTATATAATGTTTTCAAGTCTCCTTTTTTTGTCGCAATCTCGGCTTCCTCCTTTAGTTTTCAATAAATTCTCTTTTATCTTGCCTGGCACTCTTTTTCACTTTCTTGTTTAGCTCCCAATATATTTTAGCAGTTGTGTTTTCTGTTCTGCCTCTTTACAGTTGTTTACTTGCTGTTTGATGTCTCTCCTTTCTCTTATGAGGTTCCATGTGTTTTCTGCGTGCCATTCCTTCTGTTGTTTATTCCTTTGCCAAGAACCTCTTCACATGTATTCCCGTATGCTTCCTAAATTGTGCACCGATGGTTAACTATACTTTCCTCTTCCAGGTTCTCCAGTGCTTCAAATCTATTTCTGAACTTTATGTTGAACTGAACTCTTGTATCTTTGTTCATAAGGTTCTGGGTATTTTACTTCGGGCTTGATCTTTCTGCTTTGTCTTTGTGCGCCCTCAATTTTATCCTCAGTGATGCCAGGAGATGGTGGTGGTCTGACGCTATGTCAGCTCCTCTCCTTACTTGTAGGCAGCGTCTCCATTTTCTTTCTATGGTGAAGTGGTCTATCTGATTTTGCGTGTGCCCATCTGGGGAGTTCCATGTAGTCTTGTGTATGTCTTTGTGTGGGAAGATAGTCCCTCCTATGACCAGATTATTCAAATCACAAAAGTTTACAAAAAAGCTCTCCTTTTTCATTTCTGTTTCCAATGCCATTCTTTCCCATGATTAGTTCACAGTTGTTGTTGTCTACTACTACTTTTGCATTTAAATCTCCCATTACTATCTTAATGTCTCTCCTGTGTGTTTTGTCCAGTGTTCCTTGGAGTTCATCATAGAAATCTTGCTTCTTATCATCATCTGCATTGTTAGTTGGGGCATAACACTGAATGATAGTGATTTTTCTTCCTTTTCACTGGAATCTTGCCGTTATAATCCTGGGTGACATTGGTTCCCATTCTATTAATGCTTCTCTGGCCGAATGTTGCCTTATAATTTAGTACCTTGTGAGTTTACCGCACTGTGAAATTCAACTCATCAAGAAGACAGCAAGACAAGCCACAGTAAGGAACAGGATTAGGATTCCACTTTAAAGGACCGGACAACGTGTTTTGTCATCTTGTGGACTTGTATCACAGGAAAACTCTACTTTCATTAATACGGAAAGCCCGGAATCCTAGGAACTTGAACACTAAATCATAGTGGGAGTCTACTGTAAAGTAACACCCCATACCACGTGTAAGAGGCATCTTAAATAAGTTGCCTTAACTATTTCTCTAAGCTAGACGTCGGTATTGCCAAAAGAGATTTTGGGGTAAGTTGTACATTTTATAATTTTATATTTTGCATTATTAACATGCGAAAATTGCTAGTGGATGTCCATGTCATACGGGGCTGGCAACCTCAGCATATAGAATAATGATTTCACGAACCACCACTGCAAGAGCTGGTGACTGCTTTATGCGGGTTTCTCATACCAAAGGCAGAGGAAGTCACAAGTTCCACTGTAGTGAAATTGACAGAGATACAACGGTAAAATTCCTCCAAGGATAACATTTAAGGATAAAAACATAATGCGTAGGCTGCTGATGTACATGATCGCCTAGACCGCGGGTCATCATCTCCATAAAATTGACTTGCTAGACCGGAGGGGAACGGAGTATCAAAAGGAAAAAAAAAATATGACTGGAAAGGCTAAAGAGACGCAATTGGTGGGGGGGGGGGGGGGGGGGGGGGGGGGGGGGGGGGGGCGGGGGGGGGGTGGGGGGCGGGGGGGGGCGGGGGAAATGCATGAAAGTAAAAAAATTCAAGTCCCCCAAATTGACACGAGGTACGGAATTGGACGTTTTGCGATACCAAGCGCTTGATTTGAATTTGAGCGGAAGAACGCAGATGTCTGAAAAAAAATTACAAAAATTAAAAAGTAAATTTTTCTTAATATTAATGTTAGGAATATAAAAATTAGCTGGCCAGATGGCCTATTCTGAGCAGTGAACGAATATGGTTTTAATTTTTACAGACGGATAGATAATATTGAAAATAATGACAAAAGACAGTGTAGTTTACATCAGCCACAGACTGCATTGAATCTAACATATCGTTATTTGCACACAAAAACACGACCTTGGGGACGCAGGTGTTCAAATTTACTTAGCATAGAAGTGAAGGGACATTGGTGGTAGCTGTGTCTAAATATAACTTTTTACAACAAAAATTTGAAGGGGAGAGAACGGTTGGGTCAAAAATCGAGCACAATTTTGTAGAAACACAAGTAGAGACGGACAGACTAACAGATAACCATCCATACGTGACTGAAGCTTGACTGAAATGACTTTAGTGAGGAAATTTGAAATTAAAAATAAACCTCGGCAGTGATTGGCCACAGACAATCATATTATTAGCGCTTAGAGCGCATTTGGGGTCATTCTTCAATAATTGTTCAGTGTTAGACACAGATTTTAAAGTGTGGTGTTTTCCCATATGAAAGACAGTGAGTTAAATTTAGGGACGCCATCCTATAGCCAGCAGCTCAGCTGAGTTTTGCTAGCACTTCTGTGTTAATTATTCATAATCTGGTAAGATTGAAATTATTTCTTTATATATTTTGAATATTGTTTCATGTTCGAGTGATTTGATACTGCCATATCATAATCTAGCCTTACAAACAAGTAGGGATTTTGCTCTAGACCCCCCGCCCAAGTCAGGGTCTAGGGACTAACAATGTACCTAAACACCAGCAAGGATTATGCAAGACAGATCAAGAGTTGAGAATAAGGAAACATATTACCTATCCTCTTTTAGGGTAGAAAACTAATAATTATTTTTCAGAATCTATAGTCTGGGAGGATCTATCGGATGTAAACCCACCATGGTAACTGTGCTGTTTGGTCAGAGAGATCTGACCTGTCTGTATAATGTGGTTGTTGTGTCAGTGTGGTGTCCAGACGTGGGTAGAGAATAGATTTTGACACATGGCCCATACTTTGATTGCAGAGCTGCGAGTTTCTGTCGTCAACGAAGCAGTATCTATTCGGGTGGTGATTTACACAAGTGTATCTGTGCAGTCCTTGTGACAGAGACCACCATTATTGCCCGCCAGCACGGAGAGGTGGGACCGCCTGATTTCAGCACCAGAGCTACAAATACCAGATGAGTGAGCCTCTGGTCTGCTGGATATTCACCAACCCCATTAAGTTGCAGATACCCCATAAAAATTCCCACCATTTTCTGGACACGGTGTAGTCAATATAGACAGGTGTGATGAGACCACCCCAACAGCACAGACAATAAATATCCTCCCTAGTAGCTGACTACCAGAACATTTTAATAAAACTAACTATTCTAGTACTTAAATATGTACACTTTTGCATTTATTATGTAACATTCCATGCATAATTTTCATAAATTTTAAATCCTTCTTTTAAAAACAAGTTCTGGTCAAAATAAAACTTGATCCAGAACAAATAAATGTAATATAATTATATCAAAAACTTTACACACGTGAGTTAGTTCAGTGTATTGTAACACTTGTTAATCTTATTAGTCTTGTTAAATATCTATGGGTATATTTATAACTATCACACCACAGTACACATCATTACCCTAGACACTTTACGTAGCTACATTCAATAAAAAAAAAAATTAAGTGTGAGGTCGTAGTGGTAGCAAGAAAGGCCTTCTGACAATTCTCAATTACATTTTATCTCAGGAGCCTTCACAGCTGGCCTCATACAATTTACATGTAGTACCATCATCATCATACAATACCATCAATACCACTACATATATTGGGGTCTTGTCCAGGGATAATTAGCCCAACAGTAATATTAAGATCTCCTGGTGGGAGAAATAAAAGTAGGGAAATAAATTGTAAAATTTCCTTTAAAATTAAAAGTGTCCCTGCAGATAAAAGTTGGTGAATCTTCACAGCCAGTAATAATTAATTAGTTAACTGGTTAGTTAGAATTAGTTAGACTATAGTAATTAGAAGTACTTAGTGTATTTACTGGTTAGAGATTTAGCTTATATATTATTATATTGTCTAAAAAGTATGGCTGAGCTAGCAAAGTTTAGATCAGCTGCTGTGCTCACTGCGAAGGAGATGGGGATGGATGGTCAAATTTTAATTCAATACGTAACGACTGAATGTGATAAATATATTGAACGGGAAGAAAGGAGATTAGAAAAAGAGGCTGAAAGAAAATTAGAGGCTGACAGGTTAGCTGAAGAAAAGAGATTACAAATTGAGGCTGATAGAGAAATTAAGAGGCTGCAGATTGAGGCAGAAGAAAAACGACAGCAAAGGGAGGCAGAAGATAAAAAGGCCGAAAGGGAGGCAGAAGATAAAAAGGCCGAAAGGGAAGCAGAAGATAGAAGGTTGCAGAGGGAGCATGAATTACGACTAAGGGAGCTGGAATTACAAGGCCCGGCTCCTGAAAATGGTGCCAGCCCTTTTGCCTCAGATGCTACGCCCAGTATGGGAGCCTCAAACTCAGCTATGGGGTTTCATTTAGACCATTTTGTTGAAAAGACGATGACATAGAGGGGTACCTAGGACGTTTTGAGTTATTAGCTACTACATATGGGTTAGAGAGAGAGAGGTGGAGTTTAAAGCTATCACAGGGATTGAGGGGTGCTTCTTATGAAGTATTTGCCAAAATGAACAGGGAAGACCAAGACAATTATGACATGTTAAAGCAGGCTTTGTTATTAAGGTACGAGAAGAATGGTGAATTTTATCGTAAGAGATTTAGAAATGCCAAACTGTTGTCTGGGGAGACATACCACCAATTCTCTGCCAGACTAGAAACCTATTTGGAGAAATGGACGGCTCTGGGGAAGACCCAAGATCTTAAAGAAATGATCATGATTGAGCAATTGAGAGAGTCCATGGCTCCAGACATGAGAAAATTTCTCATGGAACAGGTGCAGAGAAGTTGGGGGAAATTTTAAATGTTGCTGAGAGGTATCAGGCAGCTCAGGCAGAGGTAAGTGGTGCTAAGAAGAAGCACATAGACAATTTTAAAGCTCCACAGCAATTTAATAAATTTGATAATAGAGAGCAGGGAAATAAAGGTAGGACAAATTTTGAGCGGCCAAGAAATGACTATCGCGACAGAAACTCACAGTTCAATGACCAAAAGTTCAATGAAAGAAAACCGTTGAACCAAGGGAAAAGATGGTGTAAATGGTGCAAGAAGGATAACCATAACACCGAATTTTGTAGAAGGAAACCTTCAAACATTGCTGCAATGAAGTCGGGGACGCAAAGATTAAAGGTTAATCCTAAGGGACAACAGGAACCTTATCACCCCCCAGTTTGTGAGGATGTTATTTGTAATGGGGTCACCATAAGGTGCCTTTATGATACAGGTTTGGATTATGATTCAGTTGTGAAGTCTAGCCTAGTGGACCCAAGTCAGTATACCACAGAAACAGTGGAAATACAAGGGGCGACTAAGGACATACCACTCATGACACTTCCCATCGCAAGGATAACGGTGAAAACTCGCTATGTGGAAGGAGAAATCAGAGCAGCAGTGATAGATGAACCAATCTACCCTCTAATCTTGGGGTGTAGATACGTCTTCTTGGGGAATCCCGAGAAACCTGTGATCATGGCGACAGTGCAGACCAGGTCACAGAAGAAGGAGGAAGAAGGTGAACCTATAAACGCTCATCCAGAGGAGATGAGGAAGGCGCAGGCTGAGGATAGGACACTCAAGCCCTGTTTTAAAAAATTGCCCAAATGCCACACACCTCCGAGCAAGGGGGAATATTTCATGAAGAACAAACTCTTATACAGGAAGGCCGGAACTGGAACAAATGGTCACAACCAGCTGGTTCTTCCCATTGCATATAGAGAGAAAGTGATGGAACTCGGACATGCAATCCCCTTCAGTGGTCACATGGGGATCAGCGCCACAGGACAGCGTATAGCTTGTCATTACTTCTGGCCAGGGATAACGGAGGATATAAAAAGATATGTCAAATCCTGCCCAGAATGTCAAAGGGTAGCTCCAAAGCACTGGACTGCCCCTGCAACTCTAGGGGAAATGCCCATAGTGGGAACACCTTTTGAGAGGGTTGCAGTGGATATTGTAGGACCTCTCACTCGGACCAAGAGGAGGAACAGTTACATCCTTACTCTGGTGGACACTTGTTCTATGTGGGGAGAGGCGGTAGCCCTGCCATCAATTGATTCAAAACATGTAGCAGAGGCACTACTTACAATATTTACCCGATTAGGATTCCCGCATCAAATCTTGACGGATAATGGTTCTCAGTTCAAGGGGAAACTAACGGAAGAAGTTTTTAAGCTATTTCAAGCCAGGCACTTTCATTGTAGTCCGTACCATCCACAAGGGAACGGCCAGGTAGAGAGGTTCAATGGGACTCTCATTTCTATCCTGAGAAAGCTGGCACACGAAAAACCGGATCTGTGGGATCAATTCCTGCCCGCCGCATTGTTTGCGTATCGGGAGGTACCACATAGTTCAACCGGGATGGCTCCCGCAACTCTGCTATTTGGGAGGCCAATAAAAGGTCCATTAGAAGCCCTATTAAGGACCTGGACAGATGAGAAGGCGGAAGAGACTGTTACCTCATCGTATCAATATGTGAACGAACTGACCACTCGTTTGAAAGCTGGATGGAAACTGGCAAATGATAATTTGAAACAAGCCAGGAAGAAACATGCAGCATATTTTAATAGGAAGGCAAAGGACAGGGAACTGGCAGTCGGAGAGAAGGTGCTGCTTCTACTACCGGGAAGCCAGAATAAATTACAAATTGGTTGGCAAGGTCCATATACGGTTCTAGAGAAGGTGTCTAGAACAAACTATAAAATTGACAAAAAGGGGAAGGAAAAAGTTTATCATGTAAACCTGTTAAAGAAGTATCTGGACAGACCACTCCAGGAAAGCACCCCCTTATTGACCTTGGCTATTGCAACCCAGATGCAAAAAGAACCACTCACCTCACATGAATACCCATTACATCCTTGTGAAACAGCAGCACAGGTAAAAGTCAGTAAGCACCTGACTAAAAACCAGAGGGAGAGAGTTCAACAAGTTCTGGAGGAACATACAGATGTATTAACAGATAAACCAGGCCATACAAATTTGCTACAGTATGACATGAAACTGGTAGACTCAAACCCAATCTGTATGAGAGCCTATTCTATTCCGTTCGCGAAGGAGAAGGCATTAAAGGAAGAAATAGATTATTTATTGAAGGAGGGGATTATTTCGCACAGTGAATCATCTTTTAGTTCTAGTGTCGTTTTGTTGAGGAAACCGTCTGGGGAACACAGACTGTGCATAGATTACAGGAAACTGAATGCTGTCACAGAAGGACAAGTGGATCCATTACCAGACACAAAACAGCTATTTGCCAGACTGAACAAGGCAAAATACTTTTCAAAAGTGGATCTTAGTAAAGGCTATTACCAGATCCCAGTGAAGCCTGAAGTGAGACCTTATTTGGCTTTTAGCACTTCGGATGGACATTATGAATTCAATATGCTACCATTCGGACTGAAAAATGCTCCGAGTGTGTTTTCAAGGATGATGCGAAAATTGTTGGACCCCCTGAATAACCCATGTATCACAAATTTCATGGATGATATTCTCGTCGCCACAGAGACATTTGAAGAACACATTGAAGCTCTGGAGATGTTGTTTGATAGACTTCGGGAGGCGAACTTAACTGCTAGGCCAACAAAATGTTGTATTGGATGCAAAGAGTTGGAATTCTTGGGGCACACTGTATATCAGGGTAATATGACCCCTGATCCTAAGAACTTGGAAAAACTGCAGAGAGCACCTAGGCCGCAAACCAAAAAGGACGTGCGATCATTCGTGTCGTTATGCGGATTTTATCAGAAATACATCAAAAATTTTAACGCCATTTGTGCTCCTCTGACTGATCTGACTCGCAAGGGACTTCCAGATAAAATTATTTGGACTGCACAATGTGAATTAGCGTTCCAAGAGTTAAAGGAAAAACTCACTAGCAAGCCTATTCTCAAACTGCCTGATTTGACACAGGACTTTGTCTTAAGAACCGATGCAAGTAATGTGGGACTAGGAGGGGCTTTGTTGCAAAGATCATCTTCACCTGATGGGGAACTTAAACCAGTCGCTTATGCAAGCCGCAAATTGAATAAGGCGGAACAAGGATACTCCACAAGCGAAAAAGAATGTTTAGCATTAATCTGGGCAATAAAGAAGTTTCAAATCTATCTGTATGGTAGGACATTTGTGGTGGAGACGGATCATCAGCCTCTCGTGTTCTTGTCTCAGGCTAAGCATGAAAACGCAAGATTGCTGAGGTGGTCTTTATTGCTTCAACCTTATCAGTTTAGTATCCAATATATCCCAGGCAAATTGAATGTCGGTGCAGATTTCCTCAGTCGGCACCCCTGTGATCAAAATTAGAGTAATGGCAGACGTGAGGAGTAATTTTGCCTATGTGTATCGCTGGTTTTGGAACTTGCCATAGGCATGTTTTCAGGTGGGGAGATGTGTAGTGAAATTGACAGAGATACAACGGTAAAATTCCTCCAAGGATAACATTTAAGGATAAAAACATAATGCGTAGGCTGCTGATGTACATGATCGCCTAGACCGCGGGTCATCATCTCCATAAAATTGACTTGCTAGACCGGAGGGGAACGGAGTATCAAAAGGAAAAAAAAAATATGACTGGAAAGGCTAAAGAGACGCAATTGGGGGGGGGGGGGAAATGGATGAAAGTAAAAAAAAAATTCAAGTCCCCCAAATTGACACGAGGTACGGAATTGGACGTTTTGCGATACCAAGCGCTTGATTTGAATTTGAGCGGAAGAACGCAGATGTCTGAAAAAAAATTACAAAAATTAAAAAGTAAATTTTTCTTAATATTAATGTTAGGAATATAAAAATTAGCTGGCCAGATGGCCTATTCTGAGCAGTGAACGAATATGGTTTTAATTTTACAGACGGATAGATAATATTGAAAATAATGACAAAAGACAGTGTAGTTTACATCAGCCACAGACTGCATTGAATCTAACATATCGTTATTTGCACACAAAAACACGACCTTGGGGACGCAGGTGTTCAAATTTACTTAGCATAGAAGTGAAGGGACATTGGTGGTAGCTGTGTCTAAATATAACTTTTTACAACAAAAATTTGAAGGGGAGAGAACGGTTGGGTCAAAAATCGAGCACAATTTTGTAGAAACACAAGTAGAGACGGACAGACTAACAGATAACCATCCATACGTGACTGAAGCTTGACTGAAATGACTTTAGTGAGGAAATTTGAAATTAAAAATAAACCTCGGCAGTGATTGGCCACAGACAATCATATTATTAGCGCTTAGAGCGCATTTGGGGTCATTCTTCAATAATTGTTCAGTGTTAGACACAGATTTTAAAGTGTGGTGTTTTCCCATATGAAAGACAGTGAGTTAAATTTAGGGACGCCATCCTATAGCCAGCAGCTCAGCTGAGTTTTGCTAGCACTTCTGTGTTAATTATTCATAATCTGGTAAGATTGAAATTATTTCTTTATATATTTTGAATATTGTTTCATGTTCGAGTGATTTGATACTGCCATATCATAATCTAGCCTTACAAACAAGTAGGGATTTTGCTCTAGACCCCCCGCCCAAGTCAGGGTCTAGGGACTAACAATGTACCTAAACACCAGCAAGGATTATGCAAGACAGATCAAGAGTTGAGAATAAGGAAACATATTACCTATCCTCTTTTAGGGTAGAAAACTAATAATTATTTTTCAGAATCTATAGTCTGGGAGGATCTATCGGATGTAAACCCACCATGGTAACTGTGCTGTTTGGTCAGAGAGATCTGACCTGTCTGTATAATGTGGTTGTTGTGTCAGTGTGGTGTCCAGACGTGGGTAGAGAATAGATTTTGACACATGGCCCATACTTTGATTGCAGAGCTGCGAGTTTCTGTCGTCAACGAAGCAGTATCTATTCGGGTGGTGATTTACACAAGTGTATCTGTGCAGTCCTTGTGACAGAGACCACCATTATTGCCCGCCAGCACGGAGAGGTGGGACCGCCTGATTTCAGCACCAGAGCTACAAATACCAGATGAGTGGGCCTCTGGTCTGCTGGATATTCACCAACCCCATTAAGTTGCAGATACCCCATAAAAATCCCCACCATTTTCTGGACACGGTGTAGTCAATATAGACAGGTGTGATGAGACCACCCCAACAGCACAGACAATAAATATCCTCCCTAGTAGCTGACTACCAGAACATTTTAATAAAACTAACTATTCTAGTACTTAAATATGTACACTTTTGCATTTATTATGTAACATTCCATGCATAATTTTCATAAATTTTAAATCCTTCTTTTAAAACAAGTTCTGGTCAAAATAAAACTTGATCCAGAACAAATAAATGTAATATAATTATATCAAAAACTTTACACACGTGAGTTAGTTCAGTGTATTGTAACACTTGTTAATCTTATTAGTCTTGTTAAATATCTATGGGTATATTTATAACTATCACACCACAGTACACATCATTACCCTAGACACTTTACGTAGCTACATTCAATAAAAAAAAAATTAAGTGTGAGGTCGTAGTGGTAGCAAGAAAGGCCTTCTGACAATTCTCAATTACATTTTATCTCAGGAGCCTTCACAGCTGGCCTCATACAATTTACATGTAGTACCATCATCATCATACAATACCATCAATACCACTACATCCACATAGAGCAGGGAGTAGATGATGACATAAATGATGTACATAATTATTATGTTAACATTTTAAACCAGAGTATATGTAAATGTAAACATGTTCAATATAAATGCAATGGATGTTTTCCGTTCACTGGTATTATTATTAATGCTCAGAGAGGATACAATTCTGAGACAGATGGGATGGTGGAATGAAAAGGGGGGGGGGGGGGGAAAGAATACCTGAATTTGTGTCAAGAAACCCAGTACTTAGGAGGGTATTTGTTTCTCTCTTATTTCATGATAATAGTCGGTGGTACAAATTGGTGGTGCCGTCTCTGGAACAAGTGAGTGGTATAAGTGGCCATGCAGTCAAAGCTAGGCACCTACAGCAGACGGGTCTTAACAGACGCCGGACCATCTTCGCAATAAATCCACGATACTACGAGGAACGTGTTGCAGCCCAGCCACCAGACTTGACTAGTGACGAGAGTGAACCAGTCCATAACCTGCAAAGAACAAGCATCGGCTGGAGCAGAAACCAACCAACATTTTACTGGCAGCTAAGTACCCTTTCAAAGCTGCCAGGTGAACACTCTGTTTTCAAACCAGAAAACATTTTTTGTTCATATCAGACCATCAGGTGTGAAGAAATTTTAAAAGACTATCTAAATTCACCCCACTCTTATTTATTTTACAATTGTTAGCGATAACTGACTATTAAATTTTGTTATCTGTAGATATACAAATTTATAGTTGATTTAGTCATTTTAAGTGAACCGTACCCGTATGTCTCAGTTAAATACATATAACAGGGCTATTTAAGTAGTATTTTATTGAGTTAAATCAGTTGGGGACTTGAACGAGCTAAAATACATAATTATTCTTCATAAAAGGCGGCAGGCAGATATAAAGTTAACAATGCATCATCATCCTTCTATCTAAAACTCTGCCAGGAGTAATCTTGAGCGAAGGTAGATACTTTTGAAGACCCTCAGTAGATACTCTGAATTTTGGCCACTGTTGGACCATCACTGTAGAGGAAGGGGAGCAAATCCCGTGACAACATGACTGTCAAGGCTACCAGTCCAGGACCAACTCTGGAGGACACCAGGAACGTGAGGCTCATCACATCATTCTTCAGATATATTTCAGTTGACTTCTGAATGTTTTCGAAGAAGTAATAATTGTACACGTCGAGGTCGCTTTCTCAAGCACAACCTGACCTTCGGTGCCTCTTATGTCATGTTTGGTGTGAGCACTGATCATATTATTTCGTTGTCTGCCCAGATACCACTGGTAACCAAACGAGGCATGATCACATTGCATCGTTAGTGTATTTTCATGGGATGTCCCTGTCTAGGCTGTTACACAAAATGTAAATTAAGTATGAGCTCCCTGTATTTTTGTTCCGGAGGTCTGCCCCCTCAGGCATTTCGTAAAAGGCGACTAATATGAGTTTGTACATGAGACTGGTAACCTCATCATGTACAACGACATTGCCAAAGAAACAACAGCAGCAAGAATTTGTGCTTTGGCATAGGCCCTCTCAGTGGCGCCATCTGCAGTGGTGGTTCCGTGCCCTATAAGGAGCGGAAAAGGTTTGGTTTTAAGGACCATCTGTCATTGTACACGGACAACTCCATCAGTGCTCGGATATTCTCGTAAATAATTCAGAAAAATGTGGAAGTTAAATATTTTTTTTTTTTAAAATGAAGTAGTAAATGTCTGAAGGGAAACAAATCTAACATTTCAATGGAAATTGTTAAAAAACGCAAAAGAACGAACTGCCATTTATGCAAAGAACGAACATCGCAAATTTGCACCCAGTTACCGTTCCTAACGACTCTAAAATAACAATGGCGAGATTGGTAAGAACGGTTGTGAAAGTATACATGAAAATCTGATAACATCTTAAAAACACTAACCCTAACTCTAAATGGTACGACACTACAATTAGGGCCTATACAAATATTCACTGCTGAGCGTTCAGCCACGAGTATTAGGAAATTACCCTTTGCAGTAGGCCCTATAGATCAAAATTGTATAAACATATTTAGTAGGCCTAAGTTATTATTTTTTTTCGCTGTACAAAAGCACGGTGGAAGGGCTGATCACTAGCACTAGATGTAGCCTAAGGGTTACCGGTTAATGTCATGCAATTGTTAGCTGTTAATATTTCGAAATACTCATTGTATGTGAAATTGTACTTTGACACTGGATCATCTACTTTGTGAATTCATCTTAACACATTAACTACCGAGTTGAAAAAACACACTGGCCGAATTAAATTTTTTCCCATTTTCATCCTGTAGGTGTATGCACAAAGTAAGCTGTATATTTCGTAATGTTTACATATTTTTATGAATTACACGTCATTTTAAAGATAAATGAATGTACTATTACAATAAGCACCATTTGTAACTCTAATAGAGGTTGTTGCTATTTAACGGCCCTCTGATGGCCGAGGACTTGCAATATTTTCACAATTACAACTGCTTGCGCCCTATCTTTATCAAACTCACTATTTCAATCAATGTGCACACTGTTTTCACTCTTGTCCTCGTCGCTAGATCTATCAGTCAATTGTTGAAACACGTTTCTAGCCTATTCAGCCATTAGACGAGATGTAAAAGCATTTGTTGTGGTCCTATCACTAGTTGCCATGGTAAACAGTTTTACACGATTTGGTAACTAACCCAAAACGCTGAAAAATATGAACATAATATCAATTTTCCAGTGTTCTACAACAACCATGCTTTGGGAATTTGTTGTCCGGTGGCAATTTAAAATCTTGAACCAGATCAGAAAGTGTTTCAGTACATTTTTCATTCGTTCTATTACTAAAAATATATCGACGCTCTGAGCGGCTCACGGTCCAAATGATAGGATTTCAAAAGCCGGTCCCACCGGCTCTCGGTAGTTAATGTGTTAATTATCCTCACTTTTCACCTGCCCATGTAGTACAGGACTTAAGTACAGCCAGTCTCTCCTCCCTGTCATTGGCTCCAGATCTTTGCACATCTTCATGTTAGAGAGACCAGATATCAGATTATTTACAGATATTTAGTTCACACATAACTATGGGACAGTTGTTAAGAATAGACAGACGTATGGAACTGCACAATATAGCAAACAGTATTTAACCTTTAGCACGCTGCATTCTTTTCCCGAAAACTTGCCCTGCAGCTGCATTCTTTTTCACAACCCCCCGTTTTTATAGTGGGCGACTTGTAACGTCTATAGTTTTTGTGTTTCTTGGTCAATTGCTATCATTTTTGGAATTTATATAAATAAATAAATGATGAATCTGATGATATAAAATTTGTTTGTGTAAATGTTAGATGTGATAGGAAGAGAGGAAAGGAAAGATGAAAAAAAAACGATAAATAAATGTAAAGAATAAAAAAAAATTTTTTTTTAATTTTAAAATTTAAAAAAAAATAAAATAAAATAACCAGCAAACGAAGTGTCCATATCTAAATTATCTCTTGCATCTCAATGAAAGTCATTTGACCAATACAAATCAAATGACGATCTTTTCGTTACACCCATCATCAGTAGCAAAGCAACAAACGCCCATGTCAGCAGTGACATTCGGCCGTAACCCTAAATCTTTCCGATAAATCTAATCCTAACCCCTAAACTATTACATACTAGCAATGACATTCCACTTTCGTTTCGATCTCTGTCATCAACCATATTCTGAGAACCGATATTATCCCCACCGCATGGCGTCAGAATCCAATAAACTTAGAGCGAAAATGGCCGCGTGTTCGATGCCGATTCATTTCGATTAAAAAAATTCACAGAAAATAAACGCGAATGCACCCATTACTAAGACCGATCGGAAACGGAAGTTAACTCTCTCTCAGATAAGTTTAAAACTTAACTTCCGGGGATGAAGTCACGTGTACACATTCTAATGCTAGAAAACGAAAATATCCGCTTGTCAACATATGTCGACAACAGCTGGGAGAGCATAGGTTACCTTCGTCAACAAATGTCGACCGCAGCGTGCTAAAGGCTAAGAACAAATAGGCCTAATATATATTAGTGGGGGTATAGTGGCTTAGTGAGGTTCTAAAAATACATAGGCCTATGGCATGCTAAATAAAGTTTAAATTTAATATTAACCAACATCCTAAGCTTTCACACACACCCAGCCTCCCCCTTCCCCATTTTTTAAACATAAGTATGAAGAATCTACCATTTTAGGACCAAGAAAAAATCGCACAATTAAATAATTTTAGTGTGCTCCGTTTACAATAATTGGATACGAGACATATGCCATAAACAAATACGGGCAGTTAAGCATATTATTTAAAATTAGAGACACAGTCATATGCTAATTATAACACATCAGAGGTTGAACAGAATATCTTTCTGTATGAAAAAAACTTATCCCCTTCATGTCTGTTTCTAATTCCCATCTCCAGGTTTTTTTTCCAGGGTGAAGAACTGCCTTGTAATGCTATTAGCTGGTTTTCTCAATGTCCAGTGTCTTCATGTCACATCTTGGTATTAGTCTGGATCTTTCCATCACTTGGGAGCCACGGTAGCATAGTGGTTAGTGTACTGGCTTCCTTGCTCAGTGTATTAGTCTGGATCTTTCCATCACTTGGGAGCCACGGTAGCATAGGGGTTAGTGCACTGGCTTCCTTGCTCAGTGTATTAGTCTGGATCTTTCCATCACTTGGGAGCCACGGTAGCATAGTGGTTAGTGCACTGGCTTCCTTGCTCAGTGTATTAGTCTGGATCTTTCCATCACTTGGGAGCCACGGTAGCATAGTGGTTAGTGCACTGGTTTCCTTGCTCAGTGTATTAGTCTGGATCTTTCCATCACTTGGGAGCCACGGTAGCATAGTGGTTAGTGCACTGGCTTCCTAGCTCAGTGTATTAGTCTGGATCTTTCCATCACTTGGGAGCCACGGTAGCATAGTGGTTAGTGCACTGGTTTCCTTGCTCAGTGTATTAGTCTGGATCTTTCCATCACTTGGGAGCCACGGTAGCATAGTGGTTAGTGCACTGGCTTCCTTGCTCAGTGTATTAGTCTGGATCTTTCCATCACTTGGGAGCCACGGTAGCATAGTGGTTAGTGCACTGGCTTCCTAGTTCAGTGGTCTATGGTTCGATCCCCAGATGAGGTGGGATATTTTTAGGCCGCAAACGGCTCCTAGGACGACCCAGCCCCAATTGGGTACCAGAGCAACTCTGGGAAGGTTAAGGCGGCCGGCGTGATGCTGACCACATCACCCCTAGAGTGCCGATGGTCAAGAAAATATGGGCCTAACACCATATTCTCAATGGGCGTGTAACGGGATTCTTTACCTTTACCTTTTTCCATCACTTGCACAGTGGTAATCTTGTCATATCACTATAAAGTTCTTGTCTGTGCAAGTACCTATTTATGAAAGTCTATATCTTTCTGGTTGTCATTTTGTTACTGTCCATGTTCCAGAGCCATAAAATAGGACAGCCTTGACATTTGAGTTGAAGATTCTTATTTTTGTGTTGGACTTCTCTTTTTGATGTCCTATACATTTCCCAGTGCTACGACAGCTCCTCTTGCCCTTTTGTATTCTTATTTTTATATCACTGTCTGTTCTTCCAACTTGGTCTCAAATGCTTCCTAGGTAGATTTGTGATTTCATGAGTTAGTAGATTTAAAAACAAAAAATGCCTTTAGCAAAGCTGGTATGATTTACAATTGCTAGCCATGAAAAATCAATTTTGATCATTATTAGCAAGAAGTAAATTTAAGTAATCATTAATAGCTCATAAATGATTGATTCAACTCTTCCTGTCAATTAATCAATACTTGCCAATCAACAAACACAACCTCTTGTCACATGACATCAGCTCAAGGTCTTGTCACATGACATCAGCTCAAGGTCTTGTCACATGACATCAGCTCAAGGTCTGTCCAAGTCTTCATCATTATCATTTGTCTCCAGTTGTCTTCTCTGTGCTCTAGAGGTTGGTCTGCCTCCACTTCACTTACCTTGGGGATTCCACAACAAGAACTGCCTAGTAATGCTATCAACAGGTTTTTCTCAGTGTGTCCAATCCATCACCAGTGCCTTCTTCTTATCTCTTATTCCACTGGTTCTTGTCATCAGTTCCACATTGGTGACCTTGTCATCAGTTCCACATTGGTGACCTTGTATGATTTCAATATTCTTCCTGTGTGTTCCTCATGCAGGAAGCCTGCACCAAGATACTGCTTGTCATCTTGTAGTAGTTGTTACAGTAACAACAGTAATTGCATGGTTTTGTGTATAAAAAGCAAAGCTACAGGTTTGGTATTCCTGACTGGCTAAAATGCAGAATGGAAGGTGGTTTGTACACATATTATTTTCTTGGAACAGTTGTGCTGATAATGGTTTGTTGGTATGAGAAAAGAGCAAAAGTCATGTGACCATATTACTAGGCTTAATGGAGTCCCAAACAATGTGACACTGGAATCAGCTGAGAGACATACTGACAGCAAACAACAAAAAAGTAATCAGTGACTCAGTTTTGTGACAATTGGAGAAACAAGTTTTGATATCTAAATACAAATATAATAATATCAACCAGTAAAGATATCGACTTTTGTAAATGTGGGCTGCACAGTTTAGGATTAAAATGGTCTGACAAGATTACTGATGTGGAACTGATGACAAGAACCAATCACCTGTGGAATGGGAGGTGACAAGATCCTACACTTTAAGAAAACCAGTTGATAGCATTACAAGGCAGTCCCAGTTCTGGAACCCCAGGGTAAGAGAAATATGGGGGGAGAGACCAAAAATACCTGAGAAAAACTGGAGAGACATGAAAAGATGGTAAAGAAGGAAGAAGAGTGAACATATTACATAGGAATAATGTTACTATCAGTGATAGGAAAACATGAACAGGATCATCATGGACAAATTAAAAGAGTCTATAGATGGACAACTGAGAGATGAACACGCAGGTTTTAGGCAAAAAACATATCCTGTACAGACCAGATTGCCACATTGAGAATAATATTGGAACAAAGTATGGAATGGAACTCACCTCTTTACATTGGATTTGTGGACTATGAAAAGGCATTTGACAGTGTAGACAGAATCATTTTGGAAATCGATGAGGCATGATGGAATCCTGATGAAGATCATTAACAATAAAGAAAAGATATGAAAACATGGCATTGAGAGTTCTTCATGAAGAACAACTTACGGGAGCATAAGCCTTCAACAAACTTATGTCAAGGCTTCCTGTCCCGTGCCATCAACAAACTTATGTCAAGGCTTCCTGTCCCACTGTGTCATCAACAAACTTATGTCAAGGCTTCCTGTCCCACTATGTCATCAACAAACTTATGTCAAGGCGTCCTGTCCCGTGCCATCAACAAACTTATGTCAAGGCTTCCTGTCCCACTGTGTCATCAACAAACTTATGTCAAGGCTTCCTGTCCCGTGCCATCAACAAACTTATGTCAAGGCTTCCTGTCCCACTGTGTCAGGTCAAGGTCTTTCTTCATGTCCTTCACATCTGTCTCTAGTTCTCTTCTCCATGTGTTCCTTGGTCTCTCTTACCCTGCCATCAACAGGTTTTCTCAATGTGTGTCCTATCCTTCGCCAGCATCGTACTCTCATCTCTTGTTCCATTGGCACTGTCTAGTTCTTGTAAAGTGCAGCGTAGGACTTGAATTAAAGTCAGAAACTTTAAAGCATTAAAACCAAAATCAGGCTACAGGAAAAAATAGAATTCACATATGATTGTTATAAACACCAGTCCAAGAAAAAAAATGTCTCGGTATCAGCAGCCTGAAACTGACTGCTGCTTATTTCAAACATATTGAGTTTGACATTTGAGGGTCTTCGATGAAGAATATGGTTGGATTGGGAGTTTTACATCTCTGTCCTATGTGTGAGTTATGTCTGATAGCGACTTTAGAAAAGCCATCAGATTTATAGTTTAGTATCTTTTCAAAACACCCGTGTGTTACCGGGGCCCGAAAGGGGAGCAAAGAATAGTAACACTGTCCCCTACCAAGCATGTCGTAAAAAGCGACTAAGGAGGGTTGGGCATGGGGCCGGTTACACCATCCTGTAAAAAAATTTAAACCACAAAAAACTTCAACAAATATGGACAAGTCAAATAAAGAAAATAAAACACAGCCATCCAAGACAGGGGAAGGTCCTCTCGCGGGGAGGCGTATGATGCAACACAGAGAAAGCCGAAAGGAGTCTGTGTTGCTGACTAACCTTCTTTCTACTAGGAGAACTTCCAGATTTGGCACCTGGAATGTTCGGACATTAAACGAACAAGGGAAAGTGGCGCAAGTAGCAGCAGAAATGAGGGAATACAAAATCGAGGTTCTGGGAATGTGTGAAACAAAGTGGAAGGGGGTAGACAGGAAGAAACTCATCACAGGTGAATTGGTGCTGTCCTCAGGACAAGAAGACGAAAGTTCACACCACAGTGAAGGGGTAGCTCTTATGTTATCTAAAGAAGCACAGAAAGCACTAATTGAATGGGAAGCTGTTGGACCCAGAATAATAACAGCTTCTTTCAAAACAGCTAAAAAGAAAATTCATGTAAATGTCATCCAATGTTATGCACCAACTAATGACAAAGAAGAGTCTGTGAAAGAAGCATTTTATACTAAACTACAGGAAATTATGGATAAAGTAAAAAGAAGAGACATCACAATTTTGATGAGTGACATGAATGCAGAGATAGGTACAGTCAACACTGGATTCGAAGAAGTCATGGGAAAACATGGGCTAGGAGTAATGAATGAAAATGGAGAGCTATTCGCAAACTTCTGTGCTTCATATCAACTGGCTATAGGAGGAAGCATGTTTCCACATAAGAGAATACACAAGGCAACATGGATATCACCAGACCATAGAACAGAAAATCAGATTGATCATATATGCATAAACAAGAAGTTTAGATCATCATTGCAGGATGTAAAGGTATATAGAGGAGCAGATGTGGCATCAGATCACCATCTTCTGATAGCCAAAGTAAAAATGAAACTCAAGAGATATGCAACAATGCAAAATTATAGACAACAGTTTAATGTAGGACAGCTAAGAAATCAAGAAACAAGAGACAAATTTGCGGTCACAGTATCCAACAAATTCCAAGTGCTCCAACAGATGGAAGATGTAGAGAATACAGAAGACTATTGGCAGCAGGTCAAAACAGTATGGAAGGAGACATGTGAAGAAATACTGGGGAAAAGGGAAAGACAACAAAAAGCATGGATAACAACAGAAACCATCAATAAGATAAAAGACAGAAAAAACAAGAAAGCAGAGTTAAACACAAGCAAAACTAGAAGCTCCAAAGCCAAGGCTCAAGAAGTGTACACAGAAGCAAACAAAGAAGTAAAAAGAAGTATCAAAAGAGACAAGAGGAAGTATATTGAGGAGTTGGCAAGAGAGGCAGAAGATGCTGCAGCCAAAGGAAATATGAGAGAACTGTATAGCAGCACAAAGAAGCTAACAGGGAAATACAAGCAAACAAGTTGCCTCATAAAAGACAAGAATGGGAAACTGCTCAGCAATATACAAGAGCAAATGAAGAGGTGGACAGAATATTTTGGGGACCTTCTCAATAGACCAGCTCCACAAAACCCGCCGGACATCCAGCCAGCAGAAGAAGAGCTACAAATTAACGGTGAAAGACCAACGAAGGAAGAAATAAAGAAAGCCATAAAGCTTCTAAGAGAGGGAAAAGCGTCTGGACCTGATGGCATTCCAGCAGAGGCCATCAAAGCAGATAACGACACGGCTACAGAGATGTTATATAAATTACTTGGTAAAGTCTGGGAAAAGGAAGAGATACCAGCAGAATGGAAGGAAGGATATCTGGTTAAGTTGCCTAAGAAGGGAAATTTACAAGAGTGCACAAATTATAGAGGAATAATGTTACTATCAGTGCCAGGAAAAGTATTAAACAGGATTATCCTTGAGAAATTAAAAGAGTCCATAGACAAGAAACTGAGAGATGAACAAGCAGGTTTTCGACAAAACAGATCATGTACAGACCAGATAGCCACTTTGAGATTGGGTTATGAGATCATCAACAACACACAACAGAAATGGAATCCAGTGGACTCTGACTAAGCAGTTGGATGATCTGGATTTTGCTGATGACTTGGCTCTTCTGTCCCATAACCGTAATCAGATGCAGGACAAATTGAAAACACTCGATGAGAGGTCACAGCAATTGGGTCTGAAAATACACAGGGAAAAGACAAAAATAATGAGAATAAATGCAGGTAATGATAACAGGGTTGAACTTGAAGAAACACCAATTCAAGATGTAGAATCATACACATATCTTGGCAGTAATATAGACAAAGTTGGAGGGACAGACAGCGATATCAAAATAAGAATACAAAAGGCAAGAGGAGCTTTCATTGCATTGGGAAATATATGGAGATCAAGAGAAATTGGATCCAACACGAAAATAAGAATCTTCAACTCAAATGTGAAGTCAGTCCTATTGTATGGCTCGGAGACATGGAGAACAACAAAGACAACAACCAAAAAGCTACAGACTTTCATAAATGGGTGCTTGCGTAGAATAGAGGGATTAAAATGGTATGACAAGGTTACCAACGTGGAACTGATGACAAGAACTAGACAAGTGCCAGTGGAACAAGAGATGAGAAGAAGACGATGGCGATGGATAGGACACACACTGAGGAAACCTGTTGATAGCATTACAAGGCAGTCCTTGTTCTGGAACCCCCAGGGCAAGAGAGGCAGAGGAAGACCAAGAAGTACATGGAGAAGAGAGTTGGAAACAGAGGTGAAAATGATGAGGAGAACATGGAAAGAACTTGAGATGATGGCACGGGACAGGAGGACTTGGCATGTGTTTGTTGAAGGCCTATGCTCCTTTGGGAGTGGAGGGTTATGAAGAAGAATCTTTTCAAAAATATAAATGTTCTATCTGTCACAAAGGCTTGCTATGCATGTGTATGTTAATATACATGCACACATATATGGGCTGAGGGAGCTAAAAAAAGTTTGGCCACTTATCTTCAGTGGAAGATAAATAATGTAAAATTCAAAGTGGTAATATATGTTGTTCATTGCTGTGAAACATTTGATTAAATGTTTTGATATGTAAACATGGCCCTCCTTTGAAGTGTAATGTGGCAGTCACATTCATTATATTTTCTTTCAGTATCTTTAACATTATGAGAGTGAAATTACCAAAAGTAGCTATTAATGTAGAAAATTCAAGCAAATTTTGACGGCAGAGTAAATTGAAATTCTTCTTCTTCTTCTTTCGTTCGCTTGAAATATATTGTCTATATCTGCAATGTTGTTTCTTGTATAAACTTCACTGTCTTTTGTAGTTCATACAGGGGTCCATATAGTTTTGCTTCCAGTGTTGTTTCTCTGGGCCAGTGGGTTTGCCTCAATATATCATATTCGGGGCAATCTTGCAGTACGTGCTCCGCTGTCTGGGGTGCCTGTCCACATGTACACATGGCTGAATTGCCAATCTTGAATTTTGTATACATGTGGCTGCGGAGGCGGTTGTGTCCTGTTCTGAGGCGCAGAATGACTATTTGTTCTGATCTGTTCATAGCTTGGTAGTCATCCTGCGTTGATGTTGGTGGCTTTCTGATTGATTTGATCATCTTTTTCTTCTGATGGTACGTTACTGGTACATCCGGTTGTTCGTCTGCAGCACCTTCTTTAGCCAGTCCGTCTGCTCTCTCGTTTCCTGGTATTCCACAATGAGACGGTATCCACTGCATGGCGACCCTGCGCTGGTTGCACAGTTCAGAAAGTAGGGCCTGTATAACTGGCAATTTTCTGGACTGAAGTGCTTGGAGTGCTGATCTTGCATCTGTCAGGAATACTACAGGCTGTGGACCGAGATTGGTGTTCAGTAGTTTCTCAGTTGCCACCTTGATTGCCTGGACTTCTGCATCATAGTTGTTACAGAATTTCCCCGTTGGTACTCTGACCGTATCCCTAGTGTTGTTTGGGTATTCTATGTACACTCCTGCTCCTCCATTCTTTACTGCATTCTGTGCTGACCCATCCGTGTATACTCGGACCCAGAGGTCCTGTGGGTATTTATCATCCAGGAAACTGAGAGTGACTGTCCTACGTTGCACGCTGTTCTGTTCATCCCTGTCGAATATTCCTTTCACTTTTGTGTGGATGTGTACTGGTAGTCCATGCTCCTCTCTCCAAGGGGTTTGTTCTGGCACAGACTTTAGAGGGCTGTTAACTTCAGGCAGGTCTGAGGTTTGTCTACGAAATCGTTTGGCCTGGTGGATAAAGCTGCTTCTTTTCAGTCGCCCCATTGCTAGGTTTTGGAATCTGTCCTTCATTGGATGGCTCGGCATACAGAGGAACTTTTCTGCCTGTGTTAGCACTTTCGTGTCTCTGCGTTCTCTTAGTGCTTGTATCCTCCCCATTTTCTCCATCTCCACTATAGGCGTTGATTTCATTGCCCCCGTGATGACCCTAAGCGCCTGGTTTTGCACCTTATCTAGCTCTTGTAATGTGGTGTTTGATGCTGGACACCACGCAGCTGACCCATATTCCAGGTGTGGTCGTATGCCCTGCTGGTAAACTTTACTAAGTATTTTCCCGCTGGCTCCCCATGTGGTTCCACTTAGTTTTCTCAGGATGGCTAGCTTCCTCCTGGCCTTTGTTGCTGCCTTGTTGATGTGCTGCTTCCATGTCAGCCTATCATCGAATGTAACTCCGAGATAGGTGGGTTGTTTATCTTCTCTCAGGAGCTCTTTGTTTATCTTGATGACACCAGCTTTTTGTTTGGGAGAGAGGGTGAAGAGCGTAGTGCTGCACTTGTCTGTGTTGATGCTGACACACCATCTATTTGCCCATGAGGTTAAGGCATCTATAGCTCTTTGTAGCAGTTTGGTGGCCACTGTTGCATGCTCATCTGTGCACCATATTACCAGGTCATCAGCGTACATTGCCACTTTCATTCCATGTGGTAGTTCAGCAACCAGGTCATTGATGTAGACTAGGAAAAGTGTGGGGGACAGAACTCAGTAATGTGCTTTACTAGGATAAAGAACATTGTGTTGCCTACGTTAGACCACAAGGCTGTGGTTAGGGACAACAAATGAAAACAGGAAAGAAAAAAAGCAAGTACTAAGTAAAATGTATAAAAAAATAAATGAATATGATGTGGCTCATAAATAGTAGTAGCTGATTTCATTTGTGTAAACTCCAGGGGATAAAATGGTCACTCAAAAAGACCCACTATGGTTGAGCAAGGTTTTCCTCTGTAATATGTTGGGAGATAATTTTTATAACCTGTTATTTTACCACAGAATGCTCCAATTATCCTCCTGAAGGAAGGCACTGACACTTCACAAGGCAAGCCTCAAATTCTCGGCAACATAAATGCCTGCCAGACTGTTGCTGATGCTGTGCGGACCACCTTGGGACCACGAGGCATGGATAAGCTTATTGTTGATGACAAAGGTAGTAGAGAAGAACCAGAATATTTTCTTTACTTTTTTGTTTGTTTAAAAACCATTCCTGTTGTCAAACTGTTGTTTTTGTTTTCCTTGTAACATATTTATTGCAAGACTGCTTGGGACTTGCATTAACATCACTTTTTTAGTCCCATTAGGCACACCTGTTGATATGCTGATCACTGCCTATCACTGAACTGTTTTTCATTGTCATTTAACCTTTCTCTAGTATATGAAAGCACTGATTTCCAGTGCACGGAGACAAGAAAAGTTATTTATGTTGAATATGTTTTGCCCCCTAACCAACAGTAGGTCTTGCTGATTCGGGGTGTCTGAAATGTGAAGCTGTAGTGCAGGTGAGACACTAGGCCAACTAGTCAGAGTATAACTAAGTTTGAACTAGTTAAAGAAGAAAGTCTAGTGTAGATAGCCTCTTTAAATATCACACCAGAGGTGATAGTTATTTTCTTGTGTGAATATCAGATGAGGTAGTAGTAGTGTTTTACTATGAGAGTGTCTTCTTTTTCCTCCTCCTTGTCCCGTTTTTCATCTGTGAAAGAGCATGAGGCAACAATAACTCTAGTTCACTCTGTTATAGGGACTGTGCCAAAACACTTCATGTACTTTTGTAGAAGTGGTTTCTGTAGCTCTTTGTTTGGCATAATAAGGTTGCTAGCCCCATCCGCACCCTTCATCCTAGTTGTCTGTTATGGCAGCTCCAGTAGAAGTAATGGTCTTATTAATTCTTATCTCATCACACAAACCACGAGAGGGTATCTAACTAGGTCACAGCATTTTGGTGTGTGAATTACACGAGAACTCTGGTTATCTGAAATAATTTGCGACAAGCATACATGCCACATGCTATGGTTTACCCATAATCTGTATAAGGTGTTTGCGTTTTCAGATGTGTACACCCTGTACATAATTTCTGTACAGGTTTTCTAACCCATTCCCCTTATTACTGTGTCTCATTCTTTTATTAGGTTCTAGTGAACACAGGATTTCCCAGTCTGTTAGTGATAATTAAGCACAGAAATGACTAAATGATGACACCATCTCATTTTTACAGTGTAAAATAAACTCATATTGTTTGGGTTTTAAAATAAGTGAAGATCTGCTTTTAAAGGCAAAGTCCCCGTGCCTCATTTATAATGCAGCCCACTGTAATTGAAAATATTTTTACATGAATTAACTCTTTTGATATGTTTTTTTCAGTATTTGTACAGGTTTTGCAGGGTTTTGGATGTTTTGTACAGGTTTTTCATCTCCGAGGTGTGGCATGTATGGACAAGGGTTGTTTGGATAATTGGATTTGAAAATAACAAGCACGCACTCATGAAGAAACTTGCTCATACCATGTATTATATTGCTTTCTCGTCAGCTTTTTTCATTGTTTTTCTGCTAAAGCTACCATCTTCACTTTCTATACTGAAACAAACTGAAGAACTGACTGACTATTCTTTTTAATATCAGAAATTGTGGTCACCCTGACACCATATCTTTCATCAATTTTCTTCCCTGGTTCCTTCTTTTTTCCAACAAATTAATTATTCCCACTTATCTGCCATGGTCGGAACATGTTTTTGTTTACTTGACATTGTAAATCTTGTAACATCCATGAAAATTAGAATGGGTTGAAAGCGAAACTAAACACTAAACTGACTACACTGCAGCAGGAAACAAACTGAAATTATGACCATGCGGAATAACTTGGAGAGTGGAGGGATACTTATATCACAGACCAACCTGCATTTCTTTTTTTTTTTTGTTTTTTTTGGGGAATGGTTGACACCTTGGATAATTGGGTTTTGAATAATCAGAGTTCTGCTGTGATATTTTGCCGAATGAGAGAACTAGTATGTTTCATCTAAGTTTGAGTTATATCATTGTGTGTTGTTCTTATGCCTTGCAGGGAGCCTCTGGCAAAGCACGTCATGTGCTGTTGCTGTGATTGTTACTGTAGCAGGTTTTTAATGTGATGAGGCTGCCAGACCCATGCACACCCCTCCTTTAGTCACTTTTTATGACATTGATATTTGATCCCCATTATTGAGGTTTAGGATCCATACAGTAGATATTATAATGTGATATATTTTTTTAAAATTGCAGGTAATGTTGTAATATCCAATGATGGAGCAACCATATTAAAGACACTGGATATTGTTCACCCTGCTGCTAAAACTCTTGTAGACATTGCCAAGTCTCAGGACTCTGAGGTATTAGTCTTGGAAGATATTCTTTTTATGTGATATATTATGAAGTAAAAACCAGGGCCTTGGAGCAGAGCTCAGTAGTGGAGCAGCAGGTTTTTGCCTGGAACTAGAGCAGAGCCGGAACACAGAAAATGTTGACTGCTCCAGCTTCTTTTATCAATTTCAAACCAAACAGAATGATATTATATTAAATGTATAGAAATTAAATAGAATACTTAATTGTTAGTTTTATTTGAAACTCGCGTGAATTTAAAAAAAAAGTTTCCATTCATTTTCAGGGTTAATTTAAGTTGGAACAATAAATATCACACTTTTAAATGGACAAGAAAACAACAATTGTACACGTGTATGATGACAGGTCACCTTTGTTGGAAAGTCTGGAATTTTAAAAATGAGAAATATCATTTTGTTAAGTAATGTCAAATTTATTTAAAAACAAATCAGTTCCTTTCAATCATGTTCATTATCGTCATAAATTTCTTTTATTCTCCATATGGAGCATGGAGCCAACAGTTTAGTAGGTCTGGAGCCACCAATTTAGTAGATCTCCTTGCAGGAAACTTGCACCAAGAATTCACATGCTCTTGCAATTTGTGATGCTCCTTGTACAACCTTATATTAGTTGCTTTGTATGAGATGCATTTTTCTTCATCTCTTCAGAGACCCCGGTAATTTACACAGGGCATGTTTCACGTTTACATATGTTATTTATAAATAATACATAATTAATCAGTCTTAAAAGGTAAAGGATCCCGTTACACATCCATTGAGGCATATTGGGAATATGGTGTTAGGCCCATATTTTCTTGACCATCGGCACACTAGGGGTGACATGGTCAACATCACGCCGGCCGCCTTAACCTTCCCAGAAGTTGCTCTGGTACCCAGTTGGGGCTGGGTTGACCCAAGAGCCGTTTCAGCCTAAAAAAATCCCACCTCACCTGGGGATCGAACCATAGACCACTGAGCTAGGAAGCCAGTGCACTAACCACTATGCTACCGCGGCTCCCAATCAGTCTTAAGGGGTAAGTTTAAAGTGGTAATCCTAGTCTATACAAGCATGTACATTATTTAAAAAATGTAATGCTTCTTTTGTTTATTACTTTTGGAAGGTCATGAAAAAACAAACATTTGGTTGTGGTAAAAGTATTGCAAAATAAAACTTTATCTGCAATCCACATCTGTGCAGTTTTCTTTATTGCTGGTTTGATTTCTATTGGTTTTTAAAATATAATTTACACCTTTGGCATTTCCCATTGTACATTAATTTTTTTTCTACATCATTGCATCTATTTTGTATTGTAATGTTCTATCTCTCACTCATTTCTTTAATCTGATTTAGGTCAAGGCTGAATCTAGCTTGAAGCTGCCAATATTTTCTGTCATTTTATTCTAAGATTTCTGGTTATTGGCACATGGTCTTTGCTGCAGTCTGGTCCTGGCCTAGTTTTCACAGATATCAAGCTGTTCTTACAACTCCAGTATATTTACATTCATTGTGGCCATTTTTCTCCAGATATCTAATTTTCTGATATTTTATGACCTGCATAAGTGGTTCCTCTGGGACTACCATTAGCGTCATTCTTGTTGCCTTTTTTTCATTAGACGTTGCTTTGATGTTTTGACTCTTATATGGGCAGTATGACGGTGGTTTCCCTTTGCCTAGAGAAGATTAAAGTTAGATGTGTTTTACCACCTTATGTATCTTCCTTTGGCAGGTGGGAGATGGAACAACATCAGTTACTCTGTTGGCTGGAGAGTTCTTGAAGCAGTTCAAACCATTCATAGAGGAAGGAGTTCATCCTCAGATTATTGTTAGAGCTATACGCAAGGCTCTAGCCATGGTGAGTATTGTTCTCTATCACAATCGTTGTTATCATGTAATGTGAAGTTGATGTGGATGTAATGCTGTCATAGAAAATTTAATTGTAACTAATTTTTCTAATATATTATGACAAGAATGTTTAGCACTATAAAGAACATGTTAACAGAGTGAGCATGTTATTAGTGCATGTAAGAGGATGGCTCTGTACTCTGGCAATTTCCAGATACCAGCAATATAGAAAGATTTAGTCTGATCCCTGAGCCTTTCTCATTTCTTCACTGGAATTTGTCTTCATACAATGATAGGAAACTCTTTACAGAGCGATACAACAGGAAGCAATCTGATCATCAGAAGAAGTCCCCCCGTCCGACAAGTGTTTCGGCCCTATATACTCCTTTACACTCTAAGGGGGGGCGGGCCCACTTGGGTCATGACTCCCAAGCGTCTCAGCTTCCTGTTGTCTTGCATCAAAAATGAACCCATTTCACTTATGGTAGCAACTTTAAATTCCACAACTCCGCCAGCCGTGGAGGCAATTGTGAAAGTAACAAAGAGAAGACAAATTATTCCGTTCGTTCCGTCGCACACACTGAGACACCAGCGCGAAGTCAACGAGTCGCCACCATTGCGGTTGTTCCACAGCCAGCCTGATGCCTTTTCGGCAGTTTCACTAAGCCTCTTCAGGGCCCTTGTTCTCGACTGTCCCCTCAGCCCCAACAGTTTCAATAGATCATACACTGATGCAGCCACAAGCCCTCTTGCACCCACTTCAACAGCCATGACCCTTGCAGTGAACCCATCGTGTCTCAGATCCGCGGCCAGATCACTATACTTGGCCGCTTTGAACGAATGTTGCTCATCTAATCTGGATTCAAATGGCACGGTCAGTTCAATCAGTATGACCTGAAGCGTTGCTGCAGAATGAAGCACTATATCCGGCCGTCTCCGCGATTTTCGGATACTCTCTGGATATGCCCCTCGTCCAGGTAGGTCTACCGCCATCTCCCAATCATTTGCACAATCAAGAAGAGATGGTAAACTGCTACCAGGTTTATTCGGTTTGGGGTGTGCTGACTTTCCTGCCCTCAGAAAGTATGTGTTTGCGGTGTCTGGCCGGACTTTGCTATTCGCCTTCATTCTTGCCAGATCTATTGTCGCAGCAAGCTCATTTAGCACTTTGTTATGGCGCCAAGTGTATCGCCCTTGCCCTAATGACACCTTACACGCTGAGAGCACGTGTTCAAGTGTCTGCCTCCCCTGGCACAGGGGGCACTGCTCATCATCCGACTTTCCCCATTTCACAAGGTTGGTGGCCGATGGCAGCAGGTCATACAGTGATCTGACAACGAAGCTGAGCCTAAGAGGTGCCATATGCCATATATCATTCCATGTCAAGGACCTCTGCAGGGCTCCTTCCCATGTAGTCCATTGGCCTTGTTGGACCTGCTGCACTGCTTTTTGCAACCTCTTATCATTCTCAGCTTCTCGTATCTCCTGAACTACCATGTCTCTGCGCTCCCTGCTTGATGCCTTGGACCACCAGCGGATGTCTCCATGACCAAATCCCCGTCTATTCGTTTGTGTGTATCCGATTACCTCCCTCAGTTTGAGTGACTCTTGGGCAGCATCAACAGCTTCTTCCACTTTCCACTTCCTTCCCGTTTTCAGTGTGGGCTGAATGGACTTAACCACGTCATCAGCTGACTCGCGTAGCATCATTGCAAGCCTTGCCTTTCCAACTTTGTACTCTTCAACAACTGACTTGAAAGGAAGCAGAAGTTTTGACTTTTTGCAGTACAGTGCTACATCTGACAGACCTGGTGGTACTCCTAGCCATTTTCTCATGAACTTGTTGACCTTCTGCTCTATGGCTTCCACTGTACTTGTGCTTATTTCATATATAAGCAGTGGCCACAGCAACTTTGGTATCAACATGAACTGGAGGCACCACAGTTTGAACTTCCCCAGGAGTCTGCTTTGGTCTATGATCTGTAGCCCTCTGTCTGCCATTTCTATTGTCTGTTGCACTGCCTTTGAGTCTTTTAATCATTTAAAATCCTCTTGGGTTGGTTTTTACTCTTTCAGCTATCTGTGGAGCATAGCGAAGAAGTACACACAATAATAGCCTCTTTTTATTACACACTTTTATTTAACTTCACTTGAATGTCACTTTCAAATCTTGCAATCAATTTTTCAATCATTTCCAGATGAGCAATAGCTCTGAAACTTGGCATAGTTGTGTAGTCCCGAGGACAATACAATAATCAGTCAATTATTTATTAATTTAATATTGTAATTATGACATTATGAGTAATTAAAGTTTTTTTGTTAAAAAATGTAAACAAATCAGGGGTCATAATCAAGTTAATTAAAAATTCAAGAGTACGGGGTGTGGTTTTTTTTGTCTCTATGCGTAAAGCAGGGCAGTCCTCAAACAAGTGTCTAGGTAAATCAAGGGAACCAATCCAAATTATAAAATTATGAATCGAGGGAAAGTCGAGTTCGATCTCTAGATGGCCTTCAAATTGAAGAAATTGATTGCACCAAATTAACAGGCACAAAGCCATGTAATATTGACGTTCAAAAAAGAAATGGATTGCTTAAGGTAGTCCACGGTAAAGAAAACTCGATTTTACGTACAAAATATCGATTTTTTACTTTTGAGCTTATTTTATTAAATAATCATCGAGGAATCGAATGAGCTAGGTTTTATAACATAAAAAATGCATTTGATGTATCAAAAAGCATATTTTATGTACCCACCCCCAGCTATGATTTGCAAATTTGTGCCGAAAATGCAAGATTTGTCGGTAAATAATACCTTAGTTACCCTGTCCATATCGGGGACTATTTGGTATCGATACACAGGGAATTTCATTGTCTGCCGTAATATCGCAAATTCGAAACTATTTTTTGTCATAGCTCTGAATGAATTGTGTATAAAAATTTCCGTAATTTTACGCTAATTGCCTTATAAGGAGTTGTCACGTGGTGACCTCATTCCCGACTCATTGAAGACACAATCGTAAACAACTGTTTTGATTGGTCATAACAACATTTTATCTGCGTGCGTAACGTGGAAGAAGCAACAGCCATTTCCGCCCGTCAACAATTAATGTTTGCTTCAAATTCGATATTTTTCTTGTTTAAATTTCAGTGAATTGTGTTCTATTACTTCAAAATGGGAAGAATAAGTAAGAGATCTAAGCAAATATCTGCTGCCAGGTTGCGTCGACAGTGTGTGATTTCTACTAGTGGTAAAGGTAAGACAGAATTAGCGGTGAATAATACACAAACAACGTGGAATTCCTGCATCCCACTAATCGATAGGCCCATGGTTCACATTGCAGATCCAGTGCCTGGCCCAAGTCGATCTGATATAAAAATTAGCTTGAGCACGAGCAAGAATGTTGAATCTCATAATACTGTCTGCGCTCAGCCTAAACCTACGTATAAAACCATTGTCGATATTTCTTTCTTCAACAACCTTCTTAAAAATGTATGTTGCAATTTGTGTAAGCAAAGCACATTGCAAACAAGAACTGACAACACCAAGTCTAAAGGTTTCTCTCTCTTCCTGGAAGTTGTGTGTCACACATGTGAAAAAGCAATTTCTAGAACGTACACATCCGAGAGGGAACCAGCAGGCCGCGGCCCTCGTGGACATGCAATCAACAAATCTGCTGTTCTTGGTGCCCTCATGTCTGGAATGGGCCCATATACATTTAATCTCTTCTGTGAGAACCTAGACCTCCCTGGCCTGCACCAGAAAACATTTCATAAATATGCAGATCAAATTTTTGATCATTTCGATACCATGCACTCTACAGTATTTCAACGTTCCGTCAGCATCGTCCGAGCTGAACACGCTAAGAGTCAGCATCGTACCATTAATAAAAAAGAAGTCATTGACATCGCTGTCAGCTTTGATGCAACATGGCTAACTAGAGGTCATAAGTCACTGATAGGTGTTGGCAGTGTTATTGACATCTTGACTGGCATGGTCATCGATACGCATGTTATGTCTTCCTTCTGTCACACCTGTGAGACTACTGGACAGTGGCAACTAAAAAATCAGCCTGACAAATTTGAAAAATGGAAAGCAGAGCATCAGAAGGACTGCTGCTGTAATTACGAAGGGTCAGCCGGAATGATGGAGGTAAAAGCCTGTGAAGTTCTCTTTCTTCGTTCAGTCGCAAATCACAAGCTACGCTACACTGTTTTGCTATCAGATGGCGATTCAAAGGCCTACAACAGACTCTGCGACATCAAACCGTATGGACCAGAAGTTGACATAACCAAAGAAGAGTGCGTCAACCATGTTGCAAAGCGATTAGGCACTGCACTGAGGACACTGATTACTGACTGCAGGAAACAAAAAGTCACCCTTGGGGGAAATGGCCGTGGTCGTCTAACCCAAAATGCCATACGAAAATTGTGTATTTACTACTCCAGGGCCATCCGCAAGCATAGTACAGCCCCAGAGATGAAACAAGCCATCATGGCTTCTCTCTACCGTGGGTATTCGACAAACGACAAACCCCAACATAATTTGTGTCCCCCAGGCAAAGACTCCTGGTGTTTCTATCAGGCTTCCATCGCCAAAGGAGAAGCTGCAGGACCACACGAGACCAAGGTTCACACTCCGCTAGACTACAACCTGCTCCATAAGCACTTAGCCCCTATTTATGAGCGTCTTACTGATCAGCATTTGCTGAAGCGGTGTCAGCTAGGTGCTACACAAAATGCAAATGAAAGCCTACACAATGTTATATGGAGTCGTTGCAGCAAGCGAAAATTTGTGTCATTAAAAAAAGCCAAATTCAGTGTCCTTGTGGCCATTGGAGAGTTCAACTTTGGTCCATCAGCCAGTGCAGAAATAAAAAGGCTGTGTGGTCAAGCATCTGGAACAAACTCAATACGCCTTGGACAGGTGCGACTGAGGAAACGTCTGGCCAACAGCCAGAAACATGAGGCTGAGAAACTTGTAAAAAGAAGAAAAATTAGGCAAGAGGCAAGACAAAGGCGAGAGGTGGAGCTGCAGCAAGCTGAAGGAGGTGCCGCATATAGTCCTGGAGGATATTAACCCCAGAATGGAGTATATTGGACAAGACAAGGCACTCGGTGAGTAAAATGCATTTTTCTTAAAACTAACATTTTATTAACCAAAAATGTTATTACTAACAAACTATCTAACAGATCAATCTAAATTTGGCATGCATGTAGTACACATATATACCTTTAAATTGTCACATGCTTTTTTTGATATTTTGGTTATTTGCTTTGATATATTTTTTTTCATTTTTTTTTTCATACAAATAAAGTGTATTTTTTTTTAAATCATTAAAAATAGAATTTTAAAGGAAGCTGAAGGAGGTGCAGCATAGAGTCCTGGAGGATTTTAAACACATTCAGCCCCCCAGAATGGAGTATATTGGACAAGACAAGTCACTCGGTGACTAAAATGCATTTTTCTCAAAACTAACATTTTATTAACAAAAAATGTTATTTTTTACAAACTATCTAATAGATCAGTCTGAAATTTGGCATGTATGTAGGACACATATATACCTTTAAATTGTCTGGGGCTTTTTTTGATATTTTGGTAATTTGCTTTGATATATTTTTTAAAATATTTTTTTTTCATTGTTTTTCATACAAATATAGTGTATTTTATAAAAAAAATCATTAAAAATAGAATTTTAAACTTATCAAAAAAAGCCTCTGACAAATTGTTTTAATTGTCAGTCACAACATGTGTATCCAATTTGATAAAGTTTGATCAATAGTAAACATAAGATTTTTGCTCTTGAAAATTGGTGAAAAACCCAATATGGCAGTTGTTTTTTTTGGTTACCATGTAGAAGGAAAGAAGAAAAATTAGGCAAGATAAAGGCAAAAGGAGGAGCTGCAGGAAGCTGAAGGAGGTGCAGCATATAGTGCTGGACAATTTTAAACACATTCAGGCCCCCAGAATGTGAGAAATTGTTTTAATTGTCAGTCACAACATGTGTGTGCAATTTGGTAAAGTTTGGTCAATGGGAAAGATAAGTTTTTAGCTCTCGAAAAGTGTTGAAAATCCAATATGGCGGATGTTTTTTTTTTGGTTACCATGGTAACCACATGTTTTTTAACAAAATAAACTGTACAATATGGTTCATGGACATACACTGTATCTATTGAGCGCATAAAAAGTTTGAAAATGTTATTAGAATAAAAGTTAGTTTTCACTGTAGTCCAGCGCCTTAAGAAATTTAAGACCAGATTTACAATAAGTAAAAATATTTATGTTTTTAGTATGTCATAAATTTTCTAACAGTAAAATGTAGAAAATAAAAAATATAAAAAAAATATTTTAAACCATGCTTTTTGTCAATTTGATGTTACATTTTTTTAATGCAAGCTATACACTCCTTGAAAAATTATGTTTAGGTTTTTAGTGCATTAAAAGCGTGTTTAAAATATTTTTTTAACAAACATTTCTACTTTAGTATAAAGAGGTTATGGGTCAAACGCAGCATTTGTTAGAGGAAACTACTTCTGTTGAGTTGGCACCTGTAGGTAATAAATGTGCCAATTTCTTTGAATATAAGTGGTGGGATGATGCCTTCAGAAGCATTTCTGTTCTTAGTGAAAACATTTTCTTGTGTAACATTCTTGAGCTGTGTTCACATAATACAATTGTATCTTTCAGGCCTTAAAAAAGATAGACGACATAGCAGTGCGAATTACGAAAGATGACCCAAAGTAAGTTTCTTGTTTGTTCTGAAATTCGTATGATTGGTGTTGTAGAGCTTGTCCTGGACTGATACCATGGTTTGTGTTAAGTGATGATGCTACTGGTTATCTGTTGAGTCTGTATTAGTGTGGTGTTGTTTCGTACTTGTGTTGTATTGATGTAAATCTATTAACTGCGTCTCGGGTCGTTCTGGTCTCGTTGTCTAGGTGTTTCGTTTTTCACACTACGTCAACAGGAAAATCTGGCTTCATTGTCTTTGGAATCGATTATAGTAATTTGTAGCATTCACTTCGACTTCCCTGCGTGTGCATTTGTAGAACTTATTACTCTTTCTCAAATTCAATTTAATACAACATATGAACTGTAAACATCAACGTTGCAGTCTATGTAATATTTCGACTCAATTTAATTGACTACAAGACGATTGTTACATAATGAAGATACATTACTTATAAAGACACATGTCCGATTCAGTGTCAATATTTGATTCAATATTATTGTCCTTGTGTACATCAGTATCAGTAACTAGATTCATTTCATTCATTTTTATCCTGAGTTTGTTACCATAAAGTTCAATCTGAACACATTATTATTTAAGTTCACCCTTTTGAAACGTCAACAATGTTTCTACATCCTTCTATGCTCCGAAGGGATCAACAAATGTGTATTCACACAATATTCCTTATACATTCCGTTCACCTACCACGGGGGTGGTTGAAGGCAGTCGATACTCACGCTTCTCGACATTTTACACGAATTATTCGAGGTTAATAATATCCGTAGTGATAAGTCTTTCGCACATTCATGGCAAAATTAGCCGTATTTCAGTTCCACTTTCTTATTTCACTTTAAATATATTTGTAATGCAATCTCAGTTCCAGAGTCAAGTCAGACTCCTGTTTAGTGATAAGTCTATCAGTCATTTATTTCAGTAGAATCATTTCTACACTTTCCATGTCCATTAGACGAACACTTTGAATTCAGGGGACACTGCCACATTTGGACAAACATTTTCCCAGTCCAGTGGACACAGCCACCTTGGACGAACACTGGGGAATATCTCCTCGATAACAAAACTTTCGTCATCCTTCACTACTCCGCTACGTCAGATCCTAAACCTAATATTCTGCATTTATGTGAGGCATATCGTGGTACGAAGCAAATCTTCAAATTTGTCTCACCCCATGATGTGCACTGAACAGTCTGCGATATGTGCTTGGTGTTGTAGAGCTTGTCCTAGACCGATGCCATGGTTTGTGTTAAGTGATGATGCTACTGGTTATCTGTTGAGTCTGTATTAGTGTGGTGTTGTTTCGTACTTGTGTTATATTGATGTAAATCTATTAACTGCGTCTCGGGTCGTTCTGGTCTCGTTGTCTAGGTGTTTCGTTTTTCACACTACGTCAACAGGAAAATCTGGCTTCATTTTCTTTGGAATCGATTATAGTAATTTGTAGCATTCACTTCGACTTCCCTGCGTGTGCATTTGTGGAACTTATTACTCTTTCTCAAATTCAATTTAATACAACATATGAACTGTAAACATCAACGTTGCAGTCTATGTAATATTTCGGGGAAATTATAGGGTCCTAAACTTTGTGACATACTTTATTTGATCGAAATAAAAACACTTATTGATAGTAATGATTTATTTACTTGATGCTGACTTTGAGCTTCAGTAATGCAGAATAAGTTGTGAAATGTTTCTGAGCATAATAAACATGTTTTTTATATAATAATTAAAGAAGCCTGAGACAAAGTAGCACCTTTATGAGAGACATAAGTAACGGTTAGTCTATATGAGAGTCAACAATCAATAAGAATAATTATCAAATTTAGTCACACACTGATTGCTCTGTCTGATTTATGAAGACATGTTGTCTGGTCTTGTTCAGAGAATTTCGAGAGTTGTTGGAAAAATGTGCAGCGACTGCTCTGAGCTCTAAGTTGGTTGCTGGACATAAGGAATTCTTTGCCAGAATGGTGGTTGATGCTGTACAGATGCTAGATGATTTGCTTCCCATCAACATGATTGGTATAAAAAAAGTCCAGGGAGGTGGCCTGGAGGTGAGTAGCTATAGAACTTATGTAAACTATTAATAGTAAAATAATTATATTTCTTAAGGAAAATAACACATTCTATAACATTTAATGGTCTGCTGGAGTAAACTGGTAAGATGAAAGAAAATGATAACATTCAAGTGGTAATATCGGCTTTAAAGTGGCAGAATTACTACACCCAAATGTGTTGGTTGCCAGTCCTCATCAACACGCTGTACAAATAAAAGAAATTAACAAAGTAGGGGCATAAAGACAAAAATGTGTTCAAGATAATACCTCAGATGATACATGAGATGTCACTGATAGGGAAAAAACAAATAGGTCATGTCATGTACTGTTAGTTAAATTAAAAATGTGTATAATGAATGTTATTTGAGTACATTGTTAAAAAAAAAAAAAAAGTTAGAGAACCTGGTAAAAACTTGTAAATTTTACTCAAAAGTAGAAGAGAGAAACAGCTACATCAGCAGATCAACACTTTTATGGGCAGAAAATGAAAATACAGTTCATTCAAGAGACTTTAGACCATAGGGAATGAAGAGACATAACTTTGTCAGATCAGAACTCGTAATGATAGTGGTGGTGATGAGAAGGGGTGTGTAGACTATAAGAGAACCTTGCTTACTTCACAGATGAAGTTTAATTAGCCTGATATTTGTAGCATGTTTACAATATTTAAAACTTAAATTACTTTGTTATTGATCTTACTCTAAAATGGCAAAGCTAATATGACAAGTACTTAAAACTTGTGTATTTCTTATTTTAATAATACATTATTACAGTGATTTGTTTCTTTTATTACGTTCTTTCAGTAGCTGTAAAGGTTATGAGGTTTCATATATGAGCACTCTCTGCCAGTAGGTGGCGAAGCTTATAAAATAATATGCAACATTTTCTCATCTCAGGACTCTTTACTTGTGGCTGGTGTGGCTTTCAAGAAGACCTTCAGTTATGCTGGCTTTGAAATGCAGCCCAAGAAATACAGCAACCCCAAGATAGCTCTGCTCAATGTAGAACTGGAACTGAAGAGTGAGAGGGAAAACGCAGAAGTTCGTGTTGATAATGTACAGGTATTTCAATTCTGTGGTTCTGTTTTTTTTTTAAAAGTCAATTTTTGTAGATTGTGTTAATGTTTGTTTATAAACATGAATATGAACATGTCATGCTTCTTACTCATCACTTTAGAGCCAGTAACACAGTTTTATTTCTTCTCTGTCTAATGGTCTGTTTCCACTTTAGAAATCTCAGCTTTCCCAGGCCATTTTCTTTCCTTTCTGTCCATTTTTTCTTGGGCATTCCCTTCAATTTTCCAGTGTACATCTTTTTTTCTCTCCAATAGCCTCCATATTTGTTTGGCCATGTTCCAGCTCCTTCACTCTTGTTAATGTCATTACTTGTTCTTGTTGTCCATTCATTGCTGCTAATAACAGTCATGACATAATCCCCTCCTTACAACAACAGCAGCATCTAGTGGTCAGTGATGTGGTTGCTGTGTCCCCCTCGGGTAATATTATCTTTGCAACCGGATGATCAGCAAGTGCATACCCTAATGTTCATATATAAAATTAACTAACTAAACATTGATGAATTTGGTCTAAACTATTACTGAAAATTATGCCAAACAATTCTGGGTTGGCAAGTGGTAATATGATAAATGTCTATAAACTGTTGAACGTATTCAAGCTTGCTTACTTAGTTGTTCCTCTTCTACCTTGGCACGTATTTAACCACACCGCCATTGAACTTTTCTAACAATAATTCTAGACTTGAACCTTCAACCATTTTTGCCATATCAGAGTATATTGGAAAACTAAACACTGCATGTGATCTTGTCAGACAAAACAGCACTTGCCAGTCCAAAAGCCACATCTCTTTACTGTTAATCTCTGAGGTTTCAATTTGAATTAAATCATTACCTAAGAAGAAATCGTGCAGTGAAGATGGAATATCTTCGAGGATACTTCAGCTTGCAGAGCCTGTTGTATGCAACTCACTCACATTTACAATCTGTGCCTCACAAAGAAAGTGTTTCCTCAATGACTAAAAACAGACTGAATTCCAGTACCTAAAAAAAGAGATATTAATGTCGTCACAAACTACCGGCCGATTTCCTTACTATCAGTCATAACTAAACCTCTTGAACGACACATGTATAAACATATTCTTTCTTCACTGAACAGCTACAATCTTATAATTGAAAACCAATCTGGGTTTTGACCCAAACACTCTTGTCAATCCTTGTTGACTAAGATTACCGAAATCTGGCATTCTAATATCAACTGCGAAAAAATAAATGGAGTATTATTAATCGACCTTTACAAAGCATTTGACACAATTGACCACTCATTGCTGATACAAAAGCTTGAGGTGTACAAATTTCATCCAAAAGTGATCACATTAATAAAATCATTCCTTGAAAACAGAACACGACGTGTTTTATACATTAATGTGCTCGCTAAAATCATACACCGTTTCAATGGGTGTCCCGCAGGGCTCAATACTAGGACCCTTATTCAGCATCTTCATCAATGACCTGCCCTTGTCATTGCTGATGATACCACAGTAACAGTAGCTGGCACAGACATTAACACTGTTCAGGCTCTTTTATGGCATCGCCTGGACATTGTACAAGCTTTTGTGCACTATTAATAGTTGTTTGTGCATCAAATTTTACATGGCAGAACACCTTCATACTTGCAAATGTTCTTTCGCTATAAATACTACTCATATTTTATACATTGCGACCTACTTTTGGATCTTGCAAAACCTCGAACTGACCTCTTCCGAAGTTGTTTTAGTTATGCAGGTGCTTTAGCATGGAATTCCCTACCCAAGTCTGTCAAAACTGATAATTACATCTCATTCAAAAGACATTTGCATTCACATATCATGAAATCTTGTACACACATTTAACGACAATTCTGTTTCAGTTATTTCAACGTTTCCATGAGCATTTAACTGTCATTGTAATATTTTCAATTTTAAATTGAGTTTTTAATATTAAGTAGCTTTATTGCTTGACCTCTCTCTCTCTCTCTCTCTCTCTCTCTCTCTCTCTCTGTGTGTGCGTGAATGAATATGAGTAAATGTACTTGTGTGTGCTCAGTTACTGATAGTGATGATAATATTAATTGATCCTGTCTGAAGTTATTAATATTTTAATTTGTAAAATGCTGAAAATTGTATTGCAGGGCAGAAATGTAAAAAGGCAATTATGCCTATTTCTTTACCCTGATGAAATAAAGATTTTGTTCGTTCGTTCGTTCTACTGACTGACTGAATTGCTCAATACCTTTCTCATCTCTTCAGTCTCCAAGTGTCATCACTTCTCAAATCATACTTAACTGCTACTGCTATTCTTTCAAAGTAACCATTGCCACTAAGCTACATAAATCATGTTATAACTCTTTTCTATACATATACTAGTTTAACCACGTGTTCACATATCTCGTACACAGTCAGCATGACATAGCTCCAGATGTAGCACTGCCCGTTACAGTATCTTTGAACCATATATTTTAATTACTCTGTTCTCCAAATGCTGCATTTTGTGATATGTTGATCTGTTATACACCGTACCGTGACTCAAGTTACCATAGGTTTTCATGAATGACAGACAAACTTGGTGTAGAGCAGAAGTAGAGATATTGGAGCACATTTGGTAACAATCATTATTCTTTGTGCTCCTCTCAGAGCATGGAGCCACCACTGTAGTGGTGGTTTCTGTAACAATTATTAGTAGCCTCTTTTTGACATGCCTGAGGGAGCAGTGGTCATGTCCTGAGACCCCAGGGATCTATCTACGGGGGCTGGGAGAGAATATATGTTCCAATGATGTCAATTTTGTATATCATCAGCATTTCCCTTTAGCCCCCTACGACCATAGGCCTTCAACATATACATGCCACACCTTGAACATATAGGTTACATGCCACACCTTCTTTCTGTGTTATCCATTCAAAGTTTTTCCATGTCTTTATCGCATTCTTGTCCATCTCCAGCTCCGTTCTGCATGTCTTGTTAAGTCTCAGCCTACATCTCTTATCTCTGTCATGTACACTGTTTTGTCATCAAATTTAAACTTGACAGGAGTATCAAAATATTGTGGATGCTGAGTGGAAAATTCTATATGACAAGCTGGATAGTATCTGCCAGTCTGGAGCTAAGGTGGTCCTCTCCAAGCTTCCAATAGGAGATGTGGCTACTCAGTATTTTGCAGATAGGTGAGCATACATCATGGTTTATTGCTGCTGTTATTCATATTTTAAGTTCTTGTATGCTGGTACCTTGAGTATGTTCCTCTTTGGATGTGTTGTATTTTAATGATTATAATAGTCTAATTCTCCACTTGCTATGGTCCTTTGACATTTTTATTCACTAGTGATGTTGAGGTTTCAGAAATGTTTAAAAAAAATGGAACAGCTCACGGTCGTACACCACAATGAGATGGTACCCACTGAAGTATGGTTCTCTTTTTGGCAGCTACCTTGTTTAGTTCATTTCTCAGATGCGGGAGTTTACCACCCTTGAGAGCTTGCAGGACAGACAGTGCATCTGTGAGGATGACTACCTGGTGGCAGTCAGAGTTGGTGTTATAAATCATATTTGCAGCTTGCTCTAGAGCTTGAACCTCAGCTGTATAGTTGGAACAGAATTTACCAGTGGGAATGTGCCTAGTCTCATAGTGGTTGTCAGGATATGAGATAAAGATACCGGCACCTCCATTCCTAACAGCATTAGTTGCTGATCCATCTGTATAGGCATGTATCCATGATTGATCGGGATAGCTTTCTTGGATCATACTCAATGTAGCAGTTCGTTTTTGCAGATCATTATACTCACATCCACTTGTGAGACCACTGACTGTTGTATTAATTTGGAGGGCACTGCTGGCCTGCTCCCATGGTACAGGGTATAGGGTGGGCTTCAGTGGTGTTGTCTTCATGGATAGGTCTTCTTGATGCTGTCTTATAAGTCTTTTCCCCCGATGCACAAAGCTGCTACGCTTTAGACGTCCCAATGCCAGATCATCTAGTCTTGCCTTCATTGGGTGCATTGGCATACTGTTGTACTTTTCCATCTGGATCATGGTTTTTGTGTCTCTTCTATGGGACAATGTCTGTAATCCAGCAACCTTCTGCATCTCTGTTATTGGTGTAGTTTTCATGGCTCCTGTAATGAGCCTGAGAGCTTGATTTTGCACCTTGTCCAAAGACTGCAGATGTGAGTTAGCAGCTGATGACCATGCTGCTGAGCTAAACTCTAAGTGTGGTCTTATTACTCCATTATAAATCTTCTTTAGATTTCGTTCATTTGCTCCCCAGTTGGTACCTGCTAATTTTCTGAGTATGCCTAGTCGTCTTCGGGCCTTTCCTTCTGCATTTTCAATATGCTTATTCCATGTAAGCCTTTGGTCAAATGTCACCCCAAGATAGGTGGGGTAGCTTTCTTCCTTGATCACGGTTGTCCCTAGGTGTATGTTAGCTGATTTGTCCTTGGGGGCGAGGGAGAACAGTGTTGTGGAGGTTTTGTCTGTGTTTATTGTGATAAGCCATTTCTCTGCCCATGACACTAGCATGTCTGCTGCCCGCTGCATTCTATAATTTGCTGTGGTGACATTTTCATCAGCGCACCAGAGTACTAGGTCATCTGCATATAAGGCAGCTTTAACTCCTGCAGGGAGATCTTTCACCAGGTCATTGATGTAAACAAGGAAGAGTGTTGGGGAAATTACTCCTCCTTGAGGTACCCCCTGATGGAGCAACACTTTTCTGCTCTGCAGACCGTCAAGAGTGACTCTAGTTCTCCTGTTATGCAAGTATGACTGGATCCATTTCATCATGTTGCCTTGGATTCCACTTCTCCTAAGTTTTGCAATGAGGCGATCTTTCCACACCTTGTCAAAGGCCTGCTTGAAGTCGACCCAGATCTATACTGTAGCATTCTCTATATCCAGCTTGTTCCGGCACCAGGATCTGCTCAGACTCTAAATACCATTTCAATCTGTGGTTGACTATTCGCTCCATAGTCTTCCCAACACAGCTTGTGAGACTGATTGGCCGGTAACTTGCAGCCTCGGTCTTACATTTCCCTTTCTTTAGTATGGGTATTGTGATGGCTTCTCTCCATACTTGGGGTACCGTTCCTTTCAACCAGCTGTGGTTGAATATCTCAAGCAGTTTTGTCTTTGCTGCTGAGCTCAGATTTACTAGCATTTCGTTGCTGATTTTGTCTGGGCCGGGTGACTTTTGAAACTTAAGCTTGGAAATAGCCTTCTGTAGTTCTCCTAGTGTGATGGGTTCCCTCATTGGGGCAGGAGTATCTGTCTGTCCCATGGTTGCCAGTATTTCTTTTCTTATCTCTCTCTGATGGTCTATGTTAATGGGTAAGTTGCTTTCTGAACTGTATCTTCTAGCAAACAAGTCTGCAGCTTGTTTTCCTCTGAAAAGTTTGCCACCTTCATCCAATGTGATAGTCTGCCTTGGTGAGGAATGCTCTTCATTTAGAGACTTGACTAATCTCCAAAGTTTCCTGCCGTCTTTCTCAAGGTTCAGCGATGCCGTTTTAGTTCTCCAGCTTTTCCGCTTTTCTTCTAGCTTTGTTCTCTGAAACTCTGCTACAGCCTTTTTCCATTTGTTGTGAGTTTCAAGTGAAGGCTGAGACTCTGCGTCCTTTCTAGCCTTGTCCATAGCTTCCTGACGTTCTTGGAGTGTGCTGGACCAGTATGGTATGTAGTTACGCCGGCATCCTTTGGGAATGGTTTCTTTTGCAGCTTGTAGTATGCATCTGTTGAAGTCTTTTACCACTTCATTAATGTCTCTGTTCTGTACCTTGAGGGTAGACAGCAGCGTGTTCACCTGATGCCTGAATAAACCCCAGTTGGCTTTTTTGTAGTTCCATCTTGTAATGGCTGGGCCTGTACTGAGAGTTGCACTCTGGACAGTAAGAAAGATTGGGCGATGGTCGCTTCCCCCTAGTTGGTCTCCTACTTCTCTACTAATAGATCCAGCTATATCTGGTGTGGAGAAGGCAAGATCTGGTGTTGAGGTTGTGTGCCATCCTCTGGAGTAGAAGGTAGGAGTATCTGTGGCATTATTGACTAGGATTAGGGAGTGATCATCTTGCCAAGTTTCAACCTCTTCACCTCTGTGATCCAGATGGTTATAGCCCCAGCTCTGGGAGTGGCTATTAAAGTCTCCAACTGCTATAAAGTTGGTGGCTGGTACCTGTATAGAGCTGAGACTCAGGGGTTTGTTGTTCGGACAGTAATAGTTCAGGAGTTCTATTTCCATCTTGTCTACCTTTATCTGCAGCAGCTGATATTCTGCTCCATCCATGAAGGTTTTCCTTTCGTGTGCAGGAATGTTATTCCTTACAAGAGTAAGTACTCCTCCTTTTCGTCTATCTTGTCTGTCGGATCTGAAGCATTGATATCCCCTTATTTTAAAGGTTTGATCTGCTTTCAAGTGAGTCTCTTGGATACAGCAAACACTGACTTGCTTCTCATACAAGATGTTTTCCAGCTCTGTCTTTTTGCTGTATCCAGCCTGCTTGCTGTTCACTCCCTCTGCATTCCAGTGCATCATGACAAGTGGCACTCTGGGTTTCTCTTTTTCTGTTTTGTTTTGGTCAGTAGTTCTCCTCCGCCGTCTGTTGACTCCACAAGACGGTCTAGAGGGTCCTCCAGTAGCTGAGGGTGGGCTCTGTCGAGGCTCAGAGCCCGGCACTGCACCTGCCTGGTGGAGCTCCACAGGGCGAGCACCAGAACGAGATTTATTTGACGGTGTACTCTCCATAGAAAAAAAAAAGCGAGTTGCATGATACTGTGGTTTCCGGTGCGCCTTCTGGCCCAGTATCTACGACTTTAGCACCTGTTCAACGGGAGAGTGGGCTCATCCCTAATCTGTTTATGTTCCCAGTAGTAGACTATTCGCAAGCAGCCTGGGGGTGTCACTGCTCTGCGCGGACCTTGTTTACCGAGGCGGCGTCCGAGCTCGTATGGTGAAAATATGGTTGCGTTATCTTCAAAATAGCCCTGTCTTTCCCGTGGCTTTTCTGCCATCCTGCAACTTTGAGTTAGGGAGTTCTGAGCTCCAGTCTCTTTCCCAGGCATTTTATCCTGGCCTGGCACGCATACAGAGGACCCCACTTCTGGTTCTAAGTTAGCAGTTGGGGATAGGTGGGGTAGCACACTGTGCATTCCCCGTCATCCAGGGGGCTCTCCAACTATGCAGAGCTTGCACAATGCTGTGCTCTGGTTCTGGGCTCTCCCAAGAATCCTCACGTCCTGCACAGAGCCACTTCCCGATACCCACCACCTGCCAACCCTCCATTGTAGAAATCTCCTGCATGCGGCCATCCAGTCAAGAGCCAGTATTAAGTCTGGTGCCCAAGTGATCCCCCCAAGCTCAGTGTGCAATGCTGGGTTCTCATCATGCTGCAACACAGGAGGGATTGTGATGCTCAGCCATCTCTCTCAATTCTGCACCGATAAGTGACATCGGGGACTTAACTTTGCCTCAGTACTGGGAGGCCCCGTTTCCGGGTACACCACACTCAGCCAATTGAGGCAACGGTCGCCATGGGCGTGATAGACGACAAACAGTGAAGAATGAGGCAAGAAAGCATTTAACCCATGAAGTGGGGGTGGATTGGTGCAGACCAGAGCATGTACCACTCGCCGGTGGGTTCTGCATCTACACCTATAGGGTTCCACCCACTCCTCAGCCCATTTAGTCTGGCCCCTCACCCAGGACCTGTCCGGCTTGGGTGACCCTGCCAGGAGTAAAACTCCCGCCGGCATAGCTCCCGGGATCATTGAGGCGCTCAAGCTCTCCAACCACGGCAAGGTAGGGAAAGAAGCAAATATGGTTCTAGTATTAAATCTTGAAAAAAAATTAAAACGAAACCAAACTACAGACCCACAGCTAACTTATCTGCACATGTAAATTGATGGAAAGACTAGTCAATAACAGACTTATCTGGCACCTTGAAAGAAGACAGTGGATTACATCCCAGCAGGCTAGTTTTGGACAACACATGTCAACATAAGACCAATAATAAACATAACTTGGGAAATTTAAAATGTTTCCAGGAAAAGAAAAACACTGGGCAGACATAAAGAAAGCATTTGTGGAGAGTTGGAATAAGGCAAAAACTACTCAGTAATGGAGTCTAGGCAAGTTTACATATTGGTAAACCACTTTCTTGAAAAATAGGCATGCCAGAGCTCTGGTACAAGGACATTGAAGCCATAATGTGAAATTAAAATGAGTGCCCTAATGTAGCGTGATATTGCCTGCACTTTTCCTGATCTATATTATTGACCTAGGGGACAAAAAATATCATAGAGGGTCTACAGCTTGCTGATGACCTAGCATTATGGCTAGCAGAAGAAAATATCAAACGTTTAGATAAATGGACACAACAATGTCTGCTAAACATAAGTAAGATGAAAATGGTGCACACAATTTTCACGCTCTCAGACAAGGAGCATAAGGTATGAGGTTACCAGCCCCATGGTCTTCATATTTGTCACCTTTTATGACATGCCTGATGAAATTGTAGTCCTGTTTTCAGTTTATTTCCCCTGGGAACTATACTGGCCAGTACTCAGATAAGGCTAGAATGTGTGTGACTTGCAAAATGTGTCCTACGGTCTCATAAAGAGCAGCATAGCTTTTAATGTTTGTCTTGGTTATTTTCCTGTTTGTTTTGTCATTCTTATGTGGAATATTCAGTGTGCTACTTGTGGAATGTTTCATTGCTTTGCTTCAGGGATATGTTCTGTGCAGGGAGGGTCCCTGAGGAAGACTTAAAGAGAACTATGAAAGCCTGTGGGGGTTCGATTCAAACCTCAGTCCAGAATCTAACAAGTGATGTGCTCGGATCCTGTGAAAGCTTTGATGAAAGCCAGGTTGGAGGTGAAAGGTAACTGCATTATTGTGCTGTTAAGTAGTCTAAATTGCTTAAAACTAAGTAAGAGGCCTTTTATATTGGTGTTACAATGGAAAATCTAAAATAGATGTTGCTAGAAAATTGTATAATTTTATTACTAAATCCTGTCTCTCATTGTTTGTGTAGTTTCTCTTTAACACTGCACATGTACCATTTTACCATCCGATAAGCTCTACATTGTGTTCTGGTGTGTGTAATCATCACTGCCATTGACCAGTCACATTTCACATAGCTGCATTTATTTAGAATATCTTAGTTTTGTCACTTTACAAAATATAATGCATTAGTATTTAAGTTATCTTCTTGTTTCTTGTAATGGCAAACATTTTTCCCTGCCATTTGGCTTAGTCATTAATTACTGGGATGGTCATTAATTGTTGGCTATGATAAGAAGTGGTTACGATTTGTTGTTTATTTGTTGTTTCACATTAACTTGTTAATAGAGACACGGATTTGGTACTAAAATGGTAGTAGATAGTAATAATTCTTATGAGAAGTTGAATAAGTTAGGGGACAAGGCTTTATGGTGTAGAATAGCCATTGAAAATCCATAGTGTGGAAACATAAAAATAGGTTGTATATTTTTAAAGAAGACGGAATACTTGAATTGTCTGGGCTCATGATTTAAGAACAATCTCAGATTGAACAGTGATCTACAAACTAGTGTTACTTGTAGTAAAAAAACCTGTTATGGTCTTCAGGATATTACATCATCAAAGAAAGTAGCACAAGCTGTGAAAGTATCTTCCTCCATGATTAATATGTTTTCATATTGCAATAGAAAGTGAACCCACTCTTTTATTGTGTTCTATTAGGTACAACTTCTTCAAGGGCTGCCCACAGGCCAAGACTTGCACAATCATCATCCGAGGAGGAGCAGAGCAGTTTATGGAGGAGACCCACAGATCTCTGCATGATGCCATCATGATTGTCAAACGGGCAATGAAGAATGATTCTGTTGTAGCAGGTACAGTCACGTTTTGTCTGGTTTTGGTGAGGCATGTGCCATTCAGCCATTGTAAAAGGCATTTGTGTTCTAGAGTTAAAATTGTGGCGTCAGGCTTACAGTGTAATTTTTTCTTTTGCACCAAAAAAAAAAAAAATTAGAAACAAGATCTGGGTATTTGCTTTCTTTAGAGCACTTCAAAGTTAAAGGCGGGCACAATGGGCTGATCACCTGTTTGCCAGTCACTTTGATTACGGAAACAACAACAAATAAAGATTAATTTGTGGTTGCCCTAAAGACGCCACTAGGCGTGATGGGAAACAACGGCAAATAAAATCAAATTTGTTGTTGCCCTTAAGACGCCACTAGGCGTGATTGGCCATTGTCTGCTTTGACGGTTGATGGCTAAGGATGGAAGAAGAAGAAAGTTAAAGGCATTGGTGTGTTGTTGAAATCCCAGAGTTTAGACACTTTTGCTGTCACATGGAGGCCTTCAAGGCATGTATTCACTGCTTAGCGCAGGCTTGGATATATCTGCAGTATGGAAGATAACCACTTCCCCAAAGATATTTTATACAGACAACTGGCAGATGGCAAAAGAACAGTCTGGAGACCACAGCTGAGATTCAAAGATGCGTGCAAGAGAGGCATGAAGGCTTACTTATTTAGTCGTTCCTCTTCTACCGTGGGGTGTAGAGGTTTGCCAGAGAGAGCGCCATAATATCCTGTCAGTTAATGTCTTCCTCCTGGCCTGGTTCAAGTCTAGTCTTCAGTCCTTCAGAGATTGTCTAATGTTGTCCTCTTGGCCTGGTTCAAGTCTAGTCTTCAGAGATTGTCTAATGTTTTCCTCCCAGCGGACTCTGGGCCATCCTGGAGGTTTGTATTTCAGAGTTGGCATTAGCCGATGATGTTGCCCTGATTGCAAAATTAGAGGCACATCTTCAGTCCAACCTGCAGGTCTGGAAGGAAGAGCTGGAGAAGAGAGGAATGGTCGTCAGCAGCTCCAAAACAAAAACCATGTTGATGTCACGAGAGGGAAGAAGACATCAGATTATGCTGGGAGAGCAGGTCAACCACTTTAAATACTTTGGAGCTGTCATAGACTGGAATGGAGGTATCAAAGAAGATTTGGCTACCCGAAGAGCAGCGGCTGGGAGACTTTTCAGGGCCATAAATCGAGGATTCCTCAGCAAATAAGAAGTTGGCAAGAAGAATGAAGATGGCTGTATACCGCTCCACCAATGTTCCATTCTTAACTTATGGATGCGAGTTATGGGCAGTGACTACAACCCACAAAAGCCAGCTCTAAACCTCAAAAATGATGTATCTGAGGAAGGTGGTTGAAGTAACAAGAAGGGACATGGTTTGCGACCAGACTTTATGGCAAAGCCTCAAAACCCAGCCCCTGCAGACCCAAGTAGAACAGTCTCAACTATGATAGTTTGGCCATGTATGCAGAATGGGAGAAGATCCGCTACCACGACAAATATGGGAAACCAAGACATGAAGGCAATGGACATAAATCCAGCAACCTGAGAGTATGAGGCTGCCAATTACACCAAATGGTGATGTTCCATTGGGTGCCACCTAGATTGAACGAACGTACAAACAAACTTTATTTTCGAAGTGTTAAGAAATGGGTGCACAGGCCCGTCTAACATTCTACCCTTCCACTATCATTTATCGTGCTACTATATCCTTTCATCCTACATGCTACTTTAAGCATTAATTTAGAAGCAAGCAACATTATAAAGGTAATATAACAGCATACATTTACAGTATGCAGTCATAATCAAAATTATGTTTTGTTTTTTTAAACAAGCAAGAAAATTGGGCAAAAATAAGCTTATGACAACAAGCAGAGGAGAAAAGAACACCACATGAAAAAGCAACTGATGGCTATCAACTCAAGGGCACGTTGTCCACACCCTCAGTTATGACTGGAGGGGGACACAGCATTTTATTTGAATTGTTCTTCTCTGTTTTACTGGATGCTTCTAGGCCGTCTGTCATCAATGGTTTGTCTGTAGTTTACAGTTGGCCGCTCTTTCACATTTCTGTACTGTCTGTCCATCTAGTTTTCATGATTCTTGGGTTTGTAGTTTGATGTTGATAAAGTTGATAAAGTTGGATTTTTATTCCCGTTAATGATATCCACCAAAAGATAGATATAAGTGGATGGAAGCAGACATCATCATCATCATCAGTTGATAAGATCTCTATGGTGTTGTTTGCTCCACTGTAGTGTATGGAATGTCAACTTGACCTACGCAGTGGTGTGTAGACATGGATTGAGTGTATAATGTGCGAATGATGATATTGGTTCGTGGTGTTGACAAAAAATGTTCTTTTCTCACACTCATGTATGGCTGGAAGTCATCGACACCAACGACTGTGTACCTTTTCTAAAGTTTAATTGGAAGTACACACTCGACAGCACAGATAGTGACAAATCACAGGTTGCCATAATACATCATAGTACAGTGGATAAATGGTCTTGCAATGTTACATGGGCACTCATGTAGAATAAGTGTATAATGGACTGTCAGTAGCCAAGCACTCAGTATCGCCCATACATATATATCATCTGACTTCACTGACTGAGCACGTCAGCTTATAAACAATATTTCAGATGGCTTCTAAACCTAATCTCGTCTAGCGACGATTCTTCAACATAATGTTCAGCACACATTTTTCCATATAATAATATTGAACCGCTAGCAATGGGTTCTCATGTGTAGCAGTGATCTCTGGACTGATCAAGCGATAATACGGGCATCCCTTTTCTCTTCTTGAAAGTCACTACATGTTTTGGTTCCAAGATGGCTTCACTCGTGAGCTGTCACTCACGTTTGGATACAGATAATGAATCTGTCCTAAAGTTAGTCATTCATAAAACATTGCATTGCTCTGTAGATTTGATCATGAACAATTGACTGCATTCTACAGAATATAGTGCTGCTAGGAATCGAAGTCGTTTTCATCGAGTCAAATATATTCTCTTAGACATTCAAATCGTAACTATCGAAAATGGTGGCTTCGATCGAGAGTTCATAAGAGTATCTTTGATTACCTTGGTATAGGAAATATGAAACTGCCATTCCTTGGCAATACGAATAAACACTGGGGTAAAGCATACACGATAGGTTTAGACGACTATCACCTTCCCCACAAATACTGAGATCACTTTTCCCCCCGGCGACAGGCCGACATGGAAACACAGTCCCTATCAGGACGAAGCCAAATCACACCACACTCTAGCGACACATCCGCCGAATAGCCTTCGACCTCTCTAGAGACAACAGAACATATAGTTCGACTTAGATATGTAAAGATATACAGATATAAGACAGACTCGTCCTACTCAGACAAACAATACACATAAATTCAGGCCATAGATATTCTGAAGCAAGAACAATCTATTATTACCCAAACAACGAATAAATCGCAGTAAAATGGATTTATCCGCGGAGTTTGATCGAAAGAGCCGACACAACTTTCAAGGGAAGTAACTCAATAATGACTTTCCCTTAAGCACTATTTTGCTTTCAAAATATTTGCGAAGATAACAAGAATACCAATGTATAATATTGTAAGATATCAAAGACTGCACGTAACAGTCTTACCACACCTCCCGGGAAAAAAAAAATGGAACATTTTTTTTTTCTTTTTGAAATACATCTAGGAGCAACGTACAATAGGCTCACAACGCATGAATAATGCGCAGATGAAAATATCAGGAATACCTATAACGCCTAATATGAGGCTAAGTCGACTTATGGAGCGACTGGTGAGAATGTGTCTCATAAACTGAGAGAAATTATTTCTCTACAAGTATATTTTTCCAGGAAGGTGTCATCAAAGTATAATACAATTCTGGCAATTACACAATGCCTAAAAAATTCATATCATCATTTCGTATTAGATATCTTAAATTTATGATCTATGAAGAAAAAATCATCAAAGCACAGCGGTGAATAAACATCAATGAACCGCTATGTAGTGATACAATCATTATATTATTAAATTACAAATGTGTATCTATCATGATATAGAAAAGGAACTACTATAGAACTAGACATATCAAGAAGTCTAAGCCCTAATAGTTATGTGGAATCATGTGGGCATCTTGACAGAATGTCTGCCATCACATTATCTGATCCACGAATAGCTCGCACAGAGAAATGAAAAGGTTGAAGAGCAATTGCATATCGAGTAGACCTCGAGCTCTTCAAATTCTTACTCTGTATAGCAGTAAGAGCTTTTTGGTCGGTTTCTACTATGAAATGTGCGCCTAGAAGGAATCTCTGTAGTTTGAGGATCGACCAAACCATAGCTAATAGCTCACGGTCAAAAACCGAATAATTCCTTTCTGCCGCATTAAGTTTTCTGGAAATATACATTACAGGATGCAGAGTTCCAGAGTACTCTTGCATTAGTGCCGCTCCAATCCCAGTGGATGAAGCGTCACTACGAAGAACGAATGTCTTATCTTTAGTAGGTAGCACTAAAATAGGTGGTGTTGAAAACAGTGTTTTAATCTTATCCAGAGAGCATTGGCATTCCTGAGACCAGTGGACCACATTAGGCGAACCTTTCTTTAGAAGTGTTGAGAGAGGTGCCATGATAGAGGATAGATTCTGAATGAATCTGCCATAAAATTGAATAAGACCTAACAGACTTCTCACCTGTTTTTTAGTCTTAGGGATTGAGATGTTAAGTATCTTACTAGTATTATGGTCCTCTGTCTTTAGGAAACCATGACCAACTCGGTGGCCTAGGAAAGAAATTTCGCTAAAACCAATATAGGCTTTAGAGGGTTTCGCTGTCAGGTTGTGCTCACGCAAAGTAGACAGCAATTCATCTAACCCTGAATAGTGATCTTCCCAAGTATCGCTGAAAAGACAGATGTCGTCTAGATATGCAATGACATCTGACCGATAAGATAGGATTCGGCGCATCATGCGTACGAATGTAGCTGGTGCGTTCATAAGACCGAAAGGCATAAAATTCCATTGGAACAAACCTCTAGGTGTTGGAAAAGCCGTGAGAGGTTTGGCGCGTTCAGATAAAGGAACTTGCCAATATCCTTTAGACAAATCAAGTTTAGTGAAAAAATGAGATTTGGAGAGTCGAGTAAGTAGCTCTTCCAGTAAAGGCATAGGTTCGGCATCGAACTTCGTTACTTGATTCAATTTTCGATAGTCAACGCAAAGACGTATGTTATTGTCTTTTTTACGCACAATAACCATCGGCGAAGAATATGCAGAGGTGGATGGTTCGATTATTTTCAAATCTATCATCTCATCCAACTCTTTCTCGACCTGTGCTTGAAAATGTATAGGTATAGGATAAGGTCTAACCCTAATAGGAGTATGGTCAGTTAGAACAATGTCATGTTGAATGACATTCGTTTGTCCAGGGATGTCAGTGAGTACATCCTGAAATGTTTGCAACATAGTTGAAACTTGTCGCTGTTCTCCTAGAGACAAATCAGGAGAGACAGTAACGTTCTTCCATGATTCACTGGAATGAAGTGGGATCATTGGAAGAGGAAGATTTACATCTGAAAAACTTGTTTCCTCATCCTGTATCACGGACAGTGATGAGTAATGACCATGTTGTACTGGAGAATTGTCCGTTGCTTGGAAAATGGGTTGCAAATAATCCGGACGTTCATGGAATTCAGTAAGCATATTGATGTGGAAGGTTTTATGCTTCCCATCAATATCGACAATATAGTCGACATCGGAAATTTTCGATATTATATCGTACGGACCTTTCCAAGAAATAAGTAATCTGTTTTCCCTACAAGGTAGTAATACAAATGCTTTGTCACCAGGACAAAGTTGTCGTAAGCATCTCTTCTTATTGGCAAATTGCCTTGCCTTCTGTTTCGCAAATTCAGAAGAAGAAGTTGCTAATTTGCATGCTTCGATAATTTTTTGTCTCAACGCGATGACATATTCGTAGGATGACTTTGTGTCATCGTCAATATTGTCAGATGTTATGAGATCGTGAAGCAACGACATAGGGCCACGCGGACGCGCGCCAAAGACGAGTTCAAAGGGAGAAAATCCTGTATGTTCATTGGGTACCTCTCTGTAAGCGAAGAGGGCCGCAGGTAAAACTCTGTCCCAGTCTTGAGGATGATCCTCAGTTATCTTCCCCAGTAAGTTTTTAAGTGTTCTATTAAGGCGTTCGACCATACCATTAGACATTGGATGGTAGATACTACTTAAAGATCTATCTATCTGCAGAGTAGACATTACTTGAGACATGGTATCTGATATTAGTTGGGTGCCATGGTCTGACAATATCTCTCCGGGGAACCCCAGACGAGAAAATATAAGCCAAAGAGCATCTGCAATATCAGCAGTAGTAATGCTCTTCAGAGGAATAGCCTCTGGCCAACGTGTGCACATATCAACACACGTCAAGATAAACTGATGTCCTCTGGCAGACTTGATCTTAAATGGACCAATAATGTCTATGGCCATTTTTTGAAACGGCCGAATAGGAATGTCCGCCGCCTGAATGGGTGCAGCATGCCGTGGACCTTTGGATTTAACTTCCTGACATACTTTACAAGATCGACAATAAATCCGTATGTCCTTGTTTACCAATGGCCACAAGAAAGCCGCAAGGACTCTTGACTTAGTACGGGAAAAACCCATGTGTCCAGCACACTGAGAGTCGTGAGCGTGCTGCAAAATTTTAACTCTCAAATTCTTGGGAACCAGGATTTGAGAATGACTTGACGTAATGGAGTCTTGAACCATACGTACAAGTACGCCATTCTTCTTTGTAATCCACGATTTACGACTTGTGTCTTTATTCGGATCACCTTTAGTTGCAAGAATGAAGAATTTCTTCAGAGTGGGATCATCTTCTTGCTGTTTTATAAACGAGTCACGAGAAATTACCAAGGGATTATCTTGGTTATGCACTTCATTATCTTCAATAGATGAAGTTTGAGGCATATTAAGAGCCTGAGCTCTAGTGACTACAGCGTTAGCAATCTGCATGTTTTGCCTTTCCCACGTGGAAATTTGTTGCGGAGTGCATTCCTTGATAGTTTCTATAATTACTTCCTCTACGGAAATTCCTATAATTATGACCACCCCTGTGTCGAGAGCTATCAGGTCGTCTCCAGTTCTTTGAAGAAGAACCCTGAAATGATTGGTTACCTTGGTTTTGATAACTATTATGGTTACCTTTTTTATCAAATCTGTTTTGAGGTCCCTGAAATCTGTGTGAATAATTGGGATTGTATGGTGTTGCTGAAGCAACTGGCATACTCTCCTTAATCTTAGTGTTGCCAAAAGTCACGTCGGGGTGTGCAGTGACATATTGGGAACAATATTCTTCCATTTCTTTTAGAGATTTAGGTTTACGCTCATGTATAAATTCAAGGAAAGGTTTGTTCACACATGACATAATCTTATCTCTGAGCAACAAATCCATAAGTCCTTCATACGTTTTTTCTGTTTTGGAAAGCTCAATCCAACGATCAACTGTGAGACGTGCCTTTGCAGTGAATTCTGAGAATTCTACACCCGTCTCAGGTACCATCGTTTTAAATAAAAGGCGATAGCCTTCCTCACTTAGCTGATATTTTTTTATCAAAGCCGCCCTAATGACATCATAATTATCCTTATCTGCCTCTCCTACAAGGCATAATCTAGTCAAAGATTCACCTTTCAAGTTTTCTGATAATTGATTAGCGTATTGTGATTTATCCACATTATGTGTACGACAAGAACGTTCAAATCTATCCAGCCAGAATGTAATATCGTCACTGGACTGATTGAACGGTGGAACCTTAACCTTGTAAGTAGAAGGTTTATCATTACCACTAGATGCCTGATTAACATTACTCATACTTGTCAATCTTAATTTCTCCAACTCAAATTCATGTTCTCTTATTGCTTTTTTTTCTTCAGCCTCTCTGTCTAATCTTTTTTGTTCAGCTTCCCTGTCTAATCTTTTTTGTTCAGCTTCCCTGTCTAATCTTTTTTGTTCAGCTTCACTGTCTAATCTTTTTTGTTCAGCCGCAGCTTCTCTTTCCAATTTTTTTTGTTCAGCTTCAAATCTCCTTTCCTCTACCTGCATCTGCAATTTCTTTTGTTCAGCAGCAGCCGCAGCTTCTCTTTCTAATCTTTTCTCTTCCGCCATAGCTTTTCTTTCTTCTGCAGCTAATCTTTTCTCTTCTGCCATAGCTCTTCTCTCTTCTGCAGCTAAAGCTTTGTCATATTGAGCAACTGCCCATTGTTCTAATTGTTGACCAGTCTTATCAAGGGCTTTCCCTTGTGTAATGAAGTAATCTAAAGTAGACATGATGTCTAACAATAATACTAATCACCTGAATCAATAATAATACCACAAGTTCTCAATGACTTGATTAATCAGTATACTATCCCAATATCTGTGGGTCACAAGCCTTTAATAAGGTCTTGTATAATAGTAATAATAATCAGGTACTGGTTTATACCATAATCCAAGTGCAGTGCACAGGCAATTGTGTCTTATGAAATATACCTATATAAAACATATGTCAACCAACAGAATACATAAAGTACAAATAGGACTGACAATACAAGAACGTTTGCAGAAATCAAAATAAATCAAATAGGGAAATCAATGAAAATAATCGCTGAATCTGCAAAGAATAACAACACAAATGACGTCACAATATATGAATATAAATTATGAATAGAACTGAAAGATAGAAAAGGTTAGACCAACAAATTACAAACAAATCAAAACAAAACTAAAGAACAAAGAAATATTACAAAAATAACAATAATTACAGACTTCACAGCTAACACAAAAGCAACAGTTGTCGCAGCAAATTTTCAATCAAGAAAATTGCACCTATAGAAAACGCCCACAACGGACCCTCTATGACGTGGGATATTCTGTTGTGAGGACGCCGCCCAACCTTAAACACAACCCGCTGACATAGAAACTAACATACTATACAAACAAATAACATGTAAACATAAATATATATAAATTATGTGTATGATAGTATGTGTTGCAAAATAGGCTCAGTCTTACAGTAATGGCAAAGTTATTTTTATGAAAACAAACAAACTGCCACTTTATTCAATTAAACATTCTGGCCTTAAATATTAAAGTTCATATATGGAAAACAAGAAGATCCATCGATGAAAATAGGACTTCTTAGTTCACAAATACTGTCTTCCTGTTAACATTGACAAGAATTGATCCAACTGTTCTGTGAAACTCTGTAATGTCTAATGTAAAAAAATGTCAACAACGCTGACCTACATACCGCATTCACTTGACAGGTCACGTGACGAAGTGTTGACAAAGAGCAAACCAATACTGCAAGTGTGTCGTATCAGCCACAGGAAACGGTTTGGTATCGGTAATCTGTTGACTTCTGAACTTCTGCGAGGTCAAACCCAGAAAGCTGGTCCACCAGTTGATAAAGTTGGATTTTTATTCCCGTTAATGATATCCACCAAAAGATAGATATAAGTGGATGGAAGCAGACATCATCATCATCATCAGTTGATAAGATCTCTATGGTGTTGTTTGCTCCACTGTAGTGTATGGAATGTCAACTTGACCTACGCAGTGGTGTGTAGACATGGATTGAGTGTATAATGTGCGAATGATGATAAAGGTTCGTGGTGTTGACAAAAAATGTTCTTTTCTCACACTCATGTATGGCTGGAAGTCATCGACACCAACGACTGTGTACCTTTTCTAAAGTTTAATTGGACGTACACACTCGACAGCACAGATAGTGACAAATCACAGGTTGCCATAATACATCATAGTACAGTGGATAAATGGTCTTGCAATGTTACATGGGCACTCATGTAGAATAAGTGTATAATGGACTGTCAGTAGCCAAGCACTCGGTATCGCCCATACATATATATCATCTGACTTCACTGACTGAGCACGTCAGCTTATAAACAATATTTCAGATGGCTTCTAAACCTAATCTCGTCTAGCGACGACTCTTCAACATAATGTTCAGCACACATTTTTCCATATAATAATATTGAACCGCTAGCCCTAAAGTTAGTCATTCATAAAACATTGCATTGCTCTGTAGATTTGATCATGAACAATTGACTGCATTCTACAGAATATAGTGCTGCTAGGAATCGAAGTCGTTTTCATCGAGTCAAATATATTCTCTTAGACATTCAAATCGTAACTATCGAAAATGGTGGCTTCGATCGAGAGTTCATAAGAGTATCTTTGATTACCTTGGTATAGGAAATATGAAACTGCCATTCCTTGGCAATACGAATAAACACTGGGGTAAAGCATACACGATAGGTTTAGACGGATATCACCTTCCCCACAAATACTGAGATCACTTTTCCCCCGGCGACAGGCCGACATGGAAACACAGTCCCTATCAGGACGAAGCCAAATCACACCACACTCTAGCGACACATCCGCCGAATAGCCTTCGACCTCTCTAGAGACAACAGAACATATAGTTCGACTTAGATATGTAAAGATATACAGATATAAGACAGACTCGTCCTACTCAGACAAACAATACACATAAATTCAGACCATAGATATTCTGAAGCAAGAACAATCTATTATTACCCAAACAACGAATAAATCGCAGTAAAATGGATTTATCCGCGGAGTTTGATCGAAAGAGCCGACACAACTTTCAAGGGAAGTAACTCAATAATGACTTTCCCTTAAGCACTATTTTGCTTTCAAAATATTTGCGAAGATAACAAGAATACCAATGTATAATATTGTAAGATATCAAAGACTGCACGTAACAGATGTTCAGCATATTTCTTTCTTATTACATTGGTAGCATCCAAGTATACAGTGTCTCACAGCTGTCTGTGTTTGTTTGATATCGTGATGTCTGTTGAAGTAGAGATTGTGTGTGATGTATTTCTTTATTTGTACGTATTCTCTATACATGATTATTAACATTTTTGACTGGACCATTCAGTCATTGGCCTTCCAAAAACTCATGCCAAGTCATCAACTCAAGGTCTGTCCACATCTTCCTCATACGTCTTATTTCTCTCGTTCTCTTTTCCTTGTATTTTTGTGGTCACCCACAGGGATTCCAGAATAAGGACTGCCTTGTAATGCTATCAGCAAGGTTTTCATTATTATTTATTTATCATATCTATTGCCAGCATGTTCTTCTCACCTCTTGTTTGACCAGACCATAAATTCTTATAAATATTTTGTATTTACTGTATGCTGGGCTGTCTGTCAGCTGCAAAGTACTACTGCTATTATTGTTACAGTACTTCAGTAGAAGTCAGCTTTACAGAGAGTTAAAGAAATATAAAGATCAATCAATCAGTCAGTACACTTTAGCTGCCCGAGTCTATAGACCTCCTGTCACGTGACATCATTTTGACTTGTCACCAGTTCTCTACTCCATGTGTTTTTTTGGCTTATCTTTGCCTTTCTTATCCTGGGGATTCAAAAACTAAGACTGCCTTGTAATGCTATCAACAAGTTTGCTCAGCATCTTCTTCTCATCTTGTTCCACTGGTTCTTGTCATCAGTTCCACATTGGTGACCTTGTCATACCATTTCATTCTTTCTGTTTTACGCATGCACCCATTTATGAAAGTATGTTGCTTTTGTTATTCTCGATGTTTCAGAGCCATACAATAGGACTAACTTGACGTCTGAGTTGAAGATTCTTATTTTTGAGTTGGACTTGATTTGTCTCGATCTCCATATATTTCCCAATGCAATGAAAGCTCTTCTTGCTTTTTGTATTCTTACTTTGATATCATTGTCTGTCCCTCCAACTTTGTCTATATTGCTGCCAAGATGTGTGTACGATTCTACATCTTGTAGTGGTGTTTTTTCAAGTTCCACCTTGTTATCATTCCCTGCATTTATTCTAAAACTTTGTCTTTTCCCTGTGTCCTCTCAACACGTATTTTCATTTTGTATTGCATCTGATTATGGCTATGGGACAGAAAAGCCAAGTCATCAACAAAATCTAGATAATCAAGCTGTTTAGTAAGACTCCACTGGATTCCATTTCTGTTTCATGTCTTCATAAGTTTTCTTTATTAAGTTAATCATCTTCAGAGGGACACCATAATGTCTCACCAATTTTCAAAGTGATTCTCTATCAAATGCCGTTTCATAGTAGAAATATAAAGAACTGACGTGAAACTTATGTGGAAATATGACTGCAATCTTCATGATACGTTATTTATGTTGACAGGTGGTGGGGCTATTGAGATGGAGTTGTCGAGCTATCTGAGAGAGCAGTCTAGAACAATTCAGGGGAAAGAACAACTTCTCATTGCTGCTTATGCTAAAGCTCTGGAAGTTATCCCAAGACAACTTTGTGATAATGCCGGCTTTGATGCCACTAACATTCTCAACAAGCTCAGACAGAAACATGCCAGTGGTAAGTCAGTCATTTCATTTGTGCTCCATGTGGAGCCCCCTTGCAGGAAGCCTGCGTCAGAACCTCTGTGCTCTTGAAGTGGTGGTCTTTGTAGCTTTTTGTTTTTTATATTGAGGTTGCCACCTCCTGACATATTTAATTAGTCACCTGACTGACTGAAGAAGCAGCAATCCTATGATTTCTTTGTCTGCTAAGGGACCCCTGGAAACTACATGAGGCCATAGTTCAAAGTCATAGTTATTTCACATGTAGAGGAACTATATACACAGAGCCATAGTTATATCAGTTGTAGAGGAACTACACTGGGTCATAGTTACTTCAAATGTAGAGGAACTACACAGAGCCATAGTTATTTCAGATGTAGAGGAACTACATACACAGAGCCATAGTTATATCAGTTGTAGAGGAACTACACTGGGTCATAGTTACTTCAAATGTAGAGGAACTACACAGAGCCATAGTTATTTCAGATGTAGAGAAACTACACAGAGCCATAGTTATGTCAGATGTATATGAACTACACAGGGCAGTACTTATTTCAGATGTAGAGGAACTACACAGAGCCATAGTTATTTCAGATGTATATAAACTACACAGGGCTGTACTTATTTCAGATGTAGAGGAACTACACCGAGCCATAGTTATTTCAGATGTAGAGAAACTACATAGGGCCATAGTTATTTCAGTTGTAGAGGAACTACACAGAACCATAGTTATTTCAGATGTAGAGGAACTACACAGAGCCATAGTTATTTCAGATGTAGAGGAACTACACCGAGCCATAGTTATTTCACATGTAGAGGAACTACAATGAGTCATAGTTATTTCAGATGTAGAGGAACTACAATGAGTCATAGTTATTTCAGATGTAGAGGAACTACAATGAGTCATAGTTATTTCACATGTAGAGGAACTACACAGAGCCATAGTTATTTCAGATGTAGAGGAACTACACCAAGCCATAGTTATTTCAGATGTAGATAGTTATTTCACATGTAGAGGAACTACACAGAGCCATAGTTATTTCACATGTAGAGGAACTACACCGGGCCATAGTTATTTCAGATGTAGAGGAACTACAATGAGCCATAGTTATTTCAGATGTAGAGGAACTACACCGGGCCATAGTTATTTCAGATGTAGAGGAACTACACAGAGCCATAGTTATTTCAGATGTAGAGGAACTACACCGAGCCATAGTTATTTCACATGTAGAGGAACTACAATGAGTCATAGTTATTTCAGATGTAGAGGAACTACAATGAGTCATAGTTATTTCACATGTAGAGGAACTACACAGAGCCATAGTTATTTCACATGTAGAGGAACTACACCGGGCCATAGTTATTTCAGATGTAGAGGAACTACAATGAGTCATAGTTATTTCACATGTAGAGGAACTACACCGGGCCATAGTTATTTCACATGTAGAGGAACTACACAGAGCCATAGTTATTTCAGATGTAGAGGAACTACACAGAGCCATAGTTATTTCAGATGTAGAGGAACTACAATGAGTCATAGTTATTTCACATGTAGAGGAACTACACCGGGCCATAGTTATTTCACATGTAGAGGAACTACACAGAGCCATAGTTATTTCAGATGTAGAGGAACTACAATGAGTCATAGTTATTTCACATGTAGAGGAACTACACAGAGCCATAGTTATTTCAGATGTAGAGGAACTACACAGAGCCATAGTTATTTCAGATGTAGAGGAACTACAATGAGTCATAGTTATTTCACATGTAGAGGAACTACACCGGGCCATAGTTATTTCACATGTAGAGGAACTACACAGAGCCATAGTTATTTCAGATGTAGAGGAACTACAATGAGTCATAGTTATTTCACATGTAGAGGAACTACACAGAGCCATAGTTATTTCAGATGTAGAGGAACTACACCGGGCCATAGTTATTTCACATGTAGAGGAACTACACCGGGCCATAGTTATTTCAGATGTAGAGGAACTACACCGGGCCATAGTTATTTTAGTTGTAGAGGAACTAGATAGGGGCCATATAGAATAGACTCATTAGGAGGAGGAGCGGGTAAATCCTAACCCAGACCTAAGGGTCTTTTATGTTTGGACATGCGCCCTAATATAACCGAATAGGTTGCACGAGACACGCCTCGCCAAAACTTTATGTAAAAAAAAAAAATGATGTAGAATGTTCCTGCCATGTGGCACTATTTGAGATTACATATGCTTAGAGCTTTGACAGTAGCCATTTGTTATGAAAGATGCAGTGGAGTCATCTCTTTGTGGAGGTCTGGAGCTTGAATGTGATTTGTTGGTGATGTCACATTTTCTAACATAGAGTAGGACATTTGTGTGTTTATTTTTATCACTTGTTAAACGGTTCCCAGTACTGTTTAACTCTCACTAGTCCACTTCATGGCTCAAAAAGCACAGGAAAAGAAACCCCATATGTTCAACTGTACACTAGGTCTGTCTCCTATTTTAGAGTGATTTCTCACATGTCCTCATAGTTAAGTTATTTCCATCTGTTACATCAACACCCAACCATTCTTTGTCACCATTTATGTCAGGAAACAGTTATGTTATTTATAACCCTAGGAACCTTATGCGGGGGCTGTTGATTACACTTGTAGGTAAAGCATTTGGCAGCAGGGTATACCTGTGAAGAAGAAGCCTAATTTCCTTGCATTAAATATTTAATACATACTGTTGAAACACCTTTCACAAGTGTTGTTTGTGTTACAAGTGTTATTATGGTTACGTTATTTTGAGACTTTTAGGTACTTCCCTTATTAATTTATTTTGAGCTGTGCAGTTGAGGATTGTTACATTTTTTGTTTGCACAAATAGGCTCCAGGTGGGCAGGTGTGAACATCTTACAAGAGGATGTTTCTGACAACTTTGAAGCATTTGTGTGGGAGCCAGCTGTAGTGAAGATCAATGCTCTAACGGCTGCATCAGAAGCCGCATGTCTCATTCTGTCTGTTGATGAGACGATCAAAAACCCACGTTCAAGCCAGGGAGATTCGCCCGCAGGTAGAGGGCGTGGTCGGCCAATGTGATCTATAATTCATTTTTGTAAACGCCGTAAACGGTCATTTGCCCCGGTCATTTGCCCATTTCTTTTTCGTTCTCATAGCCTTTTTCTTACCTCTATTACTCCAGTATTTGTCCAACGTGGAAGACATAGTTTAAAACAAAAATATTGAACCACCGTGTCATCAGATTGTCATGGAAACTGCTGGATCAATAGACATTTGTTAAATTGTTGAAAGTTTTTCTCACCATTATAAATGTAGTTCAGAGCTGCAGAGTTAAAATAAAATAATGAACACTTGTTCTTGGGCTTGTAATTTTGACAGTGTTAGCTTTTATATCAGTGTTGTGCATAGTTGTTCTTTTTTTTTTTTATAAATTAATAAACATCACATTTTGTTTTATGAACAGTATTTGATTGTTTCATGTCAACATCACAAGAATGTCTCTTGTCCAAATGTATTTATTTCACTTCCCAGTCATCCAAAATAAACCATGCAGAAAAAAAATCACTGTGTCCATTATTTTATTATCTTGTGCACTTGAATCATAAAACTACAGCTTTAGCCAGTAGATATTGCCCTAAAAATATAACAATTCTTGGTGGTTTGTCTTGTATAATTACTGTACCCTCAGGCATGTCGTACAAGGCGTGTGAATGCATTATTCAATTTTCCTGCAAAATAACAGACATTTTTTCTGAGATTTGCACGTTTGAGAGAAATAGATTACTGAAAGTTCATGGCTGGTACATATCAAAAAAGATGACAGACTGAATATGTTCACACATTGCTGATGCAGCATGGGATAAATGCTTCATTAACTGCAGGAGTTCTGCATACATATATTTAGCGGTATAAAAAAGACTATTCTACCCTCCCAGACTATTATTATTATTCTGTAGAAACAGGTAACAAAGTTACTGAATTCAAAACTTATGTTACTTTCACCATTTTTATTCGGGGAATTTTTAAAAAAAAAGATAGCAGTCTCCAACATGCAGATTTTTTTGCACGGACAGCAACCATCACAAAATATTCTCTGTGATGGCATGTATGGCTGTTGCATAAAAATTAGAAACAATCAATCACCTTTCTGCTACATATAAATTGGAACTGGAAGTAATTACCAATCCCAAGTCAGTGCAAAACAAATAAATAATTCCAACCCTCAACATAAACAAGAGTGCATTAATTGGGAAGAATTATTACAGTATACGGCTTTGAACAATGTTTGAATGAGAGACGAGGTCTAGCCGGAAACTTCTTCAAACGTCAAGCTGAAGCATGGCATAGTTAAACGTCAAGCTGAAGCATGGCATAGTTAATCACATCTGTCCACCACTTCTTCTTCATAACCCTCCGCTACCCAAAGAGCATAGGCCTTCAACAAACACACGCCAAGCCCACGTGCCATCAACTTAAGTTCTTTCCACGTTCTCCTCATCATTTTCACCTCTCTTTTCCATGTGCTTCTTGGTCTACCTCTGCCTCTCTTGCCCTGGGGGTTCCAGAACAAGAACTGCCTTGTAATGCTATCAACAGGTTTCCTCAGTGTGTGTCTTCTTATCTCTTGTTCCACTGGCACTTGTCTAGTTCTTGTCATCAGTTCCACATTGGTAACCTTGTCATACCATTTTAATCCCTCTATTCTACGCAAGCACCCATTTATGAAAGTCTGTAGCTTTTTGGTAGTTGTCTTTGTTGTTCTCCATGTCTCAGAGCCATACAATAGGACTGACGTGACATTTGAGTTGAAGATTCTTATTTTCATGTTGGATACGATTTCTCTTGATCTACATATATTTCCCAATGCAATGAAAGCTCCTCTTGCTTTTTGTATTCTTATTTTGATATCACTGTCTGTCCCTCCATCTTTGTCTATATTGCTGCCAAGATATGTGTACGATTCTACATCTTGTAGTGATGTTTCTTCAAGTTCAACCCTGTTATTATTATGTCCACCACTTGGGTCTTGTCTTCCATGACATGATGTTACACTGTCCATTATCTTCTCTCTCTCTGTTTCATCAAGATATAGTTACTAGTATCTTTAATTAAAATTTCTATTCTGGTTCTACTAGACACAGCCACGTCCATCACAACATAATGACTGCGAGCACCAGTGCAGTTAACATACTGAATTACCTGCATATACAACAACAAATATTGCACATTATTAAAGAAGATGAATCTTCAGAAAAATTTAAGGATTACATTCTGTAATGCGTACTCTTTTTGTAAACAGGGTGTCCGAAACAGTGGCATTAACTAGGGTTGATGGAGCCCCTTGAAAACTGATCTTTAATATTCTGGCTGAATTCCTATATAGATACTCAAACTGGTTACTCGTAATAATAATAATAAATTCTTTAAGCGCCAAACACAGCGCATAAGGCAGAAACCAGTGCTCTCCAGGTTGTTCGTTGTGACGCCACTCCTCTTAGCTCTTGCACATTATTTAGGCCCAATGTTCTTCCTTCTCTTATTATTGTTCTTCTGAGTGTTTCTTTTGGTCTTCCTTTTTTCCGCTTACCCTCAGGAACCCAAGTGAGCGCCTGTAGTGGTATTCTGTTGTTTTGCATTCGTAGGACATGACCGATATATGACCATCGTCTTTTCCTTATATAGTCGGAGACATATTTCTGCCTAGAGTCTTCTCTTATTTGTCGATTAGTCTTGAATTCTTTCCAACTGATGTTCATGAGTTTTCTAAGACATTTGTTCTCGAATGTATTCAGCTTGTTCTCCAATGATTTTGTTATTTTCCAACTCTCACAGCCGTATGTTAACACTGAGATAACATTTGAATTAAACAGACGAAGCTTGGTATGTATATTCAATGATCGTAATTTCCAAATGTTAGATAATCTATTGAAGGCGCTAGCTGCCAAAGCAATTCTAGTATGGATTTCTCTTGTTGTGTCACCATCCTGAGTCATTTTACTGCCTAAATAATTGAAACTTTCAACTTTCTGTAGTTTTTCCCCGTTCAAGATGATATCTTCTTCTTCTTCTTGCGATCGCATCTTTGATGATTACACCGTCAGACGAGTTCTCATGATGAATTCGACTGTTGTTTGAAGTTCCTCTTTAACTCCATATAGCTTTGAGTTTAGTGTTGAGTCATTGGGCCAGTATATCTTTCTTAACTGGTCATACAGAGGACAGTCCTGTAGAACATGCTCAGCAGTTTGTTCGTTTAATCCACATGTGCACAGTGGTGAAGCAGACAATCGTAGCTTGTGCATGTGTTTATTCAGTTTGTTATGCCCTGTCCTGAGTCGAAAAATAGTTGTCTGTCCCTGCCGGTCGAGAGTGTGATAGTCGTCTTTGGGTTGGTTCTGTTCTCTTCTGATAGTCTGGATAGCTCTCTTTTTCTCAAAGTATGTGACTTCATTATCTTCTTGTTCATTCTCCTCCCTTTTTTGCAAGTTTATCTGCCTTTTCATTTCCGGGTACACCCCAATGAGATGGTACCCACTGAAGTATGGTTCTCTTTTTGGCAGCTACCTTGTTTAGTTCATTTCTCAGATGCGGGAGTTTACCACCCTTGAGAGCTTGCAGGACAGACAGTGCATCTGTGAGGTTGGGTCTACCTGCGTGGCAGTCAGTAGTTGGTGTTTATAAATCATATTTGCAGCATTGACTACCTAGTGCTTGAAACTCAGCTGTAATAGTTGGAACAGAATGTTCACCAGTGGGAATTGTGCACTAGTACACATTGTGGGTGTCAGGTTTTTGTGAATATAAGATACCGGCACTACCTCCTTTTACACTAAAAATGCATTTTTTTTTAAAGTTGCTGTTCCATGCTGTTTAGGCTTGTATCCCATGAATGATCGGGATTAGATTGCTTGAGTATCAATTTTGTTATACTAATGTTAGCAGTTCCGTTTTGGCCAGGATCATCTATACTAACTAATCTCAACTTGTGAGACCACTGGGACTGATGTATTAAGTTTGG